>OX579646.1:1477125-2077125 GCA_951230895.1 Carpatolechia fugitivella
TTGTTATTTTACGCCGTGTGGTGACGGCAGATTAGAATACATTTGTCACCAACCCCCCGTGGATGTCATAAGAGGCGACTTAGGGACTACACATTGAACAGGGAACGGGCAGCAGCGCTCTCTGTTACAGTAACCTTTTAATCTGCGATCTCCAACCCGCCTGCCAAGCGTGGAGGTTATGGCAAAACCAAACACTTAAGTGGAGGAGGCTCATAGTCCAGCAGTGGACTGTAACGGGCCGTTGATGAAGGTCTTTATAGGGTTGTGGCCATTCAAATAAATGGCCGTTCGAAGGAAGTGGACGTTCGTGGGAAATTGCCGATTCATTCCGAATTCATTAGTATATTAGATTTTTATTGGACCCCGCATAGTTTTTAGACGCAGCAAAATGTCCGATTCGCATAATGTCATCATGCAAAAGTCCGTCTGATTGCAAGGAGTTTAGTTAGAATTTCTTAAGCTAACGTACCTAGCCCATTTTTTACGGAGTATTTAGGAAGCAGACGTCAACAGTACCTTATTCCATGACTTCCCAAAAAAGGAGGGTGTGTTCATGGTTCATATATGTACTTATGTATGTGAGTTTCTTTATTCCACCATAACTTCGAAATGCCTGAACAGATTTGGATGTAGATATGGGGTGTCGTTAGAATCCTTACATCAGCCAGTGTCACTTGGGTATATTTTTTTTGGCAGGGCATTCGTGTTATTGTCCGTAGGTCAATGTCATGGTCAAGGTCATGCCAGTAGAAGAATATTGAATTGAATAGGGGATCGGACTGTTCACCATATATTATGAATTTACCATATTTTATTAATTATTTTTAAAATATAGATGAGTAGCAGACGATTCGCAAAGAAAAAAACAGAATCGATTGAAAAACGAATTTATAGTGATTTTTTAAAGTTCCAGTGGTTCCAATATGTCTCTTTCAAAAACGGTTTTTTGTATGGAGATAATATGGCGTTACTAACAAATGACGTCACAATCACAAGTGGGTATGCGCCTCTCTGTCTAATTTTGAATTTCAAACCTTTATAACTCGGTCAATTTAAAAGATAGAGCAAAAATTATTTTAGTGTTCGATAGCAGAAACTAATAAGATAGATAGATAGATAGATAAATTGTTTATTGCCACAATAACTTACAAATGAGTAGATACAAATGAAAACATAAACTAAAGGTATTGTGGCAAAAGGTCCATACTCAGCCTTTGTACTTTTCCAAACCAAGTCTGAAACAGTGCTGTTTTTCAGTATGTCCCCTTTTACCACGCACGCTTAAGTTTGGATTTATAAAATAATAAAAAAAGTAGTCCGATCCCCTATTGTACTGTGGGATTTATCCACAGATATTTAATTGGTAGAGGCTTTAGACACTGTAGGTAGACAGTAAATTTTCAGAATGTTTAGTTTCTGCTTCCGCTGTAACAAATAAGAATAAAAAAATATGAGCATTATTTTTTCGGCATTTTTTGTTCTACCCGTACGATGGTGCGGAACTCTTTGTGTGCGTGCCCAACTCGCACTTAGCCGGTTTTTTTAAAGAAGTGTCGCGATATTCTACCTGTAATCCTATCAGATAAAAAACAGTCCTCGAGTCCACAAAGCAGTCAATCCAATACACGAAGTATTGTACCGCATTATTTAATCCCTTTGAGCCATGTTTTTTTTCTCAAGATGTTTTGCAGATAGAATACTGTGGGGCTAATTCGGAAAGCCACGCCAATATAGTACTGCCGTCATTATACAACCTCTTTGATTTAAGTTCGTCCCTCTTTTTCAGCTAAATATCTTGAACACTAGCGCCGCTTCAATAAAAAACATAACTCCGAGGAAACAAAATATATCAAAAATCAGGTTAGTAAATTTTTAAAGGTCGTTTAGTAAATGTAGAACTGAGAAATTTAATAAAATGTAGGTAGCTGTAGTTGTAGTAACAGATAAAGAAAGTGCTAAAAACGGTCGTTAGCACTTTTGCTATCTGTAACTAAAGTTAAAACCACATTTTCATTTTATCAATTCTAAACACAGGTTCTAAATAAAAATCCTAGACGACCTATGAAACAATTTTACCAACCGGACTTTTGTGTCACTAAGTGTCTTCACTAAGTTATAGTTTTTTATCGATTTGGCGCTAGTGTTCACATAGGGTAGCCTCAGCTGCAGTAGCGCCACCTATTGAAATAAATTGTTTACTTATTTGAAATTATTGTGTTAAAGTGGCAACTTTTAACAGTTACGACTTACATAACTTATTGATTATATTTAGGACTATAAAACAATAACTAATATGTATTTATAATTCATCTTTTGTCGTTAAACACATAATAATTTCGATCGAAGTCATTGACAAACGATAAACGGAACGATTTATTTCAATTGGTGGCGCTACTGCAGCTGATGGTGGATAAAAAGGTATAGAAGGTGGGTGGATATCATTATTTAAGAAATGTCTCACGTCGATTTCCGACTATACACCGTGAAATTTACATCGTTTTGTTCCCGCCGTGTAGTGATAGTACCCGTCAAACTGAACAACTTTTCACGAAAAAAAAATTTCCTGCGACAAAAAAATTTTGTATGGAGAGACCAAAAATTTTTTTGTCACAGGAATTGTTTTTTTCGTGAAAAACTGTTCAGTTTGACGGGTACTATCACTACACGGCGGGAACAAAACGATGTAAATTTCATGCTGTATCAACATCATCAACGGCCCGTTACAGTCCACTGCTGGACTATGAGCCTCTTCCACTTAAGCGGAGGGTTTTGCCCGACATTATTTATAGACACGTCAATTGTAAAATTTAAGAGCAGACATGAAAAGATAAGGCTTGTAAATTACTTAAATTGACAACCTACGTATTTTGGTTATACCTATAATTTATTAAAAATAATATCATTTGTCCATCTCTTTTCTTACTCATAAAAACAGTTGTTAGGATTACTTTGAGCATGACTTCGCGAATCTGCGCCGTGCAACTTAAGCTACTTCTCAATGGACCGTAGTAGTGCTTCTACAGACAAAGTATAATAGTAATCTGATATAAAAAATATCGTACTCTTCAAAGAAAAACGACGTATTGTGAAAGAAGAGAAGACAATAATAATTGGAATTTCAAAAGGATTTACATGGGGCCTATTTTATTTTTAGCCAAAATACAAGATACGCTCTATGTAGCAAATGATGATGAATGTTTTGTGATCCAACAATTTGATCTTTTGGTCCTCCAGATGAAATTGTTTTTCGGATCATATTGCGATCACAAGTAAGTACTTACTTGATTTTACAAAAGCGTTCAGCTTTTGCTTAAAATTTCAAGAAAAACTATGTTCATGAAGTTTCTCTTAAAGTTAGTACTATGTTAATTCTGAGCTTAAAGTCATCGTTCGTATGCTAATGTACAGTAGGGCCACCGAGAGAAGCAAGGTTTGAGGTTTCTTAACCCATTGGCACAGGGTTCATTTTCCGATGCTTACCTTTATGTCGTATGATTTTGACAGCTGTCAAATCTCGTTTGATGTGACTTTAGCTAGTCTTTTTAAGTCGAACAGAATCAGCGCCTAAACGGCCTCCGTGGCAGAGTGGTCGAGATATCGCCACTCATTACGGAGGTTCCGGGTTCGATTCCCGGTGGGGACACTGTCAAGCAAAAAACTCTTTGTGATCTCCAGTTTGGTTAGAACTTTGCAGGCTGAATCACCTCATCAACGACCCATTGCAGTCCACTGCTGGACTATGAGCCTCCTCCACTTATTAAGTGGAGGGTTTTGCCATAATCTCCACGCTTGGCAGGCGGGTTGGAGATCGCAGATTAAAATGTAACTGTATCAGAGAGCGCTGCTGCCCGTTCCCTGTTCAATGTGTAGTCCCTAAGTCGCCTCTTACGACACCCACGGGAAGAGTAGGGGTTGGTGACAAATGTATTCTACTCTGCCGTCACCACACGGCAATCACCTGATTGTAAACCACCGAAAATAAAGATGATTCCGTGCTTCGGAAGGCACGTTAAGCCGTTGGTCCCGGCTACTATCTAGTCATTACACGAGCCAAGTCAGTGGCCTTTGGCGGCTCTATAACACTGACATTAGGGTTTGTGAGGTCGGTTGTCGACCTTACAACCCACACGATGATGATGAAGAAGAAGCGCCTTGACTACAGTATAGCGTTCGGCTTTCATACGGAGGTTCACGGTTCGAATCTCGCTGGGGACAGCGTTGTCACTGTAGTTTCTTCTGTATTTGCGCAATATATTATTTATTCATTCAAATAAAAATACTTTAAGAGATTGTGCCTAGTTAGTTTGATTAAAAGTAAAATGATTCCGTGATTCGGAAGGCACGTTAAGCCACTGGTCCCGGCTATATAACCATGAAGTTATTGGCGGCTTATGGGATCGGTCATCGACCTCGCCACCCACATGATGAAGAAGATTTACCAAGCTTAGCTGAGAATGATTCAATAAACAGTTTGTTTTATTATAATATAGTATAATAAACGATCTATTACGTAGGAGTAACAGAGATTAACACGAGAAGATTGTGTTAATTGTAAATGCAAAGTTTGCTTATTATTATGTAAAGCTTGCGCAAAGTTCGGCGAATTTTCCCAGGTCAATGTCACTCCGGGATCAACAGTATTTTCTTGTCACCAGCATAATGTCCCCACGGAGGGTCTCTTACCCTTGCAACGAGGCATTCGTCCTCTTTCCTGTTTTATGACTTTCTCGCTGGCAGTTTTATCTTTCATTACTCATTTTCAAATTTAGATTTCTTACGTTTCGGTTGTCTATTTTTCTGCTAAATTCTTCACTCCATGTCCTGATCTCCAACAGTGAACTTATTCATGTTATTATTTTCCTTAAACTGTAAGACTGGAGAGAGATTATATAATATATAAATACATTTTCTTCGGACTTGTGCCCTGGTTAATGCCACATTTTATTTTATTATTATTCTACAACTCTTCGTGTGGTACTCAGCACACCCTGAATGATTGCCCAGTGCGGTTTGGTGAACTTCATACACAACCTTTGATTTTTTAACATTTTAAACTCTCGCGATTTTCACACATTTTTTATATGTATTAACTAACAGGTCTAATCACAATATATTATTGTTTGTTTGTTACCTTAGTAAATAATATACACCGTGAAATTTACATCGTTTTGGTTCCGCCGTGTAGTGATAGTACCCGTCAAACTGAACAACTTTTCACGAAAAAAAAAAATTCCTGCGACAAAAAAATTTTTGGTCTCTCCATACAAAGTGAGACTCCCGACCGACCCATTTTGTATGGAGAGACCAAAAATTTTTTTATCACTGGAATTCTTTTTTCGTGAAAAGTTGTTCAGTTTGACGGGTACTATCACTCACTACACGGCGGGAACAAAACGATGTAAATTTCATGCTGTATCGTGATTAGATCCGTTAATACTTCCCGAGGTTAATACATATAAAATCGTTGATTTTTCGCTTAGGATTTTACAGGTTTGCTCACGATGTCATTCAAAATGGTAAAGTAAAAGTTAAATATTAATATAATAAAAATAATTTCTACGGTTTTCTAAAGTTTCAACTCTTATATTTATTTGTTCTATCAACTATCAAGGGATATAATGCAATCCTTTTAATACTCTTTAAGACCTGACTACACATCGATTTTGTGACTCCAGCCTATTCAACTTGTAAGTTTTAAGTACAAAAGAAGTAAAGTAACAAAAAAAAAACAGAAAATATACACCGCGGGGTATCTATGCTTTTTGCGTTCAATCGAGATTAACCCGTTTTTTTGTGGGCGTGAGAAGCGGCGCGGCGGTGGCGGCGGCGGTACTGTTCAGTTTGAAGTCGGTGGGACTTTTGAACAGGTGCTCACTAGTGGGAGTCCCACGACCCACTATTGTGGTGCATTGTCGCAAAACGGTGCTTTGTTGTTATGCGTTGAGCTTCCTTACGCGGTCGAATATGAGCAGTGTAAAAAAGCTTTTTTAAAATAGGTAACTAAATGGCCTCGATTCGGGATGTCATGCTTATTCTAATTTTAAAATCCAGCTATCCTTTTCGTTTTTATATGACCAATGAAAGAGAGGTGATGAACGAATGATATTCATTTGAACGAATGATAACCTAAAATAAGGGCATAGCTGTCAGTTTAAGAGATTTTTAAGTCGCATGTTTTAAGTGCTCTCTAAAATTGTGTAATCGACACGGCCATAAGGTTCAAATTCGATATTTGACAGCTCTAATATTAGGATGGCCATCTCCTGTCCCTTTTCAATCTTTAAAAGGTAAAAAGGACGGACAACCTTAAATTAAGGATTAGAGCGTGACATCCCGAATCGAGGCTAATATGTAACCATAATAATTTTTCAATAACGATGCCACGGACGAAAAGATAGATTCTACAACCTCCCCAACCCCACCCTACCCTACGCTACCTATGTACAATGTTTTATTTATTTTTTAATCTGTGTCTTTACCCGCTGTTCACGTTAACGCAAGTCATTAATACACGGGAAGTCGCAATATCCCTTCCCGTTCATCGCTAATTTAGTTTATTCGGCTTTCACGCCTGTACAGCTGAAGGAATTTACATATTTTGTAGGTAGATATATTCACCATGCGATCCGGAGGATCCCACGCTAAGGGAGTGTGGGAGCACCACGGAGACAAATACAAAGAGGAGCTGCCCTAAGACGTTTTTTATATGATAGCGGGGGTCGCCATTGGGAGGGGGTGCGGGGAGATGAAGTTCTGCTAACCATCTAGCGGTCAATAGCAAAACTAGCTTTGCAGCTAGACACTAATGAACCGTACTTAATTTTGCTATTACACACAAGATGGTTCTGTTCGTTAGTTCGTTACGCTGTATAATGTTGCCAGGCAAGTGAAAAAACAAAAAATTCGGTCGTTTTGATTGTAGGATTACCTTATACGAGCAATTGTGATATACAGGTGGCCCATTTAGATGGGTCAGTATGGGTAACTCTGAAACTATAAGACATAAAAAGATCTGATAAGAAGATCTCTTAATTATCCTGTAAATTTAAGTGTGCAATAAAGAATATATATATAAAAAGATCTGTTAAATTTTGACACGGGATTTCACGTAAGTCCTTTATCATCATCACTTACTTACTACCAAGTATAAGGAAACATCCTTGCCCAAAATGTGATATTTTGATGTCATGTATTCAATTCTAAATATTGAGTAAGTTCATCAATATTATCTGCATTATTTAATTGTATGCTACAAAAATAAATATTGTATACAAATATATTTTTTTAGATTCCATATCTGGCCACCCAGCTTACTATACAAAACACATGAATGAATGAGCATGAATGAAACAGGTCATATAACCTTCTACAGTCAAGAAGTTATTCTACTTGGCGATAGATGGCGTTGTTATTGCCGAACTTTCTCGAAGGAATAAATTACGAGCATTAAAAATTGCATAAAAAAATACGTACGAGTGGAATTATGTCTTTTTTTCGTTAGAAATAGTTGTATTACTCGTACTATTGCACGATACAACACAGCACATAGTTTTTGCGTCATTAATTTCAATTAAAATGGTTGTAATCAAACCAAGTCATATTCGTGTCGTATCCATAAAATCCAAAGTAACACTGACAGTAGCGACGCCTGGTGGTTAATAGCTAGTAGTAAGAGTACTTAGTCCGCTATGAGACGGGCCTAAGTTGCTTGTGGCACCTCCGGTTTTGCCGCGGGCGGCGATTGTTTGATTGTTTTATATCTTGCTAATGTATAGGTAAGGCGGCCAACTTTCCGAAAACTGAATGCGGGACTTAACCTTTCGTGAATGGGGGGGGGGGGGGTTAGAGATTAGATGTAATTACCAAAAAGTTTTTGGCAAAAACACTTACATAATAAAAACACAAAACTTAGGTAGAAGTCATTTATTTTTAAAATCATATTTGTCACTGGAGTGACACTTTTTAACAAGCTCAGGATTTTTATTGATAATGTCATAAAAATCTTCGCAACTGCCCATATTAAATTTAAGTACAAGCAGAGCTCGTAGTGTTTCCACTTTTAGTGACGACTTTTCGGACGTCCACAGAGCATTCATTAAAGAAAATACTCTTTCGGTAGGCGCGTTCGTCCCTGGTAAGCAAAGCAGATACTGGACAATGAGCAAGCAGTTCTTTATCGGTATTCCAGTTTTTTGAAAATTTTCAAAAACCTCCAACCATCGTTTTTCAGTGCTGTACTTGTTCTCCTCCCAGCCCTTAAGGATATCACTGTTTACGTAATTAGACACATAATTTACTTCGTCAAACAAGTTATCTTCGTTTAAAGTCGTAGCCAAACTAGGTATCTGCACTAATAACTGCTGATACGTCAGCTGTATGTCATTCCATTTCAGACTATGTTTTAGTTGAATCCAGGTCGACGTTTTGAACTCGTCATATTGATGCATATACTTTTCCAAATACTGGATACAATTGTTATAAAAGTTCCGAATATGTCCCATAAAATAATCTCTGTTGATATAGCCGCTCTCTACAAGATTTGTCAACTCATTTCTTATTGTCAGTGGAATATACTCATTTTCTAATCGGTTTGAATATTTGTTTTTTAAATCAACTAAGAAGTGGGAAACTTCCGTAATGCTAGTCTTGTCTCCTTCCATCATTTTCACAGAATCGGTAAATATTAATGCTTGCACATGGACAAATTTCAACCACAGTTCTGAGCATTCGTTTGAGAAAAAATTATGCAGTGCAGCAGGGCATTTTTCTTGAGATAAAAAGTAAGATTTTAATGGCGAATACATCTGTAAAATTCTCTCAACTGAAGAAGATAGTGCTAGCCATCTAGTTTTACTGTATCCCAACATTTTTTTATATTGCATCTCTGCTTCTTCGCAAAATTCCTTAAGGTTTTCTACACGCACAGTATATATATAAAAGTACGAATAAATCTTCGTAACTATATGTTCTACGTCCACTGGCAATAAATCTGCTGCTGTTTGAATAGCGTTGTGAGCGATATGCGCTGCGCAGCCCACTCCAACTATTTGTCTGCCTAAACCTTCTTGAAGTTTTCTAAACACGTTACATTGACCTGAACGTTCAACCCCGCCAAAATTAGTGTTAGCATTATCAGCACAAAATCCAATCACTTTATCTTTAAGGTTGTGCTTTTCAAGGGTGCCCATTAAAGAAACGTAAATCATTTCTGCGGTTTCACCAGGTAAATTCACGAGATCTAATATTTTGACGTTAATGCCGGTTGTGGGATGAAAATATCTCACTAACGTTGGAAATATTTTGATATCTTTATGGTTTGAAGCATCAGTATATATGCAGATAAATGGGACATCATTCAGTTCTATCTTAAGAATATCCGCAGAATACGGCGCGATCACATTCGTTGCAATAGCTTCGCACTTGGTTTTCCCACAGCTAAACTTCTTATCAAAAACTTTCTGAATTAATTTGGAAGTGCAATCCATCGAACGAAAACTGTGATTGTGACATACAGTATGGAAAGCCCACAAACCTTCAGCTTTTGCCAGCTCTGCTTCTTTGTCACCATATTTTTCATGACGGAAGTAAGTTGTAAGTGATGACGACGAACTTGCAGCAGTAAGGGATTTTTTATGCTTTTCCGAAGTCAAATGCCTTTGTATATCATTTTTGCCGCCGTGAGCAACAGAAAAGGTTCCATTGCATTTGTTACACCGCACTTCCGAAGGAGTTAAACACTTTTGCAAGAACGGAAATTCTTTTTGTAAATCTTCAGTGAATTTACAAGTTCGCTTTTTCACTGTCGGCGGCATTGAAAAATTATCGGACGGAACTGATAAAATAAAAACCTTAAGCAAAAAGCAACAATTTAACCTATCAATATGGTGTCACGGCGTGCACTAATGTCTAATTTTTAAAATGAAAACAATTCCATTACTCGTGCGCCCCTTTCCCGCTCTTACGCCTCAAAGAGAACGAGATAGCGCGTGCGCGATACGCTTGTCGCTATTATAGGTAATCTGTGTTCCTACGCTGTTGACCGTGCGCGCGTGTGGGTGTTGTGTAGAAGTGTGGTAGAAAAATAGGGATGCGGGACATGCGGGACGCATACAACGTTTTACGGGACTATTTTACTAATAATTTCAAAGCGGGATTTCGTCTAGCATTACGGGACGGTCCCGCAAAATGCGGGACGGTTGGCCGCCTTATGTATAGGTAGTAATACAAAAGGCTCAAATTGTATAGCAAATGGCAGGTACAGGTAGGTTTGTGATGTAACGAGGCATTTGTCCTCTTTCCTGTTTTATGACTGGCAACCTTTCTTGCTGGCAGTTTTATCTTTCATTATAAATTCATTTTCAAATTTAGATTTCTTACGTTGCGATTTTGTCTTTTTTCTGCCAAATTCTTTACTTCATGTCCTGATCTCCGATAATAGTAAACAGCTTATCTACTATTTTCTACCGTTTTCCATAACAGTTATATAATAAATAATATAATATATAAATATATAAATTCATCTTCTTCGGACTGAACTTTGGTTATAGCCACATAACCCTCTACAACACTCTTCGTGTAGTGCTCAGCGGCTCCGTGGCGGCTGCTGGCCACAGTGAAGTCCTTATCCACGCGATAAAACTCGGGCAAAGAATTTGGCGCTGTAATCATATTGGAGTGCTTTTCAGTCAATAGCCTCTCGAGGTTCAAACGACCGTGAAGCGAAATCGCGCTGAGTGGGCATTCAGCAAGCACGTGGCAGCGCTTTAGTTGCTGGAATTGAAGCTAAAATACCAAAATTACCTACATACTTCTTGTGAGGCATAAAGACGTTCAGGGTCCCGTTTCACGAAGCAACAAATTTACAAGTAACAAGTTACAATTTGAAATTCATTGCGTAGCCAATTCGCCTAAACTGTGAGCCCTTATAGTTTTATTTATCTCATTGTCTACGCAATGTACATCGAATTATACTTGTAATTTGTAACTTGTAGCTTCGTGAAACGGCCCCCAGGTGTACTTTTTCTTCTGTGGAAGTCACAGTAGAAGCCGGATAATAAAATACACGAAGTATAAAAAAAATATAGACGAATTGAGTAAAACGTTTTCAAAAGTCAGTTTGTTGTTAAAGCAGAAAAATCCAAGGAATTTGTTAATTCGCTTGAGGCATTTTATTTTAAAGGGTTCGCTTTTGCCGATTATCTTCTGTTTATCAATAACAAACGTTTTTATATTAAGCACACGAAGAAACAAATTTAACTTTACCGTTAAAGCTTCCCTTATTCCTTAACGCTGCAATGGAAGTATTAGTTTGCGAACAGCAAAAATAAACATGTTTTTTTATTGTAGGTTCCCGTGTGACCATAGTTTGAGGGTGGGTTGGTTTTGGGGTGGATTTGCGATGGTGATTGATTCAAAAGCTATTGTCATTATAATCGTGCCAATTATATTGTAGAAGGACATGAGGAATTGAGTAGAATTTGGTAATTATTGATGAAAACTGTATTTCTAATGCTCTTTTGTTTTTGAATGTACTACTGCCCGTTACAGTCCACTGCTGGACTATGAGCCTCCTCCACTTAAGTGTTTGGTTTTGCCATAATCTCCACGCTTGGCAGGCGGGTTGGAGATCGCAGATTAAAAGGTTACTGTATCAGAGAGCGCTGCTGCCCGTTCCCTGTTCCATGTGTAGTCCCTAAGTCGCCTCTTACGACACCCACGGGAAGAGTAGGGGTTGGTTGACAAATGTATTCTACTCTGCCGTCACCACACGGCTACTTGACCACCGTCGATAAAATAAACCACGCGACATATAAAGTGACGCGGTTATTTTATATACGGTCGTCATGCAGCGGAGGCTGGTGCATTTAAACCAGCGTTAACAACTTGTACTCAAAACTTCTTGCTCATTTCGTAAATAATCTTTTTTTTTATATTGTATGTGTTTGCTCTTGACCCCGATCCAGCCCGAGAGCAGCGATGGGATCTACGATGTAGCGAGCTTACCCAGAAGGAGCCTATTCACTCTGGGATTATATGTGCTCGGAAATACAGACGCCGCCGGCAGGAGATTCCACTCCTTTGCGGTACTCATTATAAAAGATGTTGAGAAGCGTTTGATGCGCAAGCGAGGAATAGTCACCAAGAAAGGGTAACCTGCCGTGCGTCTGGACGTCAGATGGAAGAAGGGGGAAGGCGGAATGAGTTCATGCAACTCTTGTCAACTATAATCAAATCAAATTGGGGCTATAACCCCAAATACTTTCGACAAACATCATCAGGTCAGTTAAGAGATGTTGCCTGGAAAGAGATTGTTACTTTAGCATAAGGCCGCCTATTTATATTCAATTTTGTGTTGTTTTGTATTTTTTAAATAAGTATGTATTTGGTCAATTAAGAATATTTTTTATTGTATTGTATTAATTTTTGGATTAGACAAATCACTTAACGATTGTATAAATTGCTATGTTCACTAACAAGTGTAGTTTTTTACGTTAAACGACTTTTTATGTTTGTTAAAATTCTTCAACTGAGTTTTAATGAATAATAATAATAATTTATTTATTAAATTTTACAGTAATTTTGTCATTAAATCTTCTGAAGTATTATTTAATATTGGTGAGTTGACATATTTAATTGATCTGCTAGTGTCTTAAAAGGTTACCCTGAGCTACCTTCTTTGATGGAACTAACAAAATTAGGCTCAGAAGCAAGGCGTACATTGACACGTCAAGTATTACTGTAAACAATAAGGGTTAACTAATTCAAATACAAAATAGCCTGTCACTGGGGCAATCTTATTCATATTGACATTAAAGTCAAAGTATCACAAATCTTTGCAATGGTACCTATTGGTGTAAGTACGGAATTTGCGGAATGATTAAGAATTTAGGAGGATATTCGCCTCGCACCTGTGTTCATATAAATATTATATAAAAAATCTTGTCACATTCAAGAACAGTGTCAATAATCCCACTGCTTGACCCGGATAAAACTAGTGGCTCTGTGAGCTGTAGACCTCGCGACTTGATTGAGAAATGTCAACAACAAGTTACAAATTTGATATATACATTGCGTAACAAATTCGTCTAAACTGTAAACCCTTATCGTTTTCTCTAATCGTCTACGCAATGTACGTACATCAAATTGTACTTGTAATTTGTAACTTGTAGCTTCGTGAAACGGCCCCCTGTAGAGAAAAACAGCTTCAGCAGTAGACCTTGTAAGCTGGCAACCCCCATAACTCTAAATTGACAAAAAATTGACTCGATAAAAAATTTGATTAATTTATCGAACCTGCTCACAAAATTTCACGAGAATCGGTTGAGAAACGCGACCTGTAGAGTGAAACAAACAGACAGATGGACAGACAGACAGCAATTTTGGCCAAGCTGAAACAGAGACGCTTCGCTCGCTCGGTCAAAAAAAAATAACTTTACAGATAAATCACTACTGTTCGATTAGTTCTTCCTAGTCACGTCATGTCATGAGCCAACCTATTGACGAGCACAGGAGCTCATTAAGCCGGCGATTCGCTCCCCTCGGCGGCGGCGCGTGCGCAGCGCGTGTGATCGCGTGCACAGACCGACTCACACGCAGCCGCAGGAAATAGAACACGGTAGTGTTGCCGAAAAACGTTTAGTTTTACAATCGATAGTAAAACGCCAAAAACATGTACCCAATTGATAGTATCGATATTTCTTTTAGTGTAATATTATTGATAAGTAGCAACACTATCGATAGTTGAAAACTAAAAAACTATCGATGTATCGATAGTATTGCTCCTCAATATTGCATAAACTATCGATAGTGACCTTTGTTATCGATAGTGACCTTTGTTATCGATAGTGACCTTTGTTATCGATAGTGACCTTTGTTATCGATAGTGACCTTTGTTATCGATAGTGACCTTTGTTATCGATAGTGACCTTTGTTATCGATAGTGACCTTTGTTATCGATAGTGACCTTTGTTATCGATAGTGACCTTTGTTATCGATAGTGACCTTCGTCATTGATACTATCGATAGTTTAAGCAATATTGAGGAGATACTATCGAGTTTTTTCGTTTTCAACGATCGATACTATTGCTGCTTATCATTGGTATTGCATTAAAAGAAATATCGATACTATCGTTTTTACTTTAGGCTATCGATATTGGACTATCGAGCAGCAACACTAGAACACGCTCTCTATCAATAACTAGCGTCCGGCCCCGGCTTCGCGCGGGTGCAATGATATAGGTTTTTTTGCGTTGTGTAAGATTGTCTCCGTGAATTAAAAGTTTTACGACTTTGGTAAGCGTAACCCAGTTAAGTAGCTGGTAGGAACTAAACACAAATAGAAGCCCAATCACTTAGACAGCCACTCACTCTTGCCGAGTGTAGTTGAGGGATTACTGCACTTGTGCAAGTACAATGGGTCTTTAAATGTGTCGCCAGTTCGCAATAAAAACCAATAGGTAATGTACAAAATGTATTTTATTGTATCCATACAAAATAATGATTGACGTTTTACAGGTGTATTATTGCGGAGATTATCCTTACGCCAATGATATATTTTATTTTATTTATTTGGGAAAGTAAACAGCTGTATACAATATGATAAATTAATAGTATAGACTTATAAAAGATGTGACTTTATACACAGCCAACTACACCATCCACATGTAAATTATTAAATGATGTTAGTTGGTAAAACAGAGTTACTTAGCATTATGTAAATAGTAATTTAAAAAAAAAACACTTTTACAAACCAAATGATATGAACCTCATGATGAATTTAGATGACCAGAACAGATTGAGATTGAGCATTTGATAAACATTTGACTAAATTATATTAAAATTATGATATGACATAATTCAATTAGAAAAAAAAACAAGTAATACTATCTTTTTATCTTGGCGTTTGTTATATAGTCAGTCAGTGCTGCACCTGACCACTTTTCAACCAGGTTTCAAGTCAGCATTGGCCCAGTCGCAACCAGGTTTCAAGTCAGCATTGGCCCAGTCTCAAACAGGTATCAAGTCAGCATTGGCCCAGTCTCAAACAGGTATCAAGTCAGCATTGGCCCAGTCTCAAACAGGTATCAAGTCAGCATTGGCCCAGTCTCAAACAGGTTTCAAGTCAGCATTGGCCCAGTCTCAAACAGGTATCAAGTCAGCATTGGCCCAGTCTCAAACAGGTATCAATTCAGCATTGGCCCAGTCTCAAACAGGTATCAAGTCAGCATTGGCCCAGTCTCAAACAGGTTTCAAGTCAGCATTGGCCCAGTCCCAAACAGGTATCAAGTCAGCATTGGCCCAGTCGCAACCAGGTTTCAAGTCAGCATTGGCCCAGTCTCAACCAGGTTTCAAGTCAGCATTGGCCCAGTCTCAACCAGGTTTCAAGTCAGCATTGGCCCAGTCTCAAACAGGTTTCAAGTCAGCATTGGCCCAGTCTCAAACAGGTTTCAAGTCAGCATTGGCCCAGTCTCAACCAGGTTTCAAGTCAGCATTGGCCCAGTCTCAAACAGGTTTCAAGTCAGCATTGGCCCAGTCTCAAACAGGTTTCAAGTCAGCATTGGCCCAGTCTCAACCAGGTTTCAAGTCGGCATTGGCCCAGTCTCACACAGGTTTCAAGTCAGCATTGGCCCAGCCTCAACAGGTTTCAAACAATTCAAACTTGTGCCAAGGCAGGGCAGCAAGCTAGAAGGATAACTATCTTGCTATGCTATCTTTAAAAGACTAGCTTCGTGTATTCTGGGCAGAGTGCAGGGTAGGCTCGAGCCCTTCAAGAGGGACGTGTGTGAGCTGTTGCTGACTGGCAGTGTTGTAGCGTGCTACAGCGTGTGTATGGCCGGGGCCTCTTGATCTTCGCTGGGAGTGCGCGCGCGCCGCCGACACTCGCGCTCCTCGAAATCATCCACGAACATCGGCGTGTCTGCAACGAAAGATAATGAAGCATTACATTACAAACAAATACATACTGAATATAATGAATTTACCACTTAGTATTTTTTTTATTCGTATTATCTCAGAGGCACAACTAACCGCCCACCTATAATTTCTTGATTTGTAAAAAGTAAGATCAAGGTATTTTTGTTATAATGTTGAATAGGCTAGACTTTTACTAAAATAAAGTCAAGTAAGTAATATGAATTAAAAAGTGATTTATTTATAGTTAGTTCTCAAATTATCCCGTTCGCAAATGGTCTCATTCTCAGTCTCATTCACAACTCGTCTCATTCGCATTTAGTCCGATTCTCAAATCGTCTTCGCCATTGGTCCTATTCTCAAATGATCACATTCATATTAGGTCTCATTTTTAAATCGTCTCATTCACAATTAATCTAATTCGCAAATCGCCCCATTCTTAAATAGTCCCATTCGCAATATCGCTCACCGAGGTGTTCGAGCGTGACGCCCATGGCGCGGCGCACGGCGTGCAGGGGCGCCACGTGGCTGGGCTGCACGCGCGCCGCCATCCCGCGCAGGCATGACGTCACGAGCCGCGCCAGCTCGCGCTCCGAGCCGCTCGGCCGCTGCACGAGGGACAAGTGCCACGGCGGCGGCTGCGACAGCCTGGAAGGGGAAACGCGTCACCATTATATAACAATAAAAAAACAATTGTAACAAAAATATACTGCTATTTTTATTTTAAGCGTTAATGGATTTAAAGAAAAATAAATTTAAAAAAAACTCACTAATATTATAATATGTATAATATTGTAATGTATGTGTATCTGTCCACCTGTCTGTTTGTTCCACTCTACAGGTCGAGTTTCTCAACCGATTCTCGTGAAATTTTGTGAGCAGGTTCGACACATTTTTTTTTGTCTAAAACATAAAGAGATATAAAGACTTGCGAGGTCTACAGCTCACAGGGCCACTAGTTACTTATGTTGAGAGATTATTTACCGTTCCCTCTGTTCCCTCTCCAGCTTGGCGATGAGTTCCCCGGTGTGCGCGAGCGCCGGCGCGATGCCGTAGTCGCGCTGCGAGTTCACCACGTCCTCCTCCACGTCGTTGAGGAAGTCCACGTCGATGCCCAGCTCGGACAACGAGCGCAACTTGTCCACGTCCACCTTCACCTTCGATAGGTCCTGGAAGAATATTCAATTATTCACTAGCGGTCCGCCCGCGGCTACGCTCGCGTTGTGTTAGATTTTCCCGTAAAGAGTATCCTATTTGTTAATGCAGGGTACAAACTATCTCTATTCCAAACTTCATACCAATCCGTTCAGTGGTTTGAGTTTTGGTGAGAGTAAAAAAAAGGAATCAAATTTGAAGACCGAACAGTATGAATACGTCATCTTTACTCAAATATAATTGCATCAGTTCTGTGTGTTTTGTTTGTCATCAAAAGTTACAATAGAAAAAAAGATCACACAAAAACTAATAAATACGTTTATATAGTATTTGAGGCTAAATGGTGAATTGGGGAATGAAAAGGCGATGATCCGTTTTACGTGTGTTACATTGCGTCGTTCAAAAAAGAGAAAGGCAACTTAGGAACAGCGCCTCCTCTGACATAAAGCAAGAACTGATCGAAACAAGGAATAAAAAGGGATACTCAATTAGGTTAAGGACTGTTTTAGATAGATGGCGTTACTGTCTCCTTATTACAATACTACAAAGTAAAGGTCAGAGATGGCGCTGTTTAAAATATACATATTTCCACAAGTAGATGACATATTATTAGTTTTAAAGTTTAGATGCTCTAACCAAGAACGCCCCATGAGAGCCAGATTGGAATTATTATATATGAGGGTCGGTGGTGTAGTGGACGCCATGTACTAATGTGTTTTCGAAATTCGAAATATGTACGTTTACTACTTACGGTGAAGGAAAACATCGTGATAAAACCTGCACACTCCTGCGAAGAAATTCAAAGGTTGTGTGTGAAGTCGACCAACCCGCACTGGGTCAGCGTGGTCGACTAAGGCCTAATCGCCCTAATGCAAGGTAGGCTCGAGCCCTTCAGTGGGGACGTATATGAGCTGTTGTTGGAGGCTTCAGCTCACAGAGCCACTGCTTTCATACTATGTCACATCTTGGCCATACAACCATCGCATTTCAAAAGCCTACTCGATTTACTTGTAAAATGCGCGCGATGCTACTAAGGTTACCGGTTAGCTCAGTGCCGAGTCAGGGACGAGGCCGGAACGTGGCAAATGTCATAGAAAATGTGTGTACCGATATTTTTTTAGACTCGTGACGATGACGATTTTCTATGACATTTGCCACGTTCTGGCCCCGTCCCTGACACGGCACTGAGCTCTGTGGATAGACCTTTACTCGCCCTCCAACCTGTCACAACGCGGGCCGGGGGGAGAAGCGCCGATTGGTGGTCGAGGATGATACGGTAGTACTAGGGTATTTAACTATTCCTAAACTTACTATATTTTATGAATCAATTTAAAAATATAGATTAGTAGCAGACGATTCGCGAAGAAAAAACCAATGATTATAGTATATAAGAAAAATCTGTATTGTTTATGATTGATTTGTGTGTCTGCATTATTTTAATTTCTAGTTTTTGCATGCCATCTATGGTTAAACATGTAGATCGAATTGTTGTGTAATATCTTTTGTTACCATGTTTTAGCAAATAAATTTATTCTATTCTATTCTAACAGAATCGGTTGGAAAATGAATTTACAATGATTTTTTAAAATTTCAATGTCTGTCGCTTTCAAAAACGATTTTTTGTATTGAGATTATAATATGGCGTTACTAGCTTGTGAAGTCTTGAAATTAATACCTTTATAACTAGGTCAAATTTAAAGATAGAGAAAATTATTTTAGTGTCCGATAGCAGAAACTAAGTTTGGATTTATAGAATAAAAAAAAATAGTCAAATACCCTATTCTGTTGTTATGTTGTGAGGATATTACCGAGCGGGGCGCGGGCGCGGCGGGGGGCGCGTGCGCGGGGAACAGCGCCTCCATGTCGTACAGCGCGCTCCAGGGCGAGTCGGGCGAGAAGCGGAGCAGCTCCGGGTTGAGAGGATATTACCGAGCGGGGCGCGGGGGCGGCGGGGGGCGCGTGCGCGGGGAACAGCGCCTCCATGTCGTACAGCGCGCTCCAGGGCGAGTCGGGCGAGAAGCGGAGCAGCTCCGGGTTGAGAGGATATTACCGAGCGGGGCGCGGGGGCGGCGGGGGGCGCGTGCGCGGGGAACAGCGCCTCCATGTCGTACAGCGCGCTCCAGGGCGAGTCGGGCGAGAAGCGGAGCAGCTCCGGGTTGAGAGGATATTACCGAGCGGGGCACGGGGGCGGCGGGGGGCGCGTGCGCGGGGAACAGCGCCTCCATGTCGTACAGCGCGCTCCAGGGCGAGTCGGGCGAGAAGCGGAGCAGCTCCGGGTTGAGAGGATATTACCGAGCGGGGCGCGGGGGCGGCGGGGGGCGCGTGCGCGGGGAACAGCGCCTCCATGTCGTACAGCGCGCTCCAGGGCGAGTCGGGCGAGAAGCGGAGCAGCCCCGGGTTGAGAGGATATTACCGTGCGGGGCGCGGGCGCGGCGGGGGGCGCGTGCGCGGGGAACAGCGCCTCCATGTCGTACAGCGCGCTCCAGGGCGAGTCGGGCGAGAAGCGGAGCAGCTCCGGGTTGAGAGGATATTACCGAGCGGGGCGCGGGGGCGGCGGGGGGCGCGTGCGCGGGGAACAGCGCCTCCATGTCGTACAGCGCGCTCCAGGGCGAGTCGGGCGAGAAGCGGAGCAGCTCCGGGTTGAGAGGATATTACCGAGCGGGGCGCGGGGGCGGCGGGGGACGCGTGCGCGGGGAACAGCGCCTCCATGTCGTACAGCGCGCTCCAGGGCGAGTCGGGCGAGAAGCGGAGCAGCTCCGGGTTGAGAGGATATTACCGAGCGGGGCGCGGGGGCGGCGGGGGGCGCGTGCGCGGGGAACAGCGCCTCCATGTCGTACAGCGCGCTCCAGGGCGAGTCGGGCGAGAAGCGGAGCAGCTCCGGGTTGAGAGGATATTACCGAGCGGGGCACGGGGGCGGCGGGGGGCGCGTGCGCGGGGAACAGCGCCTCCATGTCGTACAGCGCGCTCCAGGGCGAGTCGGGCGAGAAGCGGAGCAGCTCCGGGTTGAGAGGATATTACCGAGCGGGGCGCGGGGGCGGCGGGGGGCGCGTGCGCGGGGAACAGCGCCTCCATGTCGTACAGCGCGCTCCAGGGCGAGTCGGGCGAGAAGCGGAGCAGCTCCGGGTTGAGAGGATATTACCGAGCGGGGCGCGGGGGCGGCGGGGGGCGCGTGCGCGGGGAACAGCGCCTCCATGTCGTACAGCGCGCTCCAGGGCGAGTCGGGCGAGAAGCGGAGCAGCTCCGGGTTGAGAGGATATTACCGAGCGGGGCGCGGGGGCGGCGGGGGGCGCGTGCGCGGGGAACAGCGCCTCCATGTCGTACAGCGCGCTCCAGGGCGAGTCGGGCGAGAAGCGGAGCAGCTCCGGGTTGCCTTGCCCCGTCTCCGCGGCTGGGAGACACACAACACCATAATGGAAACAAATTGACAACAATTCAAATTCATAAAGGTACAAAAAACTAAAAAGACATTCAGGGATTCGGTCTTCTTAAACACATTTTATGACCGAGCGAGGGAAGCGTTTCCTTATCAGCTTGGCCAAAATTGCTTTTGTATGTCTGTCTGTCTGTTTGTTCCACTCTACAGGTCGCGTTTCTCAACAGATTCTCGTGAAATTTTGTGAGCAGATTCGATAAATTAATCGTTTTTTTTTGTCGAGTAAGTTTTTGTTTTTTTTTAAATGACGTAGTTATGGGAGTTGCCAGCTTACAAGGTCTACCGCTGAGGCTGTTTTCCTCTACAGGTCACATTTCTCAACCAATAAAAAAAAACTCATGAGGTCTACATCTCACAGATTAGATTATTAAATAATAATAAAAGATATTTGCAAATAACCTAAAAATAACCAAAAATAGGCTTTGTCGGTGGAATATCGAAAATGAGATGTCTAATTTTGACGTTTCATATTTCATCACTGATGTGCCTTTGTGCTGAAAGTCAAACCCGTCCGTTCGCTTTCCTCGGGCATCGCACAGAGGGCTACACACTTAGCATACATCTATTCTGTAGCATATAGTTAGCGCATATAGCAGGCTTGTTGGCTCATCGACCCTTGGAGTCAAGGATCTGGACTTGCAGGCTTGGTGCCCGCGACCTGAATGAAGTCATCGGTAATGACATCGGATGATCTCCACCATGAGCTCCCCCCATACTCTAGTGTAGTGTAGGTATAATAGCGAGTAAGCGTTTTTACTTTACCTATACTGTAACAATATATGCGCACGGATTGTCAATAAATATTTAGTATTAATTCAGCATTTGGTTGTTTCATTACTCTCCAATTAGGCCCATCTACACATGGCGACCCATGCCATGCTGTGGTAAGCCTTTTGGGAATATCTGACGTTCAGTTGCGTAATTTAAAAATGTTTTGCAAGTAAATTAAAAACAGTTTTTCTACAACAAATACGCAAAAATGTGTTAGTCCAAAGTGGAAAAGGAGGACGTCTTCATCACCCAAACTGCCCTGCCCTGGGAAGTACGAATGCTGCCGTGTCGGATTTCAAACAGGATATAACCGTAATGAAGATTTTGCTGATCGTGGTTTGCGTGCTTGTGGCCATAGCAGGAGCGTACGGATTGATTAGGCCGTACAAGAGATGCCACCGTGACGGGATGACCAACCAGATAGCGCTGTATGGACTTCAGCGTTCCTTTCATCATAACAGGGAGCCGCGTGTCGTATACGGATGTCGACAACCTCACGTCGCAACTGAAGGAATTCCCGGAGGCTTCCCAGTGAACTAGGAGAAGAGGACAACTCAGGATTTTTCATTTCAGGACGTTACAAGATTTAGCATTTTTTTAACAGGAATAAGTGAACGTGATAAAAAGTGAGGAAAAACTGTAAGTACTAACCCAGTGCAGCAAATTACTTAAAAATCGCGAGTGTGAATTGATCCAACCGGCCATGCGTTACCTACACGTGTCGTATTGCGGTCCGATTTTATCGACTAAGAGACATTTATTAGAATAATATACCTAGACATAATTTTTTATTATTAACAGGCCTTCTAAAACAACATTGTTTCAATGAAATAGTAGAATACATACATACCTATAGTATATTTTATTGAGTAAGGCAAAGTAATTTTTCTTTAAGTTGAAATAGGTAATGGCATTAGAGTTGCGTCATATCTATGAACATATACAAATAGTTAAAGACAAGTTAGTAAAATTAAGTTATGATAGAAGAACGCCAGAAAAATTAAAATTAATTTTAAATGAAGCAGAAAGTTTGATAGAGCGGTATAACAGCATAATTAAAAAAGTAAGGGAGCAAATAGAAAAAGATGAACTAAGTAGTCAAGTTGCTTTAGAAATAAATGAATTGAGGGGTAAAACAGAAAAAATATACCGAGAAATACAAACTCTCTGCTCCAAAAATTATAGTCAAGGGGACACTTCTAGATCAGAGGAAAACAACACCATGTCCACCATGGATAAATTTGATGTTAAAGTTGCTTTGGGTTTATTGCCATCGATGACTGATACAGAAGAGGTGACAAAGACATTAATTGATACGATAGAATACTATAGCTCAACGATCGACGCGAGTAGTCAGACAAGTTTAATTTCCTTTGTTCTGAAAACTCGCCTGTCTCAGTCAGCGAAATTGAAATTAGAAAATTCTTACGGGACTGTCAAAGAGTTAACACAGGATATGCGAAAACATCTTTTGCCACAGAAATCTGCAACAGCCATCCAAGCGCAGATGCACAACACGAGGCAGAATGAAAAATCAGTGGAGGACTTTGGTAAGGAGTTATCTGAATTGTTCGTTAATCTTACGGTTTCGCAAGCACAAGGCAACACAGAAGCGTATAAAATTTTGAGACCATTAAATGAAAAAGCCGCTATAAAGCGCTTTGCCGACGGGTTGCGAAATCGTAGGCTTAGCACTATAATTACAGCACGGGATTTTTCTTCGCTAAAAGACGCGATCCAAGCCGCCAAGGAAGAAGATAGCGTATCGTCGCCAGGGACAGCTGACGTCATGGGGATGAATCGGCAACAAAGTCGAGGTAACTTCTTCCCTAACAGGTTTCGCGGTTTAACAGGCTTCGATCTGACTTTCGCTCTGTCATTCGTTCATTTTTCATCGAGATGAACAATATATGAAGCGTGTAAACAGCCGCGGCAGTCATTTATTCATTTGTTTCACTGGAAATTGTCAGAGTAAAATGTTGCTTGTTTTTATTTTAAAATACAATGGCCTCGATTCGGGAAGTCATCTTCTAATTCTAATTTCAAAATCCAGCTATCCTTTTCTTTTTTATGACCAATGAAAGAGAGGTGATGAACGAATGATATTCATTTGAACGAATGACAACCTAAAATAAGGGCATAGCTGTCAGTTTAAGAGATTTTTAAGTCGCATGTTTTAAGTGCTCTCTAAAATTGTGTAATCGACACGGCCATAAGGTTCAAATTCGATATTTGACAGCTCTAATATTAGGATGGCCATCTCCTGTCCCTTTTCAATCTTTAAAAGGTAAAAGGGACGGACTAACTTAAATTAAGGATTAGAGCGTGACATCCCGAATCGAGGCATGGTTTTGATATGGTGTAATACCTATATAGGTATTACACCATTTCAAAACCATGACATGGCATCACGATTCAGGATCATGAAATTTCAACACACACTACCTGTTGCCGCGACATCATAAGAAAAATGCTCACACATTTATCCACTTTACATTTTGCGTCCAAAGTGTCCAAACACATGAAGTCGTCCACTGTTCATCATTCACTGCCTTTCATCAAAAATGAATCACTTTAGATGAACCGTCTAATATCGCCTTTAGAATCCTTACATCAGTCCGAGTGGCACTGACTTTATTTGACTGGCCAAGCAGTCGTGTTTTTGATTTTTAGATGATTATTATTCTCTGATATTCCGGTGATTCAGCCTGTAATTTCTTGCTTAACCAAATTACGGAAAGTCTCACCATAAGATTGTTTTTTAATTATAAGTACTTACGTAGTGTGTGGTAGATGAGGTGCGATTCTTCCTTAGTAAGCGTGGCGAAGGTGCCGTCGTAGGAAGGCGCGAACGAGCTGAAGGGGCCGTAGTTTAAGGGCTTCACACACTTCGCCAAGTTGCGCCGGTCTTCGCGAGGGGCTGAAATATTATAACAAAAATATACTCATTGATACTTTCTTCAATTTAAACACTTAGCGAGAGCGGTTAGGTTAGGTCCATTAAATTGAACAACTTTCCGTTGATAATTCACTGTGTAGCGAGGTGTAACATGACAACTCCCCGTGTAGCGTGGTGTATCTTAATAAATTACTGTGTAGAGAGGTGTGGCGTGATAACTTATCGTGTAGCGAGGGGTCGCATGATAACTCAGTGTAGCGAGGAGCTTACTGTGTAGCGACGATGAGTAACATGTCGAAGCACTATGTAAGGAGTGGTTATGACAAGATAACTGTGTAGCGAAGTGTAATATGATAACTCGATTTAGCGAGGAACTTACTGCGTAGCAAGTATGTATAACACAATAACTCACTGTGTAACGACGATGAGTAACATGTCGAAGCACTATGTAAGGAGTTATAACAAGATAACTGTGTAGCGAAGTGTAATATGATAACTCGATGTAGCGAGGAACTTATTGTGTAGCAAGTGGTGGTAACAAGATAACTCACTGTGTAACGACGATGAGTAATATGTTAGAGCACTGTGTAGCGAGTATGTGTAACACGATAACTCACTGTGTAGCGCGCCAGTTCCGGCTGGTAGTTTCCCGAGCAGCTTGCCGAGCGTGAGCCGCTCGTCGCCCGCGCCGTCGGCCAGGGCGGGCACCACCGTCAAGGTCGTCTTGCCGTCGGCGTCCATGCGCGGAAACGCTGCAAGCAATCATTTAAAACTAATAAAGGTACGAATACTTTAAAACTGTATGGAGATTTGGTTCTAAAGACTAGGTATATGATTTTCAGAATATATAATAGGGAATATGCATAAAAAAATATTAGTTTTTTTCATAGTTCATCTGAAAGTATACAAAAATAGAATACTGACAGTCAAAACAGAATCGAAATTGATCGTAAAACAAACTAGATAATCTAGATACAACATTATTAAACAAATATATCCGTCCCTCTTTTCATCATCAACGAAAACAAAATTTTCTATGGCGGATATATGGCCCGCGTGACCAATGACGTCAACTTTGTTTCTGAGCAAGATATTTGAAAAAATATTTTTTAAGTGTTTATCTGGAACTTGAAATATTCGATTAATGAATAAAAAAAATGTGCATATTCCCTATTCAGTAAAATCACATCGCACCACACTAATATTATACATGTGAAAGTATGTTTAGATATTTGGATGTAAGATGTTTGGACGTTAAGATATTTGTTCCGTCACGCCTAAACAACTGAACGGATTTGGATGTAATTTGGATGGAGATAGTTTGTACCCTGGATCAACCACATAGGATACTTTTTACGGGAATAAGTTCCCACGGGAAAATCTTACAAAACGCGAGCGTGGCCGCGGGTGGATAGCTAGTAGTTTGATACACCTGTCTACAGCCCGTGCCTTTCTTAGTGAGTCATCCTGTAGGACAAACTGTACAAACTGTACGGACTGCTGAACAAACTGTACGGGATAGGAGTAAGAGGCATTGCATATCAGTGGTTCGCTTCTTACCTCAAAAATCGGTACCAGTACGTGGAGATAGAGCACTATAATCATACTACTGGTGAAATAAATAAGGTCCGATCACTTAAAGCTGCGGTCACACAATCGATCCCTCAAGGTAGCGTGCTTGGTTGCATCTTATTTCTGCTCTATATAAACGACCTTCCAAAAATTATAAGTCACTCATGCACTCTGTTCGCTGATGACATATCGTTAGTACTGCCCTGTCAAAATTCTAATGACTTAAATACTTCCCTTGACACAGTTTTTTCCGAAATAGTTCAATGGCTAAACGAGCACAATTTACAAATAAACCTATCTAAAACTAGACTCTTACAATTTAAACCACGTCAAAAGCGCCCTTTAGATATAAATTACTCTTTTCAAGACCATAAAGTGGAATGTGTAACATCTCATTCACTTCTGGGTATAGATATAGATAGTAACATTGACTGGAAGACCCATGTGGCAAAGATATGCTCTAAACTTTCAAGATTTACCTATGCAATATATGAGTTAAAGAAAAGCACAGATGTTGAAACGGCCTTAACAGCATACTACGCATACGCTCACGCCTGGCTGCAGTATGGGATTGTATTGTGGGGAAATAGCACTAATCTATTAAACTTGTTTCGACTACAAAAAGATGTGTACGAATAATAAGCAATATCGATTCAATGACCAGCTGTAAACCATACTTCTTAAAATATAAAATATTAACTTTGACGTCCATATATTATATCCTAGAAACTAGTCTCTTAGTAAAAAAGAATCCCCTGCACTGCAGTGGTTATCTTCGTACCTTAGTGATAGACAACAATGTGTTATAATTGATAAAGTAGACGAAAGCAACAACATGGTATCATATTCTTCTGAATATAAGAAGGTCACGCAAGGTGTTCCGCAAGGCAGTATACTAGGGCCTGTTCTGTTCTTGCTCTACATTAATAATATTACTGAAGTCACAAATTATCACAGTGTACTTTTCGCTGATGATATTTCGATTGTAGTAACAACAGAGAAAACGAAACTTACTATTGACGCTATTAATAATCACGAAAATGAAATTAATCGTACATTACGCGACATAGTCAGATGGTTGGAAAATAATAATTTAAAAATTAATTTAGATAAAACGAATTATATACAATTTAACAATTTGAAACAAACTAAATGCAATTTGAAAATGGACATAACATAAAAAACAATCGAAATTAAAAAAAAAGAGCAAATTACATTTTTAGGATTGGTACTTGACGAAAATATTAATTGGAAAATGCAAATAGATAATGTTTGCTCTCGTATAAATAAATTTGTTTACGCTATACAAAGAGTAAGACGAATTGTTAATACCAAAACGGCTATGACACTATACTATGCTTATGTAGAATCAGTATTGCGGTACGGTCTCATGATTTGGGGTAATGGCACTGATTTTCGTAGAGCTTTCATTGCACAGAAAAAATGTGTTCGAGCAATATGCGGAGTTCCCCCTTTTGAATCTTGCAAGCCTCTCTTTAAAAAGCTGGGTATTTTGCCATTACCTGCTTTATATATTTTCGAGCTGTGTGTCTTTGTGAAAAAATACAATGTGTTTAGAAAAGCAATAGAAGTAAATCCTCGCGCAAGAGACCCTCATAGACTCGTATTAGAAGAAACTCCTAGAACTATGGTTTATAACAAGAGCTGCTTAGCGATGGGTGTGCGTGTTTTTAATAAGATACCTGACGATATGAAAAATTTTAATTTAAGACTATTTAAGAAAAAAATGTATGAATGGCTAGGTTCCAAGGATTTATATGACATAAATGAAATAATTTGACAATTTGTAGTTTAGTTTACTGTTTGAAATTGATTAATATTTCACTTGTATTTGCATGCTATTTATCTTTATGGCAAAACATGTATGTACGTTATTTTTATTTTACCACCTTTTATACCGTGTTTTTGGCAAATAAAGACTTATCTTATCTTATCTTATCTTATCTAGCGAGTCATCCTACAACCAGTACCTTTCTTAGCGAGTCATCCTACAACCCGTACCTTTCTTAGCGAGTCATCCTACAACCCGTACCTTTCTTAGCGAGTCATCCTACAACCCTTACCTTTCTTAGCGAGTCATCCTACAACCCGTACCTTTCTTAGCGAGTCATCCTACAACCCGTACCTTTCTTAGCGAGTCATCCTACAACCAGTACCTTTCTTAGCGAGTCATCCTACAACCCGTACCTTTCTTAGCGAGTCATCCTACAACCCGTACCTTTCTTAGCGAGTCATCCTACAACCCTTACCTTTCTTAGCGAGTCAACCTACAACCAGTACCTTTCTTAGCGAGTCATCCTACAACCCTTACCTTTCTTAGCGAGTCATCCTACAACCCTTACCTTTCTTAGCGAGTCATCCTACAACCAGTACCTTTCTTAGCGAGTCATCCTACAACCCGTACCTTTCTTAGCGAGTCATCCTACAACCCGTACCTTTCTTAGCGAGTCATCCTACAACCCTTACCTTTCTTAGCGAGTCATCCTACAACCCGTACCTTTCTTAGCGAGTCATCCTACAACCCGTACCTTTCTTAGCGAGTCATCCTACAACCAGTACCTTTCTTAGCGAGTCATCCTACAACCCGTACCTTTCTTAGCGAGTCATCCTACAACCCGTACCTTTCTTAGCGAGTCATCCTACAACCCGTACCTTTCTTAGCGAGTCATCCTACAACCCGTACCTTTCTTAGCGAGTCATCCTACAACTCGTACCTTTCTTAGCGAGTCATCCTACAACCCGTACCTTTCTTAGCGAGTCATCCTACAACCAGTACCATCCTTAGCGAGTCATCCTACAACCCGTACCTTTCTTAGCGAGTCATCCTACAACCAGTACCTTTCTTAGCGAGTCATCCTACAACCCGTACCTTTCTTAGCGAGTCACCCTACAACCAGTACCTTTCTTAGCGAGTCATCCTACAACCCGTACCTTTCTTAGCGAGTCATCCTACAACCAGTACCTTTCTTAGCGAGTCATCCTACAACCAGTACCTTTCTTAGCGAGTCATCCTACAACCCGTACCTTTCTTAGCGAGTCATCCTACAACCCTTACCTTTCTTAGCGAGTCATCCTACAACCCGTACTTTTCTTAGCGAGTCATCCTACAACCCGTACCTTTCTTAGCGAGTCATCCTACAACCCGTACCTTTCTTAGCGAGTCATCCTACAACCCGTACCTTTCTTAGCGAGTCATCCTACAACCCTTACCTTTCTTAGCGAGTCATCCTACAACCCGTACCTTTCTTAGCGAGTCATCCTACAACCCGTACCTTTCTTAGCGAGTCATCCTACAACCCTTACCTTTCTTAGCGAGTCATCCTACAACCAGTACCTTTCTTAGCGAGTCATCCTACAACCCGTACCTTTCTTAGCGAGTCATCCTACAACCCGTACCTTTCTTAGCGAGTCATCCTACAACCCGTACCTTTCTTAGCGAGTCATCCTACAACCCGTACCTTTCTTAGCGAGTCATCCTACAACCCGTACCTTTCTTAGCGAGTCATCCTACAACCCGTACCTTTCTTAGCGAGTCATCCTACAACCAGTACCATCCTTAGCGAGTCATCCTACAACCCGTACCTTTCTTAGCGAGTCATCCTACAACCAGTACCTTTCTTAGCGAGTCATCCTACAACCCGTACCTTTCTTAGCGAGTCATCCTACAACCCGTACCTTTCTTAGCGAGTCATCCTACAACCCGTACCTTCCTTAGCGAGTCATCCTACAACCCTTACCTTTCTTAGCGAGTCATCCTACAACCAGTACCTTTCTTAGCGAGTCATCCTACAACCAGTACCTTTCTTAGCGAGTCATCCTACAACCCGTACCTTTCTTAGCGAGTCATCCTACAACCCGTACCTTTCTTAGCGAGTCATCCTACAACCAGTACCTTTCTTAGCGAGTCATCCTACAACCCGTACTTTTCTTAGCGAGTCATCCTACAACCAGTACCTTTCTTAGCGAGTCATCCTACAACCCGTACCTTTCTTAGCGAGTCATCCTACAACCCGTACCTTTCTTAGCGAGTCACCCTACAACCAGTACCTTTCTTAGCGAGTCATCCTACAACCCGTACCTTTCTTAGCGAGTCATCCTACAACCAGTACCTTTCTTAGCGAGTCATCCTACAACCAGTACCTTTCTTAGCGAGTCATCCTACAACCCGTACCTTTCTTAGCGAGTCATCCTACAACCCGTACCTTTCTTAGCGAGTCATCCTACAACCAGTACCTTTCTTAGCGAGTCATCCTACAACTAGGGCATGGATACCGGTATACCGAAATACCGGTATACCGGTCAAATTTTTCGGTATTTTGATACCGGTATTTGAAGAAAAAATACCGGTATTTCGGTATTTCGAAAAAAGTGATCTAATTTTGCAATATCGGCAGTTTTTCAACTAATGGAAAGTCGTTGATAGATTTTATACCATCTCATTTTATTTTTTAACACGTTTTTATTAACTCGCTTTCTTGTCTGTCTGTTTGTTTGTTTGTGGGTTTTTTCGGTCCGAATCTTGCAACTCATTTTTGAAGCACGTGCTGTTATTCGATTGTGCTGAAATTTGGTACACTTATGTAACCTCGGTGACAATGCAATATTATGACACCATGGAGCTGGTCTGATGATGGAGCCGGAAGGTGGCCATAGGAACTTCTAAAATACACAACACAACCTCGTCGTGTTTGGACTCATTGGATTTGTCTTGACAAGATCTTTCGTCATACGTGATGTCCAAGGTCTCATGGAGCTGGAAGGTGGCCATAGGAACTTCTAAAATGCACAACACAACCTCATCGTGCTTGGACTCATTGGATTTGTCTTGACAAGATCTTTAGTCATACGTTATGTCCAGGGTCTCATGATGGAGCCGGAAGGTGGCCATAGGAACTTCTAAAATGCACAACACAACATCGTCGTGTTTGGACTCATTGGATTTGTCTTGACAAGATCTTTAGTTATACGTGATGTCCAGGGTCTCATGATGAAGCCGGAAGTTGGTCATAGGAATTCCTCAAATACCCAACATAACCTAGTCGTGTTTGGGCCCGTTGGATTAGTTTTGACTAGATCTTTAGTTACAAATGCAGGATCTCATGATGGAGCCGAAAAGTGGCTATAGAAACTCCTAAAATACACAATACAACCTCGTCGTGTTTGGGCTCGTTGAATTTGTCTTGACTAGATCTTTAGTCATAAGTAATGTCCAGGGTCTCATGATGGAGGTGGCCACAGGAATTCTTCAAATACTCAACATAACCTAGTCGTGTTTGGGCCCGTTGGATTTGTTTTGACTATATATTTAGTCACACGTTATGTCCAGGGGGTCGTGATGGAGCCTGAAGGTGGCCATAGAAACTCCTAAAATACATAACATAATCTCGTCGTGTTTAGGCTCGTTAGATTTGTCTTGACAAGATTTTTAGTCATACGTGACGTGACGTCCAGGATCTCATGATGGAGCCGGAAGGTGGCCGCTGTATTTCTTCAAATACTCAACATAACCTAGCCTTGTTGGGCCCGTTGGATTTGTCAAGACTAGTTCTTGAGTCATGTGATGTTCAGGATCTCATTATGGAACCAGAAGGTGGCCATAGGAACTCTCTCAACGTCGCAACATAACCTTGTCGTGTTCGGGCTCATTGGATTTGTCTTGACAAGATCTTTAGTCATACGTGATGTCCAGGGTCTCATGGTGAAGCCGGAAGGTAATCTCATCGTAACAACATAATCTCGGCATGCTTGGGATTTTTAGTCTTAGCAATTTAGTCCTACGTGATGTTCTCTTGCAACATTTAAATACGCTGGACTAAAAAGCACAAAATAATTATAAAGTAAAAAATATTTTTTTAACAACACGTTTTACGCAAAAAAAAAATATAAAATAATATATAATAATATATATTTAATAATATATATATTTTTTTAAGTATAAAATAATTTTTATTGAGATTTTTAGTGTCGTAGTACTCTTGTAGGACTTAAAACGAAAAACGTGGGGAGCAAGCATGGAGTAGATTTTGAAGCATAACCGTGTTTCTCAAAAAACTATAGATTAGCCCTTTTATAAAAAAAAACATAAACATCTTCTAGGCGAACGTGGTCCATCTTTCACCTTATAATGCATTTCCATCAGCTAGAATAATGGTCAAACGCAAGTCTTTCCAATAATAAAATACACAACAATTGAATTGCACTGCAAATAATATACTAATAATAACTATTTGTAAGTTTTCAAGACATAACACATAACAACCCCTGGCACTCATAAGATTTAGAAGACATTTATTCATTGTCATTACAATAACAATATGTTATGTATCAATAAGTAGTACAGACAGACAAGAAAATAAGACAATGAAAAGATTACAGCGTCAGCTATGCTGTTTTTCAGCCATCACCTCGTTCTCTACTTCTTAGAATATATATATATATATTCCATGCACCCCACGTTTTTCGTTTTGAGTCCTACAAGAGTACTACACCAATAAAAATATCAATAAAAATTATTTTATACTTTTTAGTGCGTAAAAACGTGTTGTTAAAAAAGTATTTTTTACTTTATAATTTAATATTTGATTGTCATATTTGTGCCAATGAAACAATATAAATAATTCTTGGATCAAAGAACGTATTTTCTTTAGTATTCTTAATAACCTATTACTTTAATTACTCATTTTGTGGTATCTAGGGAGTTGATAAATAGTTTGAGTGTTTCTGCTATACAGCGTAGAAAACTTCTTTCATAACTTTTCGCAAACGAAACTTACTAATCGTTCTCGGAATCATTTAAACAGTAACTAGCAGTATTTCAAGAAATACCGAAAAAATACCGAAATTTCGGTATACCGGTAATTGAAATTTCAATACCGGTATCAATACCGGTATGAAAAATTACTCCGGTATTCCATGCCCTACCTACAACCAGTACCTTTCTTAGCGAGTCATCCTACAACCCGTACCTTTCTTAGCGAGTCATCCTACAACCCGTACCTTTCTTAGCGAGTCATCCTACAACCCTTACCTTTCTTAGCGAGTCATCCTACAACCCGTACCTTTCTTGGCGAGTCATCCTACAACCAGTACCTTTCTTAGCGAGTCATCCTACAACCCGTACCTTTCTTAGCGAGTCATCCTACAACCCGTACCTTTCTTAGCGAGTCATCCTACAACCCGTACCTTTCTTAGCGAGTCATCCTACAACCCGTACATTTCTTAGCGAGTCATCCTACAACCCGTACCTTTCTTAGCGAGTCATCCTACAACCCGTACCTTTCTTAGCGAGTCATCCTACAACCAGTACCATCCTTAGCGAGTCATCCTACAACCCGTACCTTTCTTAGCGAGTCATCCTACAACCAGTACCTTTCTTAGCGAGTCATCCTACAACCCGTACCTTTCTTAGCGAGTCACCCTACAACCAGTACCTTTCTTAGCGAGTCATCCTACAACCCGTACCTTTCTTAGCGAGTCATGCTACAACCAGTACCTTTCTTAGCGAGTCATCCTACAACCAGTACCTTTCTTAGCGAGTCATCCTACAACCCGTACCTTCCTTAGCGAGTCATCCTACAACCCTTACCTTTCTTAGCGAGTCATCCTACAACCAGTACCTTTCTTAGCGAGTCATCCTACAACCAGTACCTTTCTTAGCGAGTCATCCTACAACCAGTACCTTTCTTAGCGAGTCATCCTACAACCCGTACCTTTCTTAGCGAGTCATCCTACAACCAGTACTTTTCTTAGCGAGTCATCCTACAACCCGTACCTTCCTTAGCGAGTCATCCTACAACCCTTACCTTTCTTAGCGAGTCATCCTACAACCCGTACCTTTCTTAGCGAGTCATCCTACAACCCGTACCTTCCTTAGCGAGTCATCCTACAACCCTTACCTTTCTTAGCGAGTCATCCTACAACCAGTACCTTTCTTAGCGAGTCATCCTACAACCAGTACCTTTCTTAGCGAGTCATCCTACAACCCGTACCTTTCTTAGCGAGTCATCCTACAACCCGTACCTTTCTTAGCGAGTCATCCTACAACCAGTACCTTTCTTAGCGAGTCATCCTACAACCCGTACCTTTCTTAGCGAGTCATCCTACAACCATTACCTTTCTTAGCGAGTCATCCTACAACCCGTACCTTTCTAAGCGAGTCGTCCTACAACCCGTACCTTTCTTAGCGAGTCATCCTACAACCCGTTCTTTTCTTAGCGAGTCATCCTACAACCCGTACCTTTCTTAGCGAGTCATCCTACAACCCGTACCTTTCTTAGCGAGTCATCCTACAACCCGTACCTTTCTTAGCGAGTCGTCCTACAACCCGTACCTTTCTTAGCGAGTCATCCTACAACCCGTACTTTTCTTAGCGAGTCATCCTACAACCCGTACCTTTCTTAGCGAGTCATCCTACAACCCGTACCTTTCTTAGCAAGTCGTCCTACAACCCGTACCTTTCTTAGCGAGTCGTCTCCGATGCATCTCCCTGGCCGCTTCCATCTGCATCTTGCGGCAGTCCCCGGCAGACGGCCGTTCCGCGCCGTCCGAGGCCGTTTCCGCTTCCGATCCGCCGCTTTTCAACGGACTGTTTCGCTTCAACACCTTCTGCTGCAATATAATGCTTGCTGTATAGTTGAAACATGGTTTGATCACGAGCTAAGGTGGTCTGGAGTTGTATTATAGAGCTATTTATTTGTTATTTCTAGATAATTTAAAACGAGAGCTTCTAATGTGATTTTTTATTGAATTTATAGACATGGACAGTTTAAAAAACACTTCTTTTATATCGTGTGGGTTGTAAGATTAACCCAAAAAGAATGTGGGTACGCTACTAACGTGCAGAACACGCGTCGACAAAATAATCAAATTCTAATAAAAAAATCTTCAGTTACAAAAGAATTTATCGTTAAAAATTAAATATAGAAACATAAAGGAAATGGCGAAGAAAACGGTGCGATTCCGGGTTTCAAATCCAGATTTCCCCCGGCTGAATCACCTGATTTTAATAAAGGCACGCTAAATCGAGGATCCCAGCTGCTATGTAGGAAGCAGACGTTACCTGCCTGGTGGCCTTCGGAGGCGGCTTTATAAAATTGACATCAGGGTTAGTGAGGTTGACAAACCTTATAATTCACACGATGAAGGTTCTTAACTTAATACTCGATAATGCAACTCCACACCACATTTACGCGACTATGCAACATGCAAGCACTAGGAATCATGACCGCGCAACTTTCCATTACGAACAACTAGACTCTGAAGCATAAACAAAATCACTAGACCGCTATAAGTGCATGCCTAAATATAGGTATTATTATTAGTATTATAATTATTATAATGTGAATGTCACCTTTCGGCCGTACGTCCTTAGTGGCTGCATTGCAAAAAGTCAGCTGGTTATCAGTAGAAGCAAGGAGAATGGCCTTTTTCACATCTGGGGCTTGAAATACGGTAACCATGGTTTTGGTTATTCCGGTACCAGTACTAGGAACCGAAATGATAAAGAACCAAAGGATAAAAAAAATAGAACGCAATAGCCGCGACGATAACTGTGGAGTTTCTTCGGTATACAGATTCCATCAGATTTAAAAAAATTACCAATAATAACATCATCCAATGGAAAATTAAGATTTTGACTTTTCACTTTTTTGGCCAATAAAAGTATACCGGTAATTTTTCATTTCGATTCCTGGCGTCGGAATCAATAGAACGCTCGGGCCAACCACCCACTGGACACCACATTCTGTATAATGTACTAACAAACTAATTACGAAGAACGTTGCGGTGCGGGGGCGCGGGGAACGCGTCGTGATTGGTTCGTCTCGTTTACTTAACGTATTGACAGGCCTCTTAATTGGTCGAAACTGAAGTGAGCCGCGAGGTATTGGCCGCCCAGAGATATTGTGCAAATGCACCAATGCGTTTCGGAAAGTAGCGCCCTGACATGTGGTGTCCAGTGGGTGGTTGGTCCGAGATAGAACGGTTTCAAGGTACCGAACCGAAATAGTAGAGTACCAATACTAGTGGTATTTCTGTTACCTGTTTCAAGCCCATTAACAAAAGTAAAACCAAAGTGTCAATATAAAGTTGTTGCAACCAAGAAAAAATCCTAGTAAGTTTTCGTCGTAGACAAATCACGATTTTACAAACATTTTGATCAATTAACATTCTAAAGACTAGAATGTGTTTTTCGATAAAAGACTATTAACCTTTAGTCAAACTATGATTAAAGTAATTAAGTAGCATTTTGTTTATACGCCGTGTGGTGACGGCAGAGAAGAATACATTTGTCACCAACCCCTACTCTTCCCGTGGGTGTCGTAAGAGGCGACTTAGGGACTACACATTGAACAGGGAACGCGCAGCAGCGCTCTCTGATACAGTAACCTTTTAATCTGCGATCTCCAACCCGCCAAGCGTGGAGATTATGGCAAAACCAAACACTTAAGTGGAGGAGGCTCATAGTCCAGCAGTGGACTGTAACGGGTCGTTGATGTTGATGATGATGATGTTGTTTACACTACAGGCACATAATAATAATAATAATAAAAGAACCGCGGTCAAAATGTTTTGTACAGTCCGCGCGCGAAATGTATTATTCAAGGCCATAGTAGTCACATACATCAAAGCTGCATTCAGATATCGTGCGAACGAAATACGTATCCTTGAATGTTCTGAATATGATTCAAAATGCATCACCAAAATATCTCTGATTTGACTAAGAATTAGGAATTTGGTTTGGTTTTTAACAACTCAACATTGGTATTTATCTACATAATTTAATTTATTTTTAAAATTAAATGCGTGACGAAACTATAGTTACAATGTGAAAAGGACCAATATTAGGGTAAGACTTTTGGGGTACATTTCAAATGAGAATGTTAAGATAAAAGAAGAAAAGTATATGAACATTGCTCATCACAAAAGCGGGATTCGAACCCACTCGCGCGAGTTTTACAGGTGGACATACTAACAACTAGGCTTCAGAGCCGACAACGATATAACAATAATGTATACCCACGATTTTTGGAACTTTAAACTCCATTATCACGTTTAATTTTGAATCCAAAACACTTGTTATTTGCCACTACATTGCATCTAATCTATAATAATTCAGTAGTCTATATATGAATCTCTACGATTTTCAGGATTTAAAACTATAGCACATGGAAGTTTGCAATTTTAAACCGTTTTACGAAACAATACACTCGCGCTGGATTAAAATTAATATCATTACCGTCGGTAGTTTGATAATACAACATAATAGTTATTATCTATCACCCACCAATAGGCAGCTTAAGTTATTACCTAAACTGAAACTTAGTGTTATAAGTAGGTAAATTTAATTGTAATATCAACTTAAGCAAGTGTGCCAAACAATATATTAAAATATGATGCAATTCTTTTTAACACTTTTTCTATGAATTCGCTTTCTTGTTTGTATAATTTATTGTTTTCAAAGATATAAAGTCTGAAGGCAGCATAATTTGGTTTACAATGTTATCAATACTCATTTATTGAGTTAAGCTTACCTTTGTACATAACTTTGCTTCTGTTATTGTGTATAATTGTGTATGTGTAAAATTAAATAATTAATAACGAGTGTGATTTTTTTTCCTTTCTTTGCAATGATTATTTTTTTATATTTTTATATTCCGGGAGCAATAATCAATGGATTATTTACACCCACAAGTGCTACACACAGAAGTTACCTGCTTATGGTCTCTAGACCGATTGCAAGTGGTCTAAAACATAATAAAAAAAAAAAAAATATTTCACCTCTAAAATTCTTTATAAAAAAATTACAATGTAGGATGGTCACAGTGAAAATTAAATTAATTTGGAACACATTCAAAATCTCTCAATTGTTGACTTAATATTGGTTTTGTTTTGTTACATCACAAAAGTTTGTGTTCTTTTATTTTAGGTACTTCTGTATGAATTTTTTCTATACCGAACATTGTTCTTATTTTCTTATGAAGTCTAATCACACTGATATAATATGTGGTCATTGTATGTCCCTTAAAAGGCGTGAAGCCAAAATCATTAAGTGACTTCTCTGATCCTAAATAAGAATAGTTTAACTTGACTTACCACATCCATCTTGCCCATGTCAAAGCCCAGCTCCTTGATCGGTATCTCGTACATATATGTGAGCATGTCCCCGAGTGGCCTCAGCTTTTGCGGAGTGAGTTGCTTCAGGCCGGTATGGAGGAGACGTTTGGCTGCCTTGTGGTAAACCGTGCCATTCTTGTTGTACTTCATTGCGTTGTTGCACATGAGTTTAAAGTCGCTCTGGAAGTATTTTTAGTTGATAGTGACTTTGCCTATAAATTATATTGAAATTCAAGAAGTCATCGTTCAAAGTAGACTAGGCAGTATATAAAAAAAAGTCTTCATTTCACTAACAAAAAGTACGAAAATATATTGATTAATGGAATTCCCTTTTAAGCAAAAATATTTTTACTTAAGGTTTCTGATGTGACTCATTTAACAACTACTACATTGCCAGTTTATAATGAAGCAAATAATTAATTTACAGCATGTTGATTGATTTGTCAGTTTCATAGCTGCAATAGTGCTTGCATACAAAAAAACTTCCTTAAAATTTACTGTAATTTTATATTATTTACTTACAATAAAACAGTTTAGAGATTTGTACTCATTGTCATCGATCTTCTGTTTGATAGTGGAGAAGTCCATCGGTTTCTTTATGATGTTGGAGTAGTTGGGGGCAAAGTTGTCATTCACCGGCCACGCAAAAAACTGGTTCGGATCCCTCTTCTCAAGGTTCCGGAGCAATTGCTCCAGGAGGCGGGAGAGAGGACGCCGCTTCTGGCTAGCCTAGAAATAATTTACAAATGAAAATTATTAGCCATCATCAAAGTTAAAAATGGACTGCATTTGAATCAAATCCTAGTTGAATTAAAAAATAAAAGTTAAGTGTGAGTCAGACTCACAGTTGCGAGTTCTGTACCATCATACAGGTCAAGCAAAAAACCCCCAAATGAATATTTCTTGTATGGGGGGCCGGCCACCTTTAATTTTTAATTTTATTTATTATTGTTTCAGGTTTCTCCGTGGTTTCAGCAATAGAAATACACACTGAAGGCACAAAAAGGTTTTTCTTGATTTACATAATTTATCAGAGGCAACTGTTAATTACAGAGTTGAACAGGTTTTTTTAAAGTAATTAACTTAAGACAGATAACCTTCAGCACACAAGTTCTGGGTTCCCTATGCGACGCAGGAGAATTAGGGCCTGGACTGAGGTGGCGAAATAGCTTCTTCGGCAGCCCTTCTTCATCTGTCTCATCATCATCCGATAGTTTTATCTGGAATCCAAGCAACCAATTTATAATTTAGTGGCTGCCCTGAAGATGATTGCTTTACCACATCTAACATCGTTTTACCACGGGAAGTCCGAAAACTACACATGCGACATTAAAACAGCTATTGATCATAATTATTAACGACGATAAAACAAGAAAACACTAGGTTACTGATTGTCTAAAAGTCCGAACATACCATATCAATTTCCCGGCGTCTTCTTTTCTTTTTCTTGGGTTTATCATCCATCTCCCTAAAGTCGTCGGTAGCCGAGTGGTCTACATCGCTATTATCCATCATCTCCTCTTCTAAAACAGCGAAAAGTACTGTAAAATGATGAATCAGAGCCGACTCACAACAAAAACTGTTTTCACTTACTGCAACTCAATTTCTCTAATTCTTCCATTGCTATTAAATGCTTTGATAAATTTTATAAATTATAATACACTATTTAAATGCATTAAACAACAATTTAATTCAAAAAACAATATTATAAAACTGTAAGTACGTCGTCGTCCGTACTACAAAATTGTTCTCTCTGTTGGCTGTTAGATCGACATCGACATTTAAAACAAGGACAAAATCAATGGTAATTCTAATTCTAAAATTTTATTGGTCGAAAATAAATTCATAAAACAAAACAACCAATCACATACTTAACCGGAAGATAATTGTCACAAATAAAACATACTTATCCACGCTTCACAACGTTCCAATACACGCAGCATTTGCACAATCTTTTTTTGATTAGTTTTTTTTTCTACAGGCTGGTTTCGCTCTCTTTTCGGATTTGTCAAAGACCTTATAAAACGGTAAGGTCTTTGGGATTTGTCACCTTTATTTAAAGTACCTGGTTGACCGAGCTTAGCTTGTTTAGTTTTTTTGTAAGACACCTACTAACGCATTTCGATAAACTCTACTTACTTCATATGTTCAAAAGAAAGTACACGCGGCTAGACATAGTAGCACCACTCTTATACTATAAACGAGCAAGATAAGAATAATAAGGATCTCGGAAACGTACGGCTGCAACGATTTCGCAATTTAGTTTCGGGGGCAATAAATCGATCTAGCTTATAAAATAGATTTCCCCGTATTTTCAGGCTTAAAAGAATTGATACGCGATATCATTGAAATAGAAAGGTAATTTTAACTCAGTCGGGACACCGCGAGTTTGCAGTTTGAATCTCGATATATTTTTTTAAATTTCTTTGTTCTTTTTTCGTTTGTTTCTTTTTTAATATTTTTAATATTTTTTTTATTCTATTATTTAGTTATTACAAAAATGGAAGAAAATTTCTGATAAATTTTTTGGTGGTCTGAAAGTTTTCCATCAGATGGCCCGAGTAAAACGAGGAAAAGAATATATTATGTATTATAAAATAATAGGATGGGACTTTTGATAGGATTCAGAAAGGATTATTATAGGAAAATAAATTATTCCCATACCAACTAACCTACCAACTTATTAGCAGTAGTTCCAATTTTGGCCACTTCACAGATACAGTGGTAAAGGCGGCGCTAGTATTAATATTAATTTGCATTTATTGAGGTTGCGTGGATAATTTCGATGAAATTTAGCATTATATGGGGTTTCGGGAGCGATAAATCGATCTAGCTAGGTTTAATTTTTAGTAAAAATAGTTTTTCCTGCATTGACAATAAATTAGGATCGGAATTTGGATAGAATTCAGAAAGGAAAATAAATTATTATTTCCATGCCTACTTGTAACAGTGGTAAAGGCAGCGCTAGTAGTAATATAAAATTGAATTTGTTGAGGTTGCGTGGATTAAATAACGTCTCCGTGGATAAAATAGCATTTTCCATATCTGTGTTACATATCTGAAAAAATAACTGAAAATACTTTTAAATGCTTTTTTAGAAGAAAATTTCGTCACTATGTGAGTTGTAGTGCCATCTGTTGCAGAACTTTCGGTGTAAGAAAAACGAAGTGATTTTCTGTAAAGGTATTTTAATTGAACTAAGTAAATGAAAAAAAATAAGTAATAACAACGACGACGACGGTAAGTAATAAATAAAAAAACATACCTATAAAAATTGCTCTATCTGTTGGAAAAAAATTAGACCACGAAAAAATAAGGTACTAAATAAGAAATTTTTATTTCTGTCATTTTTGTATGTAAATAACTAAATAAAAGAATTAAAAAGTTAAAAACAAACAAAAAAGAAACATGAACAAAAAATAAAAAAATACATTCTTGTGGATTCGATCGTCTGACCTTCGGTTTCATTGCCTCCCGGTTCCCCAACAGAGTGAAATTAACCTTCTGTTTTAATGATATGGCGTACAAATTCTTTTAAGCCCGAAAACATGGGGAAATCCTGTTTTAGCTAGCTAGATCGATTTATCGCCCTCGAGGCCCCCTATATACCAAATTTCATCGATATCGTAGCAGCCGTTTCCGAGATTCTCATTATATATATATATATATATATATAAAATGAGAATCTCGTATATATATATATAGGTATATACAAGACTTGCTCGCCCTCGAGGCCCCCTATATACCAAATTTCATCGATATCGTAGCATATATATATATATATATAGGTATATACAAGACTTGCTCGTTTAAAGTATTAGATTTTATAAATTTTGAATGTTGTCAGTTCGGTGTTGTTCTTCGTGGCACGACCGACCAAGGCTGTTTTTTTTATATCCGACGGTATAAAATACCACTATTTTGAGATTTTCTACCACCCTGATCTTGGAGATAATTAATGATGGTCATGCTGGAAAGAATACTTGATTGTGATCGTGCGCTTGGGAAGGCCTACGTCCATTTTACTTTCAGGTCGAAAAATAATTTTGATAAATCTTACTTCCAATAAAGAAATTTTTATCTTTATCTAGCAGTGGACTGCAATAGGTTGATTGTTTGACTGAAAAATCTTCAGAGGCGATGTGATAATAATGTGTGAAAATGTATTAATCAAATCATGTTTGCTATTGCGGAGGCAACAGGCGCTTCGCGTGTTAAAAGTGAGACCATTTAAGACGCAAACTAGGGGGTCGTCTACAAATTACGTTACGCAATTTGTAGGGAGGAGGGGGAGTTAGGGATAACTTTATGGTCCTGGTACGTTGGGGGAGGGTTTGCGGTTATTACATGATTTTACATAATAAATAAGATTTTTAAAATTTATTTTTCATCGATTGTGATACCGAGGTCGACACCGATTGTGATACCGGTTCTAAATCTGACCGTCAGCATAGAATAAATACAAGGTTCATCTAAAACAGAAAAATAGTAAAAATTCTAAGCTATAATTTAAAGATTAAAAAATAACCTTAATTGTATGTTGTGCGCTGGAGTATTCTTTCCAGCATGACCATCATTATCTCCAAGATCTATATTATATAGTATTAAATTAAAAAATAGTGGTAAAAAAGTATAAAATCTAAGCTTGTATATACTATCTTAAGGTTTAAGAATAACCAGAATTTCAGCTTGGTCGTGTTAGGAAGTATTCTTTCCAGCATGACCATCATAATACCTCCAAGATTAAGAAAATCTCAAAATAGTGGTATAAAATAGTAAAAAATAAGCTATTTTATATCGTCAGTGGATATAAGAAAAACAGCCTTGGTCGTGCCACGAAGAACAACACCTGTAAATTAGCTTGGTAATCAATAATGTTCATAATATAGCTCGAGGTTTGTTTTATACATGTACCTACTACCTCTACAACGTGTTAGTGAAATAATGCAAAACCTCTCGGGTGCTGAAACTGAACAACACTTGTTCTGGAACTTTTCCGAAATCGCAAGTTTACTATTTACTTTTCATACTATCTCATCAGCCGTGTCAATTTATTTCACTAACACATTGGCCTATATGTCGTGGCCATATCGTAGAATTGATCACATCATGAAATTTTCACTGTCACAGAGGCGCTGGATGCACTTTGTTTATGTACCAACATGGCGGTTGTGTTATTTCTCGCAGTGAAAAAGTAAATAATTCGTTATTAAAATGAGGAAGAAATAAAGAGTTATGATGAAAAAGTACTCTGAAAATGTCTGTCGGACTTAGAGAACAATAAGTACCAAACATAATTTAGATTCTTATTAAATATTTCATGAATGCCCTATTTTCACGATATTGTGGACGACAAAATCGTGAAATGCTCACGATTTAATGATCTGGTCAAATTTAGTTGCCCACATCATGAAATGCGACCATTTCATGAAATGATCGAAAATTTCATGACGTGGTCAATTCTACGATATGGCCACGACATATACACAAAATTTTCTTATTTTGACGGAGATTCTGGGTTCGAATCCTGGTGGGGAAACTCTAGTCAGACAGAAATTACTTTGTGAGACTGCCCATACCTACTTTAGATTATCTTTATAAATAAAATTACTGTCTATACTTTGGTAATATAATTGTCTGTCCGTAATGTATGATGATAGCACAAAGGCTCGGAAGGCACGGTAAGCCATTTTTTGGTACCTCCGGAAACAGTCGTTATTAGAAAAATGCAACGCTTTCATTTTTTGTCTGTTTTTTAAACGTGCCTTCCGAAGCACAGACACATACCTAATACATTCATCTTACTATTTCGCATAGAAATGAGAGATCTGTGGTTAAATAATCAAGTCAGATGATGTGTAGTTGTAGTATACGCGCGTAGTCCCAGTACACAGTAGCATTTGCATTTCGTTGACATTGTGCTTTTATCTATGCTTGTATTACTTTGTTGGTTAACAGGCTCCGTGGCCGAGTGGTCGAGATTTCGACGCCCATTATGGAGGTTCCGGGTACGATTCCTGGTGGACACTGTCAAGAAAAAATCTCTTTGTGAGACTTTCCCCAGTTTAGTTAGGACATTGCAGGCTGAATCACATGATAGTCCGAAAAGAAAGACGATTCTGTGCTTCGGAAGGCACATTAAGCCGTTAAAAAAAATTTAAATTAAATTTAAAATAAAAAATAAATAAATTAAATTTTAAATTTTGGTCCCGGCTATTGTCTAGTCGTTAAATGAGCCAAGTCAGTAGCCACTGACACTAGGGTTTGTGAGGTCGGTTGTCGACCTTACAACTCACACGAAGATGATGATGATGACTTTGTCAGTTTTTAATACTCGTATATATATATATCAATTTCTAGCTTTTGCCTGCGAGGTCCACCCTCACATTATAAGCGCCCTCGCTACGCTCGTGCGCCAAAATACTTGGGGTGTAATTGACCGCTTTTACCCTCGGTTAACAATCTAATATTATTTCTATCTTGAACCAAACATTACCGATTCATATAAGTAAATGGTTTGTTTGGCCTTAAGGTTCGAAACAGGATGTGATTCGCGTTTCTCCATGTTAGTATTCAGTTGGTTTCATTGTCAAGGCTAGGGACGACGTGCTAGGATTACCGTCAGCAGGCTGGATCTCCTCTCACACACAACACAACATTACATTTTATTAACAAATTTATTTTTAGAGACATAAAACACTCTACAAGTGTTTTTTCATTTATTTTTAATCTAAGTAGGTATTACATTTTGATTTTAAAAACATACTCATTCCAAAACGACGTAAGTACATCTGTAGGAATACAACACAATAATCTAGTAATAAAAATAAAAATCGCCAAGCACGTGTCGGGCCACGCAAAGTGTAGGGTTCCGTAGTTGTCCAATACTACTTAGGTACCTGTTTAAGACAGTTAACATTCATCAAAATGTTTTTCTATGATATTTTGTAGTACCAAATTTCTTACTTGTACAAGTACATTTTATAAGTTTGTCTATTATTCGATAACCTGTAAAGCTTAGTTGATGTTGATAGTGTTCCTTTTAAATTCATCATATACACTACTACCGTCAACTTTTTCACATTTCCATATACAACGGTTTCGCTTGTAGGGGGGGCGGAAACTTGACTCTAACACAAATATAGCATCGAAAAATGGTTTTAGCAAACCCCCATTATTTTTAAAATACCTATCCAATGATTTCTTACACTATAAGGTAATCGTGAAAAAAAAAACCCCACTTGACGTGTCCAATTTTTTTTTTTTTTTAAGATTTTATTATTCATCTATCCATGCCAAATTACCGCCTTCTAAGTACTAAGAGTCTCTGAGCTAAGCCGCGGACGGACAGACAGACAGACAGATGGACATACCGAAACTATAAAGGTTTTTTTACTCCTAAAAAACATAAAGGCATTTGGTGCTAAAAAGTTTACACCACAGCCTACAGTTTTTTTTGCAAATAAGATATCGACGGTGGAAAGGAAAAAATTACCAAGTGACATATAAGCAACTTTACAGTAGAGCTGTTTAAAGTTTGAATTTTCAGAAAAAAAACGTGTAAATTCTTGTAATGGTCCAAAAAGCAAGAGCTTGTTTATTTTGTATCTACATTATAGTACTAAGTACTATTAAAAATAATGCTTAGTTTTAAAGTTAGTGTCGCTTAGTAAAATTTTCCCTAAAAGTAGAAACGGGAAAAATATACTATGCGCCTAACACTATATTGCCAGATACTGGAAAAAATAACTAAGTGGAATAATTATGTACCGTACGAACAGAAATGTCAAACTTGACCGAAGGCAAATTTAGCATTTCACAATTACGACAACCACCAAATTTTCAAAAATGGTCGAAAATTTTGTCAGTAAGAAAAAAAAAAAACTCGCGAACTCCAAAATGTCGAAGCGACATCAAAAGTCGTCGTAGAAGGACGTGAGTAAGATCAAACGACGCAGAAAAATCAGGCGATTCTAACAATGTATATCATAATTTATAAGAATAGAATGAGAATAGAATAAAAAGATCTTTATTTACAGCACACACAAAAAAAAAACACAAAACAATGTAACATACAAATTCGAGGGTACACAAACAATTATATTATACCGGCCATCGGTTGCAACGCAGTTGGAAACCTGACGGTTAAGGAGTCTACACATTTGTCTAAAACAATATTTCGCACCCTACTGCTCAAACTTAATTATTTTACTATGTGTGCTGCAAAAAGGCAACAAGCTCAGCATTAAGTTGTGCTATAGTGACAATTAATTGCACACCATTACACAACGCTGATTTTCAGCTGTCGCCCACAAGCAGAGGACGCACCGTCCATACAGTGTGATATCGATATAACTCAATATGGCCAAAAATGTCGCTTGGTAATTTTTTCCTTTCTTTTTTCTTGTGAAGAATAATTAATTATAGAAAAAAGATATTTTTTTGAGGAATACCAAAATCTCATAATGATTTTTTAATTTTGTACTTGTATTAATTTGACATGTTGTCAATTACGTAAATGTACAAGTCTACATACTACGACTACGAGTACAACGTATCAGTAGCTAAAAAATAACACAATGTAACACAATCGGCTCATATACGACCCCACCGAGGGGCTCGAGCCTACTTATACTTACTTTTAACTAAAGAATTCATAACTTCATAACTTTATTTCAAATAACATTGGAAATAGGACAAAAAATATGTATAGCAGAAAAAAGGTCGTTCGTGATTCACACTTGTCAGCTAATCGAGATCGACATATGTCTGGAAATGTATCCTATAAAAGAGTTTTCCAATTATATCTGAAACAGGGGTCTATTCAAGTTTCCAGCACAGGTTAGTTTCCCTTTACCAGTTCCCCTTGAGGAGTGGCCAAACCTGACCAGTCCGTGTGGTGAGGGGCAGAGGTCGACACTTTCCCTCCCTCCGTCAATATGATAACGCCGTTCAGCTGCCATCCTCATTGATAACCAGATAGTCATAGAACGAACAGGGTAGGTTGGTGTTTCTATAAATAAATAGTTATATAAAAGAAATTGTGCAGTTTAAAAAAGAGTCCTGCAAGGAGATGTCTTAGGAGCTTTAATATAAATTCTGGATATGGATAATTTTATTTAGATTTTGACTATGTTCGATATATTTTTTTGCAAATCTTGCAATCATTAGGCAGGCACTTCATTATTGAACATAGAAGAAAACACCTGTAAGTTAAAAAAAAACTAAATTGAAATAAGGTTGTCCTTATCCGAATAATATTATAAAATACATTTAATGTAATAGTTTGCATGTTTGCGTAAGAATGGCTGGACGGATTTGGATGAAATTTAGCACACAGATAGTTTATAACGTGGATTAACACATAAGATACTTTTTACGTAAACAACAGTACAACGGGAGCGTAGCGGCAGGCGGACAGCTACTGTAATTTAAATCTAAAACTATCTTATCTTAGTAGGTAGAATCACAGTACAAATCACCATCTCGCAGTCACGTCTGACTGCCACTCTTTGCCGTCACAGAGCGCGACTGCTTTCCACTGCGTCTGCGCACATAACGGGTTAGCCACCGGCTCGCGCGCTCGTCCGTGCCGCAACGCGCTCCCAAACCACGCGAGTGTCAAGTGAAAAACAAATACAACTCCTCCATATCTGTGACTGTGCACGTGTTGTGTCTGAAGTTCTTTAAATCTGTTCTTAATCTCCACCGAAAGGACTATTAAAAAGGTAAGTTACCACGGTTACCGTTTCCTGGTTGTATGCAGTTATTTGTGTTAGATTCGGCCTCTCTGATCTTAGATAATTGTTGTAATTCCAGAACCCTGGAATCTTAGTTCGGTTTAACTAGCGTTTATGAGTTTTAAGATCACAGTTTACAAGTTAACGATAAACTTAATTAACAGTTACATCCAGCGAGCTACCTTAGATTGTGATAACTGTACCTCGCTTCTCTGTGAGCTACTAAAATTACTTTTACTATGGGTATAAAAGTTAGGTCAAGAAGTGCATTTTTGTAATAGATTATTTTAGAATTCACTTATTTTTATTTATTGATTGGGTACTATGATAAAAATGGCGCATTACACAGGTACACATTTCTCTTTATAATAAACTACTCTATAGATATTTTTTTATATGTTATTCTCTCCTATTTCTTCTTTTTTTTCTCTTGCATTATATTTAACGTTTTTAATAAAAATTGACGTAAAAAAACTATGTTCCTTCCTACATAGCCTTGTAGGTTGGCTGGAAGAGATCTCTTATAGAGATAAGCTCGCCTTTATAACTAATTTTAATAATTATCCTGTAAATTTAAGTGTGCAATCAAGAATATTGGTGGGCCCAATGCAGATGGCGCGGTGCACTCCGCAAACAATTTTATTTAACCGTTTTCAGTAACTTCTGTAAATTGTATGTTTGTGATTATTTTTGTTGTGTTTGTTTCTGAACTGTGCTTATTTTTATTTGTAAATATCTGTGTTTTGTTGTTTCTGGTGTGCAATACTGTGCTGGCTGTATGTGTCATTCGATATTTCTTTTTCTATTCTATTCTTTCTATCTAATACATATTGTTATATTTTTCTTTCATTTTTTATAAAATTACCTGTGGATCTGGGATATGTTTTGTCTCGGAGGAAAAAGGACCTCCGAGTGTTTTGTGAACTACTTTCCTCTCTTAATAGTGTAAATAAAAAAATCTGTCTTTTTATAGTAATTTACAAACGGCCTTGCCAGCCAAGTACCGACTTGAAAACTTTATTGACTATTATTATTGACTAAAACAACAAAATAAAAGCGCTTATCATCGGTGCAGCCAAAACCATACCTAAGTAATATAGCAATATGGTCAACGAAGTCAGTTTACATATTTTATTTACTAGCATTTTGTAGGCCTCAGATTAATAAATTATCTAAAATAAATAATTTTTCATTTAGAAAATTCAAAAATTTCATTTTGGTGCTAACGTATAAATTAAAACTTTTGGGTGTTTTTCGTTACCTATTAAAAATGTACTGATGACCTGAGGAAGGTCGCTGGTGGTGGCTGGATGAGGAAAGCGGGTGATCGCGCGCTTTGGCGTACCCTTCGGGAGGCCCACGTCCAGCAGTGGACTGCAATAGGCTGATTGATTGATTAAAAATGTCATATCGTGTAGTCTAATTCTACGATTTGTTAGCGGTTTGTGCGTCGTAATTTTTTGTAAACAAGCAAGTTGGTCGTGTTTCGTGCATTTTCAATAATACAATAAAAAATGCCATTTACACTCTCAATAGTCGAGTGGTCGAGCATCCAACTTCCTTTGCCTAGGTTCAGCGTTCGAATGCCGATACTGTCAAATTAAAAATGTCTTTGTGAGACTTTTTCCGGTTTGTTTAGGTTAGGACATGGCAGGCGAGATGATTACATGTTTCGGGCTTCTATCCTGCGGGTGGGGGGGGGGCTAGTTATTACTATGCGCCTGCGCCTCCCCTAAATAAGGGCGATCAGGCTTTTTTTTAATAAATCATGTCACTTCACACACTTTGAACATCTTTAGAGTCGATTTCAGATTTCCTTTCGATACATTCCTTCCATTGAATAAACGTACTCATGAATTCTAAACTCGAATACACATTTGCAGGGTCAGCATAACGACCCTAGATAAATTAAACCGCGCGACATAAACGTAACTGCCGATAGTAACACAGTTCTTGTCTATCGTGCGACAAAAAGCTTAGATGCTATTGGCGGTCACTTTGTATTAGTTTGTATGTCGCGCGGATTAATTTTATCTACGGTGGTTATGCTGACCACCTTGGTATGTGATGTGTCTAGGTACCGAACCAAGGTGTCTCGAAAGGAAGACACCGTTACACGATCGACTGCTTCTTTGTTTACGCTTCTACTTACTACTAAGTACTTACTATAAAGTATAAGAAACTTTCTAGTAGATATGTGTAAAACCGACAGAGAACTATTAAAATGATTTTCCTTTAATACTTATTGATCAGAACGAGTGCGATCATCTTGGAGCTAATGGCCGTGACAATTAGGGGCCAAATGTTAGAGAATGCGCGCGCGCACCTGTACACACAGCGCGGCTAATATACGCTCTACAGCGGCTAATTTACTACATTTTATGTTGAACTGTTTCACACAAATAATTTACTCTTTTTCACATATATTTTTAAGCACCATACATAATGTACATATACTTACTGTAAAAGCCCCAACTAAATCTCCCAGTCAAGTTAAGTTGTAAGTGGAACACACAATCACGAAATACACAGCTAATTATTACTTGCCGGGAGCCTGGTATATTTTAACTACTACTTGCTACTTGCCAAGTTTTAGTTGACGTACTTGTGCAAGAGCGTCGGTGGTCTAGTGGTTAGGGCCGCTGCCTTCCGTCCGGGAGACGCGGGTTCGATAATGTGTTTTCAAATTTCGAATTCATAATGTACGTTTATACGACGCTCTTAGGTGAAGGAAAAACATCGTGCTGAAACCTGCACACTCCTGCGAAGAAATTCAAAGGTTGCGTGTGAAGTCGACCAACCCGCACTGGGCCAGCGTTGTCGGCCTAATCGCCCTAATTCAGGGTAGGCTCCAACCACGGTGGGGACGTACATGAGCTGTTGATGTGACTTGTGCTAACTGAGGAGTTAGTGCAATAAGGTCACAGTGAAAAAAAAAATACACTTTTTAATCCCAAATAATCATCATAATAATAAAATGTATGTTGAGTGTAAAAACGTCATAAGTTAAGTTTAAAGTACTAATATTATTAGTTTGGTGAAAAGGGACACAAGTGTCTATAATTTTAAAACATGTTCGTTATTTTTGCAAGAACTAATCTATAAATTAATACAGTACGTAACCGACCGTATTTGCGACCAATTTGCATTATTAAACGTGACCTAATTACACTAACTCGATCCTAAGATTAATTTTTATTTTATTATTTATTGTACACAAGAAAATTAAACATAAGGATACAAACACAAAGAAAAACGACACAATACAATAGTCACTGCTTATTTCTAATTAAATGTCTAAAAGCTTAAAAAAGACATACCAAATATTGGTAGTAAAAGTCCGAACTTATGTGAGCTAATCCTTTAATTCGGACTTTTATAAATTAATTCAAACTATTTAAAACCTTTTGCTTAGTCACGGTTGCTTGCCAGTTCATGTACATTATATGTCCCCAACTAAAGCGCACCTTTAGAATTATAGAGACCTAATCCAAAATTTTGAAAAAACGAGTTTTATTCATAAATTGACCTAATATAACAATATTAATCTAATCCAAAATTTTGGGAAAACGAGTTTTATTCATAAATTGACCTAATATTTATTACTTTGGATTATTTATTATTTTGGAATATTGTTATATTAGGTCAGTTTATGAATAAAACTCGTTTTTCCAAAATTTTGGATTAGGTCCCTATATTTCTAAAGGTGCGAAAGGCTCAAGCCTACCTTAGAATTAGAGCGATCAGGGCAAGTTGGTAGACTGTTAATAGGGTATATTATAACTGTTTTTAAATTTAATAATCCAATCTTATTAGTTCCTGTTACCGAACCGAAAAATTATTTTCGCCCTATCTTCAAAATTTAATGAGTTTTAAGGTTTGACATTCAAGATTAGACAGAGAGGCAGAAATATACTAGTGACGTCAATAAGTTAGTAGCGCCATACATTCTCCATACAGAAAAGTGTTTTTTAGAAAGCGACAGACATATTGAAACTTTAAAAAATCACTTTAAATTGGTTTTTATACCGATTTTTATTCTTTCATCGCGAATCGTCTGAATTCAGAAACAGTGAAATGATTAGCACAAATAATATAGACGTGAGGAGTTTAAAATAAGCTGCAAACACTAAAGATACCTTCAAACTAATAAAAAAAAATTATGATGAAAAATATTTCAGGATATTTAGATATTTTCCGCTTACACGCCTAAACTACTGAACGGATTTGGATTTTGGAATGGAAATAGTGGCCCCGATTCACACTGTCACGCTCTAATCCTTATTCTAAGTTAGTCTGTCCTTTTTACCTTTTAAAGATTGAATAGGGAAAGGAGATGGCCATCCTAATATTAGGGCTGTCAAACATCGAATTTGAACCTTATGGCCGCGTCGATTGCACAATTTTAGAGAGCACTTAAAACATGTGACTTAAAAATCTCTGACAGCTATGTCCTTATTTTAGGTTATCATTCGTTCAAATTAATATCATTCGTCTCTTTCATTGGTCATAAAACTGAAAAGGATAGCTGGATTTTAAAATTAGAATTAGAGCACGACATCCCGAATCGAGGCCAGTTTATATCCAAGATTAAAATATGTATATAGGTATGATACATTTTACGGGAAAAGGTCTTATTCCCACGGGAAAATCTTACACAATGCGAGTGTAGTCGCGGGCGGACAGCTAGTAAGACATAGAATTTCGATATAAACTCGAATTCTGCACTTTTTACATCTAGATCAAAGATGAGAGGAGCTTTTTAAAACGTTACAAAGTTAGCACGACGAAGTTAGCTTCTAAGTTAACCAACTTGACTAAACCTGGTAAAAGGTCAAGCCCTGCTGCTTAGCTTACTTAGCACGTTCTGACTTCCGCTTTTAACTCATTGTGTCGCCACGCCAACTAACTGTTTTAACACTAACGCTGCGGGGATCTGGCCTCGCGTGGTCACAATAGGATATTTTGTTACGTAACTACAAAAATAATATCACAATTAATTCCTAAACTGTATGTTTGATCAGATCCAGTCTACATAAGCCAGGGATCTGTGAAATTTTTCAATAGTGCTCCAAGAAAGGCTGCTATTTATGTATCCGGATTTATAAAAAATAACAAACATCTATAACCAAATATACTTTTATTGCTTTTCAAAATATTCCCCGTGATGATCGATGCATTTTTTCATACGTTGAAACCAACTTTCGTAGCATTTTTTCCATTCTGTATCGGGTATCTCCAAAACGTGCATTTTGTAAACATCAACGGCTTCTTCCCGGGTCGAAAATCGGTGTCCACGTAATTTTTTCTTCACGCTTGGGAATAAATAAAAGTCGTTGGGTGCCAAGTCGGGACTGTACGGCGGATGACCCGTCAATTCGATAAAAAGTTACATTCATTCTATTTAATGTTTATTTACTTTTCAATTTTATTAAATTAAGCAAATCGCGTAATAGCGTGGGCTAGCAGTTAACCTGTTCATTACTTTGTTATTGTGTTTTAAAGAGCTTTATCTACAGAATATTTAATTAGAGGATGTGTTTTGACAGTAATTGTTAGTAACTTTGATTCGTCCAAAGAGCGCGCGCAGACAGAACAGAAGTAAGTACTAAGTAGTTAGTCTTATGTATTTGCTTATTTGTTAGTATTGACCGAATGAACGCGAAGCTTCTCCGTTTCAGCTTGGGTAAAAATGCTCTGTTATGTCCGGAGGATGTCCGTCTGTTCTCTTCTACAGGTCACATTTCTCAACCGATTCTCATGAAGTTTTGTGAGCAGGTTCGATAAAAATATAGTTCTTTTTTGTCGATTCATTTTTGGAAATTTGGAAATACCAAAAATAAGACATTTAGAAAAAAAATGACTCGTGACGGAACGGACGGTGGAGCGTTGGACTTTCATGCCGGAAGTTCTGGGTTTGAATCCCGTAGGGGACACCGTCGAACAAAAATATTTGCGAGATTTTTCTCAGTTTTGTTGAGAATATTGCAGGAGATTACCTGATTGTCTGAAAAGTAAGATAATTCTGTGCTTTGGAAGGTACGTTTGGTCGCAGCTACTATTGTTGCCCAGCAGCCGAAGAGGGTTATGAGGGTTGTGACGAAGAGTGTTGCAGAGGGTTATGTGGCAATAACCAGGGCATAGTCCGAAGAAAAAAATATGTATTTATATTTTTATATATTATATAACTGACATGGAAAAATAGTAGAGAATAGTAGAAAAGCTTTAGGAATGTACTATCGGAGATCAGGACATGAAGTGAAGAATTTAGCAGAAAAAAGACAAAATCGAAACGTAAGAAATCTAAATTTGAAAATGAATTTAAAATGAAAGATAAAACTGCCAGCAAGAAAGGTTGCCAGTCATAAAACAGGAAAGACGACGAATGCCTCCTTACACTATTAACCGAAGAAGTCGTAATACGAGCCATGTCGGTACCCTTTAGCGGCTCTATACCCACGACGACGACGTGTAAGTGTTGCCAATAACAAATTTATATTTCTATTTCTATAACACTGACTAGTTGGTAGGTCGGTTAGTGACCAACCCACACGAAGAAAAAAAAGTGTTCTGCTTCAGGGCTGAACCCACTTAGAGTATGATGGATACGATCAATGGTATAAAATGTATGTTAAATAAGAAAAAGTTGTTCAGCTTTCGTTCAAGATACATTTATAGCAACCACTTATGATTGCCCGCACCTCAATGCCACGCATAACTGTGTTGCAAGTTGCTATGGTATACTTGCTATGGTACACAAGTTGCCGGCTCGCGCAGAACGCATACAATATAACAATAAAATGCTTTGCTGTATCGTGTACTCTGTAGTGGTTTTATGAAACAAAGCGTAATTTTAGCAAAGATTTCTTACATGTTCAATAATGATACAAGGTAAACACATTGTCGGTTTAGGTTTCAAGCTTTGCTATCCATAAGTATATGTGTTTTTGTAATAAATTAATTTCAGTCAATGCTGGAATAATTAATAATGGGACTAATTCAGGATGTCACCGCTCTTATAATTCATTTAAGTTCGCCCGCCCTTTCAGTTTAAAAAGGGATAGTAGATGAATATTCTAATATTAGAGCTGTTAAACATCGGATTTGAACCTTATGAACGCGTCGACTGCACAATTTTATTTTAGAGCAGGCAAATATCAGACTTAATTTTATATAATATCAGATTTAATCTTAATTTGACAGCTACGTCTCATAAACCATTAATTCAAAATAATATCATTCGTTCATCTGAATTCAACTTTTCTCAATTTACTGCGCGGTTATAAAAAACGAAAAAGGTGGCTGGATTTTTAAATTAGGATTAGAGCGTGACATCAAATTGGAAAGAAAGAAAAGTAATTTATAAAAACAAAGATATTCACACCGACAGATAACAATTTTTGGGGTGGTATATAATAACTTAGGGCAAAAGGAGTTGGCTCAGCGCGTGCTGTGCTAGACCGTGGTCTCACACAGCGCTGATTTTCATCCATATCCTGCGGTGTCATGAAGAAATGTGCACCGAGGGGCGGAAATTAGTCCCAATGTCAAGTTATAGTATAATGTTAAATATTTTTTATAATACTGTCGCCCAGCAGCCGCCATAAGTTGCTGCACCACACGAAGAGTGTTATTTATTTATTTTATTTTATTTTATTTTATTATAATAGGCACACCAACAGCAACTACAATCATACATGCAAATACACATTCAAAAACTTAAAACTAATTGCGTTACCAATTACAGGTGAGCACCGCATGCAAATATAATATACCTACTTATTATTAAATTATATCTAAGCGAGTTAAGACGTTTTTTAACAGGGTTCTTGGAATTATTTTACTAGCTTTCAGCCCGCGGCTACGCTCGCGCCGTGCAAGAATTTTTCCGTGGGATCAAGACTCTTCCCCGCAAAAAGTATCATACGTGTCAATCCACGGTACAAACCATCTCCATTCCAAATTTCCTTCAATACAAAACCATGAGTTCAGGCGTGAAAGCGGAACAAACATCCAAATATATTTCACATTTATTATACTATTAGTGTGATTTATCAACAAATGCAAATATTGCTTTTTGCTTTTTTGTGTTGTAGGAGATTGGTATGTGGCAATATCCAGGGCACAGTCCGAAGAAAAGGTATTTAGAGTTAATAATTTCTTCCTATACAATAATAATTTCTTCTTTATTAGTCCACAATTGCAAGCTAAAGACTAAACCTTGAAACCAAACACTAGCTTCATTTTAAAACTAACATGGGTAAATTCTAACATGGATAAGCTTTAGGAGTTTACTGTCGGAGATCAGGACATGAAAGTCAAGAATTTAGCAGAAAAAAAAACAAAATCGAAACGTAAGAAATCTAAATTTGAAAATGAATTTAAAATGAAAGATAAAACTGCCAGCAAGAAAGGTTGCCAGTCATAAAACAGGAAAGAGGACGAATGCCTCGTTACAAGACTACAAGCTGCCTGCGTTCTCCCAGGGCTATGCCCGCGTTTTTGGTGGATTTTCCTTATTTCTAGCAGCGCCATATACTATAAACGCAGAGGAAGATCATTTCGCGATCTTAATCAGGTATTTGTGTCAAAGAAATCAGTTTTATTTACTTAGTTACTTCTTCAGTTATTAAACCATCATAATATAAAGGAGCTAGCAGAACACACCAGTTTATTCTTACTCAAAGTATTGCACATAAGTTCTTGCATCACAGTGGTGGGGTTAGTCGCAAGTATAGGCAAAAACCGACCGCCGCCGCCATGTTGGGTAACCCCATAGTTCCCATGTGTGTTGAACAAAAAATGCGGTTGGGGCAGAAAATAAAATAATAGTTGAGAATGTTGTTGCGACATATTGCATGGGATTTAGGTTGTGCCATAAGAAATTCTTGTTGCGCAATATATGGAATATAATATCCAAATTACTAGGTTATATTCTTCAAGCTCTGCTTACCCTTTTAGGGGTTGGAGTATGATTCTATATACATAGATCTTAATCAGGTAAAGCAAGCAAGTAGTTGTCTAGGTAGTAATGTATTATGTTTTGTGAATCTATAATACATACATACGTAATAAATACATACGTATTTAGCTTGATTTGCGATTGCTTGGAATGCGTATCTACACAGGATGGGAGGTTTTTCAATAAGTATCTATTTTTCAGAATTTTTTCGTCTATAAGGAAAATTACTAATCAGAATTTTCTGAAACAATTATTTTATTTCAGATTCGTTGAAATCTTTTCTAATAAATTTCCGTTCATATGCAGTCCATTTATAAGTTTGAGGGTACATAATAATATTATAAATTAAAATAAACGACTCTAGATAATAATCACAATAAACAGTATAGCACAATAACTAAGACTTTTCTCACATCTAATCTACTTATCAGTACATAAGAATTCGACATTCGAAAACATTGTTACGTGTTGGGGTTTGAACCCGCGTCTCCCGGACGGGAGGCAGCCGTCGTAGCCAATAGAAATAGAAATAGAAACGTATTTATTTGTACAGATTTTTGGTACATTAACATGGTGTTATAAATAAATTTGAATCACAAAAATCTGCCCATTACAGGGCGTACAAATATAACCAATTACTAAAATATACCTAGATCCACATCCAGATTATTAAAAAAATTATATATGTATAAAAAACAAATAAAATTAAATTAAATGTCGATTATTAAATTCGTAATGTCAATAATAAAATAAGTCATAATATAACCAATTTAACATTTAGATAAATTACAAATCAATCAAATCTTATAGTCATAAAACTCCTTAAGGGAATAAAAACATCTATCACACAGCCAGTTGAATAATTTTCTTTTAAATATAGGGAAAGGTAAGTTTGTTATTACGTCTGGTAAAATATTGTATATTCTTACGACCATTCTAGGACAGTTTTTATCATATAAGGAGCTTTTTCCACGTGGTAGCACCAGTTTATTTGGGTACCTAGTGTTAAATTGAACGACCTGCCTTTTAGTTTTAAATAGATACATGTGTTTCCTTACAAAGCACGCCACTTCAAATATATATAATGATGGTAAAGGCAGAATTCTTAATTTACGGAAAAGTGGGCGACAAGTATCGAGAGATGCAGCCCCGCAAAGTGCCCGTATGCAACGCTTTTGTATAACAAATGCATCATACAAATAAGGCACTCTTTTTAGCCAGCGCTAAAAGTAGCTAGGTCTAGAAATCACCGGCACGTTGCGCCACTAGGCTACTGCAGGCCTCTGATAAAGGCAGGAAATTGCTTCAGTCAGCCCATTGCCTACTGTCTTACTATTGCTACCTGCTACCAACTACACTTCTTAGTGTACATACTATGGGTACATCTATTACGGCTCGCGGTTCAGTCATTCAACACACGGATCACGATCACGTCTTATCTTTACAGAGCTGAGCAGAGCTTTAGTCGTACAAGATGAACCTTATGTCTTGTGACTACAAAAGGCAAGCACTTTTGTCTAGGTAGTAATGTATTATGTTTTGTCTATCTATAATTAGCTCTTTTCCCACTGCTGATAATATGATAATTCATAAGAGATTGATTGATAAAATTAATGATGGTAATGAAATTGGCTACGGCGGCGTAGCAAACACCGTAGCATCATGCTACGTGACTACGCCGTGGAACAGCAGTACATGTATTGAATTCTGACGCTCATAAAATTTACCTATGTGGTAACTGATGTTTATTATAATAAAATAATTGCATACAAGCGCTATTAAAGTCGCGTTATTTCAATTTGATTCACTTTTGATTTTTATTATTAATTTATTTACTATTTATTGTACACAATTAAATTACAAAACACAAAACATACATTTAATTATTTATTATTTTATTAAGCTACAAGATCTCATATGAAAACCAGAATGACAAATAAAAGAAAACCTGAGATGAAAAATAGAGGTGTTAAAAACTAAGGCAAAAATACTACTTTTACTTTACCTTTGTATTATTTTATTCACATACATTTTGTTATAAACTTTTAACAAATAGTACGTGACGTAACTACGACCCTACATTTATGTAACTACATTATTTAATTATTAGCTCGTAATAATCTACACTCACAAAAATCTCACGCGATGAATTAATTAAATGCTTCAAACAATACAGCAATGTTTTTAATAAGTATGAAGACGCAAACGATGCGCGTCGTGGACGTAACCGTCTGATTGAGCGACGCGTGCGTTGCGCAAATAGTCGCACTCGCGCACAGGGTTGCCTGAATACGATAGTTTACATAAAGCGTCAAAGATATCGATGATTAGGTAGGGTTATTTTATTTGGGATTTTTTCAGTTTTATTTGAGGTATAATAAATATCTTAAGTAGCTGGGGATCTCTTGTCGCATACAATTTCTAAGCAGCAGCCATTGTCAGGTCATCAGTCCACTTGGCAGGGAGGCAGCAGTCCAGCAGTGGACTGCAATAGGCTGATTGATTGATTGAGCCATTGTCAGATTGATATTATGTAGGCATTGGAGCTAATAATCCTATTTTTAAAGATAAGATGTCCATTCTTCAACGTGTGGGTTGTAAAATCTACATCCAACCTCACAAAATCTGCTGTTAGTGTTATAGAGCCACCAAAAACCACTGATTTCGTTCGTATAACGACTATAATATTGCATACACTTTAAGGTGTCTGAGCTTTCTGCATCCCCGCAAGTCCGCGCCCGCTATAATTAAGCACCCTGGGCCCCTTCACGAAGCAACAATTTACAAGTAACAAATTACAATTTGATATTCATTGCGTAGCCAATTCGCCTAAACTGTAAGCTCTTAACGTTTTATCTCATTGTTTAAGCAATGTACATCGAATTGTACTTGTAATTTGTAGCTTTGTGAAACGGCCCCCTGGTAGAACTAGCGATTAGTGATTAGGTTAGCCCAAAAAAAACGACTACTGCTTCCGTGGATATCAGCCTATATAATCTTCATTTTTGGACAATCGGGCGACAATGTCCTGCTTGTCCGACCGAACCAAACAGGGGAAAATTTCACAAATACTTTTTTTTGTGACCGGGTTTCGAACCCGGAAGGGTTAGAGACGTGTAAGTAAACAGCCTTTAAGGTGTGGTGTGGCAACCCCGATTCGCCTTCACGCACAACAATACTTGCACTTACGCCGCCGATCGGGAGCGTGCGAGAACGCGCACAAAAACGGGAAGACGCATGGTAATAGTGACTATCGTGGGACCGAGCTGATATAGATCTTGACAAATATACTAGTTTTGTAACTGCTGTTACTATGATGAAATGAGGATCTACACATGGCCATGATCTTCAAACAATCAGCCTATTGCAGGCCACTGCTAGACTGCTGCCTCCCCTAGGGCACGCCAAAGCGCACGATCACCCGCTTTCCTCATCCAGCCACCACCAGCGACCTTCCTCAGGTCATCAGTCCACCTGGCAAATCAGTCAACGGTGAAGGAAATATCGTGATGATTTCCGCTCAGAAGAACCTGCACATTCTTGCGAAGAAATTCCTAGGCTATGTATGAAGCCGACCAACCCATCCGGGCCAGCGTGGTCGACTAAGGTCTGATCGCATCAGGGTAGGCTCGAGCCCCTCGGTGGGGACTTATGACGTCCATTACATCTTAATCCATTTTCTAATGATATTCGCACTGGGAGATAAAGAAACGTTCCGTACACTGAACTGCGCGCGATGTAAGCGGCGAGCTGTTATTATCGAATTATTGTTTTGATAATAAGCTCTTACACAAAATGCGCGCTGAGCTCCGGTATACGAATCCATTTCAACAAAATTTCCAATAAACTACACGTATGACATTATATTTGTTTTTGCTATCTACCCTCATTAAGACGTTTTATTGATATTTAAAAGTGCAAATACCCTTTTTGGACACCCGGTATAAACTGTTGATGATGAGTGTGAGCGGTTTTTGTAATGCGATTGTCTAGCTGCTTGTGCTGGCTGGCTACTGTTCCATAAAGAACCGTAACATACATGGCCATGTACAATAATGTACATGTGACATTACGTGATCTAAAAGCGGGTATAAGAAGTGGGACTGGAGCGATTTCTCGTTAGAATTACATTTACAATCGTGTGTAATTGATAGATGCATTCTTGCGGTCTGTATACGGTCACGCTAACTGAGTGACGTAGAACTTAAGACGTTAGTAATTAAACAAGATTAAAAAGCTATATATCTATATAAATATATATATATATATATCTTTTCCAAAAAATCTTCTTAATCGTGTGGGTTGTTAGGTCGACAACCGACCGCACAAACCTTAGTGACAGTGTTATAGAGCCGCCAAAGGCCACTGACATGGCTCGTGTAACGACTAGATAGTAGCCGGGACCAACGGCTTAACGTGCCTCCCAAAGCACGGAATCATCTTTCTTGTCGGACAATCAGGTGATTCAGCCTGCAATGTCCTAACCAAACTGGGAAATATCTCACAAAGAGATTTTTGCTTGACAGTGTCCCCACCGGGAATCGAACCCGGAACCTCCGTAATGAGCGGTGAAATCTCGACCACTCGGCCACGGATGCTGCTGTTTTTCCAAAATATCAAAACAACATTGAAGTTTCATACACAATGAACAGTGTTGACCAAGTCGAAGACACGACAAATAGATTGGTTAATTGGTTTCTTGAAGAGGCCGGTGTCTTAGAGAGACATTAAATACACCGTGAAAACATCGTTTTGTTCCCGCTGTGTAGTGATAGTACTCGTCAAACTAAACAACTTTTCGCGAAAAAAAAATTTCCTGTGACAAAAATAATTTTGGTCTCTCCATACGAAGTCAGACTCCCGACCGACCGGGATTTTGAATGGAGAGCACAAAAATATTTTTGTCGCAGGATTTTTTTTTCGTGAAAAGTTGTTCAGTTTGACGGGTACTATCACTACACGGCGGGAACAAAACGATGTAAATTTTACGGTGTAAGGTATACACCGAAAAAAACAGGGACAAATTATTAAAATCAGTTAAAGTAGGAGCCAACAAGGATTGTAAAAAAAGAAAACATATTTGTGGTGGGGCGGAGGCCGACGGTAGAAGAGGGTACCCCATGTGAACACCAGCGCTACTTGGATAAAAATCATAACTTAGTGAAAACACGAAATATCAAAAATCTGATCGATCAAATAGGGGATCGGACTACTTTATTTTTATTTTATAAATCCTAACTTCTTAGTTTCTGCTATCGAACACTAAAAGAATTTTTGCTCTATCTTTAAAATTGACCGAGTTATAAAGATTTGAAATTCAAGATTAGACAGAGAGGCCACCCACCCACTTGTGACGTCATTTGTTAATAACATCATATAATATCCGTACAAAAAATCGTTTTTGAAAGAGACAGACATATTGAAACTTTAAAAAATCACTGTAAATTAGCTTTCCAACCGATTCTGTTTTTTTCTTCGCGAATCGTCTGCTACTAATCTATATTTTAAAAATAATTCATAAAATATGGTAAATTCATAAAATATGGTGAACAGTCCGATCCCGTATTGTTTCATATTGTTAGAATTGATTAATTCAGTTAACTATTGTTAATTGTAGTTACAAAGCCCGTTAGCCCGTTATTAGCACTTTCGCTATCTCTTTCTTACTACACCGTAAAAGATTTTATAAAATTAGATATTCCTAAAAATACTACAATACCTACACTTTAATATTTTTCAACTTGGTTTTTCTACGCTCGCACTACAAAGGAAAATAGCAAGAAAAAAAAATGCTCCTTCTAAAATTTGTTCTTTGTATATTTGTGTCTTTAAATTTATTTATATACAATGTGTTACAAAAATACCAAAAAAAAGGATATTCTTCATCACAGGCATTTAATTAAAATTTTCCCATCTCTAGTATCAATTGACACCTAAAATATAGACTATCGATTCTCAGAACGGAAAAGTAATTGTACACCAGTTAGTTCATTATTTCATTAATTTATTATTTCATAACAATTATTTAACAAAGCTTTTTTTTATTTATTTGTAGTTTTTTAATTTGAAATTAATTGTTCTAATGTGAATGTTATGGTACAAGTAGTAAGTAAACATTTTTAACCATAGCGGTAAAAATAGGCACATTGACCTAAAATTACATATATTATCTGGTCCGAATATTCTTTGACACAGCTGATCACTAGAGATGGGATAATTTCAATTAAATGCCTTTGATAAAAATAATTTTTTTTTTGGTATTTTGTGTAACACGTTGTATAGGACCAAAAGTAAAATAAATAAATAAAAAAGTAGTATAAATTTATTTCTTTCTTTCAAAGTAACTTTGGCTCAATTACATTACATTTAGAGTGGAGAGCTGGTAATGATCGATACAGTGCCGTTATTGTGTATCAGAATCGCGTCGAGGGCGATTAAGGCCGCGCGGTCGCGATTTCCGTTGCGGTCCGACGATTCGGTATTATACCTACTAGCGATCCGCTCGCGTTGTGTAAGATTCTCCCGTGGGAATCAGACTTTTTCCCGTAAAAAGTATCCTATGTGTTAATCCAGCTTACAAACTATCTCCATTCCAAATTTCGAGTTCATCCATGTCCGTTCAGTACTTTAAGCGTAAAGGCGGAACAAACATTCAAATATATTTTCACATTTATGTATGTATATATAATATAGGCATTATACATATAAACCTTTCTCTTCTATCACTCCAACTATTGCTGAAAACTGCATTAAAATCCTTTGAGAAGTTTAAAAGATCTAAGCGGGCAGAGAGCGGAAGTGACTTCATTTTATACTATGTAAAGAGAAAGAAAAGATAGTGACTTTAAAGTACAACAATAAGCAAACGCAATGGCATAGTAATGAGTATTTATTCTCGGGAAAACCTTACACAACGCGAGCGAAGCCGCGGGCGGATCGCTAGTTACTAAATAGATAGGTAGTGTTTAAATATAAGTACCTAACTAATGAATAGAAATTGGAAGAAAATATTTATATTTTCCTATAATTAGAAAATTAAACAAACCGTAATGTGTAAAGTAGTTAATATTTAATAAGAAACTTCAAGTCATAATTGAACGTTTGAAGAAAACCGACAAGATGGCGGGTAGTTGATAGTTAAATCGGCGCCGAAAAGAACGTGTTGGTGTTTAAATTATACATTTTGTGCATTCATTTGTGCAACAACTAGTCTTTAGGAATGTAATATGTAGGTAATTGTAACTGTTATGTCACGTAAGAATTCTGTTGGAAGTAGGGTTACTTACCAACCGTCCGGATTTAGTCTTCTGTTCGGACTTAGTCATTTGTCCGGATTTTTTAGTTAAGTTGGAATACGAATATTAACATATACAAGAAAATATGAAATCAGTTCCTCTTGTAACTACACGCACAATTATTTGCATTTTAAAATTAAAACGATCAGACTTCAAATTTCTGTATGGTAATTGTAAGCATCGTGGCATAAAGTTGACTTTGAATGGTAACCCTAGTTGGAAGCATCGTGGCATAAAGTTGACTTTGCAACAGCCTCTAATAGCACTCATTACCAAGGCTCTAGGTTCGACTCCCGGGTATGCGTATACTGTCAAGACAATATCTCTATTTGAGACTCTAGTTTGGTTATCTGGGACACATCTTATGGCACAATAGAAACCAACATTTTCAACATCATGATGGAAAAAATAGAAGGGAAAAGACGTGTTGGAAGACGGAAGAAATCTTGGCTGCGAATCATTTGAGAGTGGACCGGGATTACCAGTGTGGAAGAGCTGTTCCGTTTAGCAAGGGACAAGAGAAAATTAAAGCTGACGGTAGACCTACAGTAATGGAGTGCCACCATAAAGAAGAAGTTTGGAATTTGCTGAGCTGATTTACGTGATCGTACGAAAAGTACAACACGATTTCGCGCTCCGAAAGGCTTTCTTTTAAGATAAAAATTAAATTATTTTTAAACATCATAAGCACCAAATCCATTGTCATCAACGGAACACTGCGCTCACGCACTATGTCTTCGAGGTGACGTCACGCGCGATTTGTCAAACGTCACACACTAATTGTCAAGCTCAACCCGAGGTCGTTGCAGATATTAAAAAAAAACAGCCATGAGCGAACCTGATTCGCGCTCTGAGAACTCCGTACTCAAGAAAATATGTACATGAAATATGTTTCTATTTTTATTTTCATAATGAAATATAAAAAAACATAACTTGTTTCTAAATGAAACTTTCTCAATAGAGACATTCTTTTATTTATTCTGTAAGAGTTAAAATAAGGTACTCTTTTCAGTTTTGACAGCCTATTCATGTTTTTGTTTTTGCGAAATTCGTTACTCGTAAAGGGCCCCGGAGACGGTCAAACGGTTTGACTCAAACCTTACGTATTTGATCAAACCGTTTGAGGTCGGTTTGAACGGTCTGACGCGTCAAAAACAACAAAAATATGAAATTACATCAAACACGCTTCAAACACGTAAATGTTTGACAAACCGTTCAAACAACCTTTGTAAACGATCAAAATGGTTTGAGTCAAACCAAACTTTACGTGTTTGAATCAAACCGTTTGACCGTCTCCGGGGCCCTTAAGACGGACATAAAACCCACAACTCGAGGTGTATGTACGTTTTCTTTTAAATATTTTAGTGAGGAACCCTAAACGATGTAATTGCATGGTTGTAGCTATTTGTATAATTGTATTTTTTGTTGTTACATACAATCATCTTATTCTAATGTCGAGTGGATTGTTGCTCGTTTAGACGGGGCTTTGTTAGGATTTGCGCGTGTAGGTATCAAAAACAAAGCTTAGATAATAGGTACTACTATTAGATCTATTTTCTGTGGTTTAGGGTTCATTCTGGATTAGACCGTCAAAACCTGAATAAGTGGTTATGTGAGCTGCAGACCTCGCGAGTTCAATTTTTCTTTTAAATGGCCGATTAATGTCATTTTTTTCGTTTTTAGCCCTTACATCACCGCAATTTTGAAAAATTTCGAAAAATTGAGTCTACAAAAAAATTATACATATTTATCGAATCTGCTCACAAAATTTCATGAGAATCGGTTGAGTAATGCAGCCGGGCATTCGTCAGACATCCATACGTAGACATACGAATGCGTTTTGGTCCAGGCTGAAACGGAGACGATTTCTCTAATTTAAACCCGGTGAGGACATTATCAAAACTAAAATCACTTGTCCGAAAACTGATTCGTATGAACCGTTCTGATGAGCGATGCCAGTTATCCATCCGCAGGGTCTGACCGACGATTTTAGCTGAAAATGCTGAAATATTCTATAAAAAAAATACAAAAAAACAATGTTTTAATTTTTTTTACATCTTTAAAAATGACTGAGTTATTAACGATCTAAGTGCACACTTCCGCACAAGGCGAGTGGTAGCTGTGACGTCATATGCACGCAACGCCGCCCGCAAACTCCTGCATGCATATGACGTCACACGCTCGGAACTTCTCGCGGTCATAACTTTGATAATATTGCATGTATTGAAGTGAAATAAAAAGTAATGATATGTATATGATATAAACGTTAATATAAGGCATGTTTTAATGTGGAATAAGAACCTATCGGTGTTCTCCATTCTTTAAATAAGTAGACAATAAAAGAAGAAGGTTTTTGTTTTTAAATCACTTACAAAATAAACAGTGTTTTGTAACTTATCCTAGCACGCAAACCTCTAGGGTTTATCTATGCTAGAGAGTCGCCCATTTAAATCTTAGCTTACATTATCATGATTACTCGTATTTCTAGCTGTTATTACATCCCGGTTGATTAGTTAAATAGGTTCAGCAGGTAGTTCTTATTCGTAGTATTTTAGGGCTTAGTTTGGTATGATTAGACATTGAATCATGTTGATAGGGTACTTAATCAGTGGCTATTGCAAAAGCACTTCCTTTCACACGCAGTCCGATGAAATTTAAGACGTCACAATAACAACATTGTATTTACAAGATGGTTTAGTTCAGAAATACATACAATCACGCAAAAATCAACAATAGGGGATCGGACTGGGACTGTTCACCATATTTTAAGAATTATTTTTAAAATATAGATTAGTAGCAGACGATTCGCGAAGAAAAAAACAGAATCGGTTGAAAAACGAATTTACAGTGATTTTTTAAAGTTTCAATATGCCTGTCTCTTTCAAAAACGATTTTTTGTATGGAGATTATATTATGGCGTTACTAACAAATGACGTCACAAGTGGGTATATGCCTCCCTGTCTAATCTTGAATTTCAAACCTTTATAACTCGGTAAATTTTAAAGATAGAGCAAAAATTCTTCTAGTGTTCGATAACAGAAACTAAGACGTTTGGATTTATAAAATAAAAAAGTAGTCCGATTCCCTATTTGTAGGTGTATTTATTAATATATTTTTTTTATCCTTAATCACACTTACACTAATATTGTAAAATGTGAAAATATATTTAGATATTTTGAAGTTTGGATGTTTGTTCCGCCTTCACGCTTAAAGTACTCAACGGATTTACATAAAATTTGGAATGGAGACAATTTGTAACATGGATTAACACATAGTATACAAAATTCTTATTCCCACGGGAAAATCTTACACAACGCGAGCGTAGCCGCGGGCAGACCGCTAGTCCATCCATAATTCATGATTTATCATTACCATCAATAGAACATATACGTCCCCACCGAGGGGCTCGTGCTTACCCTGAATTACCGCAGTCAGACGGCTATCTTTAAATGCAAAAACTATCTGCGCGTAACCCGATTTTGATGATGTTTTTACAATGATACATAGTTTGACGTCGAAGGACGGACAGAGACTACTTAAACCACTGAAAAAGCCTTATTTTTTGACTCCGCAGTAAGTACCAATAGTTCGTCAATTATCGGCTAAAATATTTTAACCTCACACATAGAACTTGAAAATCTCATAATAATACCCTCTGAACTAATAAGAAACACAAACTATTCTTACTCCTGTCATTAGATCATTATAGTCTCAATAACGTTCACACGAATTGAGCTGAATATACACAAGACAATTGTGGTTGATCCTTGAGTGGATCGGCTGATAAACAAACAAACAGTTGTGAAACAGAGTGGTTGAGTGAAGTGGCCTGGCCAAGGTGAGACTGGCCATTTCTACATAAGCTGCGCTTACGCACCCGTGAGAAATTCTTAACATTTTCAATCAAATCAAAACATTTAAAAAACAAAAAACATCATGTAAAGTGTGGGTTGTAAGGTCAATGACCGACCCCACAGACCCTGTTGTTAGAATCATTGAGCCGCAAATGGCTTCTGATATGTTTTTAAAAGTTCATAACTAAAGTAGTATACATACCTTCTTCTTCTTTCGAGTCGATGGCTCGTCAAAGATTTTATATTTTATTTGCCCAGTATGCCGCCACCCTGATTGCTCCATCTGAGGATTCCATGATCTCCTCCAGGGAGCACGAATCAGGACAAGCAGGACACGATAAAAGGTGGGCCATTGTCTGCGGAGTCGCACCACACTCGCACCGCAGGTCCGCCCCGTCTAAAAAACCCTACCTGAGACGGTTTCTTTACTCCGACCGACCTGGGTACGGAGTCTGTTCAAAGACTCTTGGAAGTTGACACCCAGTGGGGAGACTTTCCGAGAGCGGGACGAATGGAGAGATGGCTTGAGAGGCCTCGCCATGAATCGGAGCTGTACATTTATAAAAGCTTTTGCAACTTTTCAGCCTTTGTGGCATAGGAGAATATTTGTGCATAAGGTGCCGTTGGTCCGATTCAAGTTTGGCTCTCTCTATGGCTATATGGTATACATACCTATACATACATTGCCTGATTCGTTAGGAAAAACATCTGCTAAAAAACAGGGGACGCTGTAAAATAGTAAGTATGTAACTCGTAGTAAATATTTCGTCATGATGAAACTTATTTCATGTCACCTCACAACGCAATTATCCAAAATACCAAAGTGAATCGAAAATTACCCACCGCAGACAGAAAACATTGCTACAAGCTTAGATCTTCGTCATTTAACCCTCCGACGCAGAACACAATGCCGTATGGTTGAATAGTGATGAAATGGTCATAAAGATCTAGGCACACGGTAGTGTAGCAAGCCAAGTTCGATTAACAAGATCGGTAGCTACCTAGTGATCGGAATCAGTTGCATCACATCACATCACACTAATCATACTAATATTACAAAATGTGAAAATATATTTGGATTTGGTTTCCATGTTTGTTCCACTTTCACGCCTTTACTACTAACTTTGGATAGAATTTAGAATAGAGTTTGTAATCTGGGTACATACATAGAATACTTTTTACGGGAAAAAGTATTTTTCCCACGGGAAAATCTTACATAACGTGAGCGTAGCCGCGGGCGGACAGCTAGTACTATAATAAATTGACAATTTAAATTCTTGCTTCCTTAATGTAGGTAATTGATGTTAACATATTACAGACTAGAGAAACAATATGGACCACGGCGTAGACCCTACAAACTTACAAACAAAATAACAAAATAACATGATAAAACGAGCTACAGCATGAATAATATCTTAAACCATTTTATCTTCAAATTAATCTTTTAAATTATAATAATTTTTGTTAGGTTAGTTTTTTTTAAGTTGCTGATAAATGAAGAAATCTTTATTCTGAAAATCTTTTAGAGTTTTGTTGTAAATCTTTATTGCCATTTTCTTTCTTTCGTCGTGAAACGGCTGGTGCCATCCGTTGTTAAAAGTAGGGTATATTATTAAACATCTGTAGGCGTGTTTCTAATCTAATCAAATATATGATCAGCGCAGACGACACATATTATGACTCATGTTTTGTACCAAACTTGGCTCCTTTTTCATATATTTTTCATGGAGTTTCAATTATTACTTGCCGACAAAAAACATGAGTCGCTCTATAATAATCAAGTGAGATTTGTATGGGAACCAGCCAGCCCATAATGTTACGAAAGCTGCCATGGAAAATATATAGCACTCGAATTATTACGTCATCATCTTTGATACTGTAAGTGCAAGTAGATTGTAGATATTAATTTCCGTACAAACCTTAAGTATAAGGTAAATAAGGTAAATTTAAAAAATGTGATGATGATATTGATGATGATGATGAGCCGCTGTCCGATGTCGGCCACGGTGACTGCTTCAAAAATGAATTAGGATTCGAATTGACTAATTAATCAAGCAATCAGCCTATTGCAGTCCACTGCTGGACGTAGGCCTCCCCAAGGTCACGCCAAAGCGCACATCACCCGCTTTCCTCATCCAGCCGACCTTCCTCAGGTCATCAGTCCACCTGGCAGGGGGGCGTCCCACACTACGTTTCCCGAATTGACTAATGAAAGATTAATTTAGTGACAAAAAATATTTATATTATTATCACAATTTAATTGATGAACAAATAGTGCATGTAGAGTTAACTAGCTATTAAAAGTGTCTATGTAAAGTGTAAGTGTCGTGTTTGTGTCCATCAAAAATATTAATTCAAAACAAAACTTAGTGTAGCTGTGTAGTAGTGTTTTGTTAGTGTCATAGCTAGCCGACTATACATGATTTTGGTAAAGGGAAAAGCTATTACAGTACCTAATACCCGGTTCAACAATAGCCTAGCCCTAACCATATTACGACGTACATATACACAAATAGATAAGTACGGGAATGTCCGTTACCATGAGACCTAACCTAGTAACAGACGGAAAGGATAAAAAGGATGTGTACGACGTGCAATGTACACAGGAAATGACTAGCTCAAGCTAGCGGGCCAGGCTCAGCCTCACTATTTAAGGACATGAAGGTGTCTTCGCCACTTGAGAGGAGCGAATCATCCGACTAGGCGGGAACATCGCTTTGCAGGAGATAAGAGAAACTCGACTGCAGGTGGAAGAGTGATTTATTTACAAATTATTACTAGTATTTATATGAAAATATTTACACACACATAGATAGTTTTAACATGAAATATGATGATTAACAATATGGAATTTGGACGTCAATGCAATTCAGCAGCTGACGAAAGCTGCGCATGTTCGAGTCAACGATCGGTCGTCGTTGATGCTGAACAGTGCATGTTAAAATGGCGTCTGATAATGCCATAGCTGAGCTCTATAGGCGGAAACTTGACACGGTGAAGAAAATATTTAATCACAGTTATATTTGGAAGGTTGTATCGAGTTTGCCAATGGTATTTTTAGCCGATTTTACAGTTAAGGAAAAACACCGACATCTGTGTTTATTTCACTCCCAGGCCGGCATGGGAGCAAAGAATGTCATTGCTCTGTTAATTTTAAACTTTGTGAATTTCCCATTAAGATTGTTCCATATAATTATATGCTACACATGAAACGTTACGTAGTAGAAAGCTAATAGAAATATAATGAGAGTGATGATAACGACAGTACGTTTTAATTGTCTGTTCCTCTAATAGCCTCCGGCAGCGTGTGATGGAACGGTTTGACCACACAAAATGGCAATTTTTCAACGTCAAAACTTGGTCTTGTTATCGTTCTGTGGTTCCTGTAATTTTGGTTGTTTAATAACTGAGATAACGAGTTAAGATTGATGGAGAGAACACGGACATTTAGGTGGACTTACTTACTTAATATTTAAGAATAAGAGCCTCGATGAGTGGAGTATGATATTGTTGTCGATTCGGCATACGCCCAACTAAATTAAACTAAAATTAGTCCTGTCACTTTCCATCATTTTTAACTGAAAAGAGATCGAAGATCATCGGTTTTGTTTTTGTCTTTGACTTCACGACTAACTGTCAAATTTAGTATTGTTTTAGTGCCTAATACCTAACACCATGACGAATAAAAAGCCACTAAAATTGACAGTCGTGAAGTCAAAGACAAAAACAAAACCGATGATCTTCGGTCTCTTTTCAATTAAATATGATAGAAAGTGGCAGGACTAATTTTAGTTTAGTTTAGTTGGGCGTATGCCGAATTGACACCAATGTTGCCTTTTATACTCATCACTAACATACCAATATCGTGAACAAAAAAACCTGCGTATGACTGCGAAGAGATTCAAAGATGTGTCATTTAGTGTGAAGTTGTACTGAGTTTACCTGATCGTTTAAATTTAGGGTAGGCTTAAGCCCGCCACTAGGTACGAGTACATCTTTCTTTTCCTCACCGACCGCCGTCACCAACCCTTGTACCCGGGAAGACAATGAGAAAATCGAAATATCCAATCTCCAGATCCAATAGTTCAACCAACTTTCTTCAAGGAAAATAATGACATCCGCCACCCAATTAAAGTTTAGTCCGTTGCGCCCACGCAGGGTACATTGGTGACTCATCCTCAGTATTCCATAGTCATGAGATCCTAGTGAAGATAACTGCTATTATCAGAAGGAAGTGTCAAAAAGGAATGGTGATAGGAATAAACACGCCTGATGCTTACTTAGTAAGAAAGTTTCGTCTAAGAGTGCTTCTATAGAATTTTCGATTTGAATGAATGAATGAATATTGATATTGATTTGTGAGGTAGTTTGTAATAGTAACCGACACATGGAGATGTAAATGCACTTCGAGAATTAAAGTAAAAAGCAGTGTCAAACTTCGTCGACTTTTCACAGAGCTTGGTGGCATAATTGGTAAGATGCCCATGTCTCCCATGTCTGGCTCAGAGATGCAGGTTCGACTCTTGCCCAAGATCGATAAAAAAATCATTTTACGCTTTATAGTGCCTCTGTGTTCCCACTACTTAAAGGACAGATAACCATGGGAATAGATTGCTTGAGTAACAGGCTTTTTTCAATATTGGAGTGTGGAGTTTCTTCGGTAAGCTCTTCTCCACAGATTCCGCCATTGTGTTAGTGGACCCACCCAAAAAATTGTATAATGACAAATCTAAGTGACGTAAAATACTCATATAGAAAAATTGGACTTTTGATTTTCAGAAACAATATTCGATTAGAAATCATGTCGGAAATAAACATATTTTTAGGAGCATTATTGGTAGGATAAATTGAGGGTAAAAAAGTTGAAAGTCTAGATTTTATACCTATATATTTTGTGTAGCAAGTTTTTTTGCTTTGTTCAATAATGTCATAGCCGCAATTGCGAGTATTATAATTTGTGTTTAGACCAATCTCACAAACCTTGGTGTCAGTACAACCGGTGGACAACGCAGTCATTTTTACAAAGGGCTTGAGCCTTCCTTGAATTGAGGCGATTAGGCCTCAGTCGACGATGCTGACCCTGTGCGGGTTGGTATATTTCACACAAAACCATTGAATTTCTTCGCAGGAGCGTGCACATTTCTTTACTATATTTTCTTCCACAGTAAGAGCATCGAATAAACATGCGTTCGAACTCGCGTCTCCTGGACGGGAGGCAGCGATTCTAGCTACTATAATGATCTATCCGACCGATTTCGGCCATGGCGACCATCCATCTTTTTTTTTTTAGCTACTACACCACCGTCGCTATATAACTTAGTCATACTAATTTATCCAACTATCATATAAACGCTTAAATAAAATATTCATTCTCAGACACAGAAATCGTTTATTTTGACAAAGCAAGTAATAATTGCTTTCTCTCGACACCCATTACTTTCACCAACATTTATACAATGGTTATAAAATGATATTTGCACAATAGAACGCTTATGAGTCGAGCAAGATGCGTTTTATATACAGGGTGTTATTAAAATACCTGTAAAGCGGAAAGGGTAGATTTTGGGTTCTTGAAACAGAACAACTTTCCCCAAGGAACATATAAGTTATCAAATGAATGAAAAAAAACTTGGAGTGCAAGTGTGGTGCCGTCCCCCAAACGATGGAGCATTTGATGTCGTGCCCTGCGTGCCCCAGCAGCTGCACGCGCGAGGATTTGATTAACGCCACTGACAGCGCAATTCTCGTGGCCAATTTTTGGGCTGAGACAGTCTAGGTTTGCCACCGACTCGAAAAGAAAAAGAAGAATGAAAAAAAAAATGCATCTCCCATTGTCAATCGGTCAGACCGCGCGGAAGAGCCATTTTTTTTTTTCATAAAAATTGCTCGTAAACATACTGAATGTATTATAATGAAAATTCCTTGCGAAGTTTAAAGGAAATTGTACCTTTTTCAACATGCGATACATAAAGTTAGTGAAGTGAAATCGGGTAGTTCTTCGTCTCTTAAGAATCTAAGATATGTATTAAATGACCCTGTATTGACAGTGACATAACCAGCCGACCGATTATGATGCTCTGTCAAACTGTCAAACACAGGTCAACATGAATGACACTAAACAGACAGATGTATTTACGATTGGTTTTTGAAAAGCGCAAGAGTGTGATTATATTTTATTCATGTTTTTAATGATTTTGGTATAAATAGGTGCTAGTATCTCTGGACGATGTGTCATGTTTGCTTTAAATATAGAAGTAAGAGCCTTTTGCTTCCTCAAAAGTCAGGGTATGCTTGATGCGTCGATTTTGCGACACAAGCATTGGTCAATTAAAAAAATCGGCCTGAGCTTTGGTGCGAGTTCCGTACCTGCCTGAGGGCGCCCCTAGGCTTGTTGTCATAAATTTTAAGGGGCCTGAACCTTCTGCTCCCCCGCAAGTCCGCGCCCGCTTTATAAGCCCGCACTAAAGTAGAAAAAAAAACGAATAAGTTGAGAAAAAGAGTTTTTAACATTGTTTACATTTATTGAGTACCTAAACCAATAGAATTTCCACTTAAAGCATTTCATACTTTACCTAGGTACCGAATATGTAAGTGCTAACTAGTGACCCGTGTTACATAACTATGGAAGTAATTACACCGCGTTATTCAATTGTTTGTTCTTTGTGTTATCTTACATCTGAGATGAAAGTTTGCAGTAGTAGGGAAGTACAATATTTGTAATGACATGATATTAAGAGAGGTAGCAAAAAGATTTGGCTATTGTTAGGGACGTGAGCTTTCAAGTACAATAGACTGCACATCAAGCTATATACATTTTTATGCAACCTAGCAAGATACCCCGGTGTACTATAGTTTGATGTGATGTTCACTGTACTGTACGTACATTCGTGTTTATAATTAAAGTTAAATCAAGGAGTTCTTCTAGTTGGGATGTTAGCAAATAACAATAATATTTATTTTTCTATATAAATTACAACAAATCTTATGGTCCATGAAGCTGAACGACTTTTAATCTACAACTTTAAAAAAATTGATTTTCTTGTAAGGCTTTTGTAAAAGTTCCAGAAAAAAAACTTTCATAAGCTGAGTACCGCCTCCCGTCCGGGTAATGCGGGTTCAATCCCAAATACATACCAATGTGTTTTTTAATTCAGTTGTACGCTTATTCGAAGGAAACCCGCACACGCCAGCGAAGAAATTCAAAGGTTGTGTATGAAGTCGACCAACCCGCACAGGGCCAGCGTGGTCGACTATGGCCTGATAGCCCCAATTCAGGGTAGGCTCGAGCCTTATTTATTTAGCTATCACATTGTATTATTAGCTGTTCACAATGTCTTTCATTGACTGATTATCCAAAAAACAACTTCCTTTGCCGAGCCGTAGAGCGTTCAGCTTTAGTCCCGGTTGTTCTGGGTTCGAAGCCCATTGGGGATATTGTCAAACAAAATCAGTCAGCCACTGTAATACTTCATCATCATCACAGCCGAAATATGTCCACTGCTGGACAAAGGCCTCCCCCATAGATCTCCGCAACGATCGGTCCTTCGCTGCCCGCATCCAGCGGCTTCCCGCGACCTTCATCAGATCATCGGTCCACCTTGTGACGTCACCTACCCAAGCTGCGTCTTCCGGTGCGTGGTCGCCATTCGAGAACTTTTCTGCCGAAGCGTCGTCCGTCGGTTCTCCGAGCAAAGTGCCCCCCCCGCCCCGCCCACTGTAATACTTAATTTTCCAAACAGAAAAAGAATCAGATTTATTTCGGTAATGAAAAATACCAATAGTACTCGTATTAGTATGTGTATATCGTTGAGTTGAGTATGTAGCGTAAAACAGCTTTTCTCTAAAACTTTCGCCTAGTAAGTGACTGCATTGTGTTCAAAAGAACGAATTTCTGAGTATTAAGCCCATTGCACTAAGAATGCAGTCTCATTCAACCACTGTCCACTAAGTGCGCGTAACTGCACATTTACAACAAATCTCTTATGTTCTGTGAAGTGCTTACTGCGCAGGTCTGTAATAAAAGCATTATATTCCAGAAATGTCATTATGTTTTTAATGGACATTGAAATGTTGTGTTATTTTTAAAGATGTCTCTGTTTCAAGCAGTACTATAATGGTATAAATATAGTGACAGAACTTGAAAATAATCACTGTAATTCATAGTTTTATTTTAGAGCTTTTTGGTATTTTATACAATTAAAATAAGCTGTGCCATGTCTTTTTATCTTTACGTGACGACGTAAACACAAGTGCTCATCACACGAATGTTTGCCCTGGGCGGGATTCAAACCCTAGGCTACGGGGCCAATTTTAATAGATTTTAAATGGTTATTCTATATTTACTAGATCATCATCAACAACTCATATACGTCCCCAACAAGGGGCTCGAGCCTACCCTGAATTAGGGCGATTAGGCCTTAGTCGGCCATGGCCCAGTGCGGGTTGGTCGACTTCACACACAACCCTTTGAATTTCTTCGCAGGGGTGTGCAGGTTTCATCACGATGTTTTCCTTCACCGCAAGAGCGTCGAATAAACGTACATAATAATATGAATTAGAAAAAACATTGGTACTTGGTGGAGATGGAACCCGCGTCTCCCGGACGGGAGGCAGCGGCCCTAGCCACTAGACCACCGACGCACTCTATTTACTAGATAATAATATTAAGGTGAAAATATATTTGGATGATTAGGTGTTTGGATGTTTGTTCCGCTTTCACGCCTAAACTACCGGACGGATTTGAACGAAATTTGGAATGAAGATAGTTTTTAACCTGGATTAACACATAGGATACTTTTTACCAGGAAAAGTTTTGTTCCCACGGGAGAATCTTACATAGCGCGAGTGTAGCCGCGGGCGGATCGCTAGTATTTCAATAATTTTCTTTATTAATTTTTAGCAACCGTAGCAAACGTAACTAAGTATGATACGAGTATCCCGTACTTCTTGTAGGAAACTGTGCCACCCAGATTTTTTAACTTCCTCCAATGCCTCGCCTTCCACGCGAATTGCTAACATTCTCAATTTTTCCGCCATTTCCTCGACCATCAAACACGCCGCCCCGGCGCGCGCGCACCTCACGAACGGGTGATAAACGTTTCACAGTCAGTTTTGGTCATAGTACTAATTGGTCAAAAAAGTCTAAACCCCCTTCAAAAATGTCTTTTTTAGAGCTTGATAACTTTTCATGGGCTTTACGAAATTTATATGGCGTTACCGCTAAGAAAAAAGGAGTCAAGGTCAAAAGCAAGATTTTATACAGTAAATTCTTTGTTGTGAATACTACTAGTAGTCCCCGCGTTAGTGCTTTGCGAAAGTGACGCAGAATATTCGCGTCCTGTGTGAACAAGTTTGGTGTACTCAAACGCCGTGTGGTGACGGTAGAGTAGAATACATTTGTCACCAACCCCTACTCTTCCCGAGGGTGTCGTAAGAGGCGACTTAGGGACTACACATTGAACAGGGAACGAGCAGCAGCGCTCTCTGATACAGTAACCTTTTAATCTGCGATTTCCAACCCGCCTGCCAAGCGTGGAGATTATGGCAAAACCCTCCACTTAAGTGGAGGAGGCTCATAGTCCAGCAGTGGACTGTAACGGCCGTAATGCAATGACGGATCTAAGTGATGTAATAACATCCTATGGAAATAAATGATTTTGACTTTGACTTTAACTTTGACTTTGACGTTGATGTGTGTGTTAAATTTGTTTAAAGTGCCACCTAGTAATCTAAAGAGTAACTAACTAATATGTGGCGCCATCTCTCACAAACAGGTAGAAAACCAATTGTTACTTAGCTTTCATTTGATATCTCTAGTTGGCGCCACCTGTATCCGTTTCCTATTGACATTTATATAAAAGCATTAGCAGCTAGGGCCTCGTTCTCTTTTCCACAAGATTCCGACTCTATCCGTACTCTGCTCACCCCAATAAAGAAGACACGTTGGAAGCCAATCGTTTAATTTTACAGTGTGAATAAGTTAAAAAGTCTATGATCAAATTATTCTGTGACCGAATGATACGTAGCAAGTGACAACAGTTTCGAATCACAGCGGCAAGTAGAGTGATCGTGGGAATGCTGCTAAGGAATGTGCGAGTACGTGCGCGATATCGTCCGCCGTATGCGCACACGCAAAATATCACGAATGTGAGGTTTCGCTGTGTGAGATTTAACCTCTTATAGTAGGTTTTCTCCGTAATTCCATCTGGTTCCCGGCTTAGTTTTGAACCATCCCAGGTCTTCCTGTGGGTGTCGTCGTACTGTGGCCCAGCAGCCACCACGAAGCTGCTGCACCACACGAAGAGTGTTGTAGAGGGTTATGTGGCAATAACCAGGGCATAGTCCAAGGAAAAGGTATTTATGTATTTATATATTATAATATTGGATAACTGGAAAAATAGTAACGTAGATAAGCTTACTGTTGGAGATCAAAACATGAAGTGAAGAATTTGGCAGAAAAAAGACAAAATCGAAACGTAAGAAATCTAAATTTGAAAATGAATTTAAAATGAAAGATAAAACTGCCAGCAAGAAAAGGTTGCCAGTCATAAAACAGGAAAGAGAACGAATGTCTCGTTACAGTACGAAGCAAGTAAAGGAACATATCCAGTGAATTGGCAGCAGCATTCACTTGTGTAATCATCGACAACTGCGATTCTCAACCCTTTGGGATTACTTTAGTCCAGCAGTAGACTGTTATAGGTTTTAGTAGTATGTTTTATCAAGGGAAAATACAAGGCCAGTGGGCAACCCACCAGTCTGATGCGATGCTCCAACGATATTGCAAAAGTGGCAATCCTAAATGCGTATAGCACAGGACCGTGAGGAAAGGAGAAAAGAGGCTTACATCCAGCTGCAGTGGGTGGATGCTCGCTGGGAACGATGATGATGAGAATGTTCTTAAAAGCATCCCAGACCTAGTGGTAGAGGTTTGAGGGACGAGAAAAGAAAGAAGCACGTTTATGAATGTAATAAACGATGTAAAATTTATTGCTCTTATCATCACTCTTATGTCTCATTGTCGGTAAGTTAAATAATAAGTCGTGAGGTCCACTTCTTTCGGTGTACCTGGGTGGGGAAAGTATAACAAAATGCAAACAATTCTAATAAACTGTTTAAAATTAAAACGATCTAACGTACCCTAGGTTTTCTGGCAATAACAACGTGTTATTAAAATAAAGCAAACGGGTAGTAGTAGCCGAGTTCATGATCTTTTACGAGTTTTGTACTTACAACAAAGTCACAATAACCTTTCATTTTGACGCAGTCGTGAATAACTTGACTCAGGATGGCCACGAGGTAGCCTTACAACCCAAAAAAACAATTTAAAATACAGAAAACTCGTTAAAAACAGTAGTGATCCAGTAGTGGAAGTACCAGGCTGGCAGCATACGCGAGTATGTGGGCAGCGGCGCGCAACAGATGCTGCGTCGCGCTCCACTTGCTACTGCGCTGACTGTTGCAACGAGAACAATCGCGCCAGTAGAGAACAGTTGTATCTTGATCTCTGTGGATTGGGGGACCCTGAAACTGAGAAAATTGCTGGTTTTTGGATATAAAACTCAAGAATTTCCTTTGGTTATTTTCTGGCTCACATAATTTCTGATCAACCTCAGGGAGACTTTAAAGCCTTCTAATTGATTTCATTTAAAAACTCTTAACCTGAATTCTACGAGTTTATTTCGGCCGTTTAGTACCTCTGAACCTGGGGTTAGTTAGGTCGGTCATTGACTTTATATTATCCCATATGATAATGATGATGTAGATAGAGCAAGACGGGACATTAACAACAAGGGTTTCATTGGTTTGGGCTGTGTTGTTGATCAGTGTGTGTGATTCTAAGACAAAGTCAAATAAGGAGGAGATAAGGCATTAATACGACAAAACAAGAATTACCAATAAGGGTGTAAGGGTGTGTGTGGGTTATATTAAGGGTGTTTTCAGTTTTATTAACAAAAAAATATTGCATGATTTTAGAATAGAATGAAAAATCCAACAGGTAAAACTTTATCAACATAGTTCAACCGTAAATAGATATCAAATTGACATCTGTAATTTAGCACAACAAACTGGCATTACTTAAATGACATCCCAGATGATACCTGATCAGACGTTTCAATAGTTGAGCATTAAAATCGCATCAGCATTACTAACGGCAAAGCGACGATGCGCAATCTGTCCATATTTATTGCTTCCCTTCTTGCGCCCGCGCAGATTAACTGCAACATTGCTGATATCAATGGCTGGACTTGGTTCTTGCAGCCACCGGATACTGGTGACGTAAAAAGATCTGCTTTTGATAATGTTCAGTGTCATTTCAAAATCAACAATATTGATGTAAATAAAAAAATATGCGGACATCTGATCCCAAACTAGGCAGAACATGTACTACGGGTATCAGGCACAGATAATGCAACATCCAGACACAAGGCAAACACGCGAATCTCATCACGCGAATGTTTGCTCTGAGTAGGAATCGCCGTAACTCTGTGTTTCATAGGCAGGCGCACCAGGAGTACCAGCTAGTCAGCAGAGTCGTCAAGATACGAACAGGCATTGAATGCGATGTATTTTGGCTCAAAATTACAAAGTCAAACAACGAAACTCTTCATATTATTTTCCTACTTAATTATCTATCGATCAATAAAGTGCCTAAGGGCTCTATTTTAATAAGAATTTATCGGTTTGTAAGGGAATTTATCATGCTTTTACCCAATCAAGCAAAGGATAGGTTGCCAAGAGAATGGCTTCGATTCGGGATGTCACGCTCTAATCCTTAATTTAAGATAGTCCGTCCTTTTTACGTTTTAAAGATTGAAAAGGGGCGAGAGATGGCCATCCTAATATTAGAGCTGTCAAACATCGAATTTGAACCTTATGGCTGTGTCGATTGCACAATTTTAGAGAGACTTAAAAATCTCTTAAACTGACAGCTATGCTCTTATTTTGGGTTATCATTCGTTCAAATGAATATCATTCGTTCATCACCTCTCCTTCGTTGGTCATAAAAACGAAAAGAATAGCTGGATTTTAAAATTAGTATTAGAGCATGACATCCCGAATCGAGACCAATGCCTACAACTAATTAAAAAACCCAAAACCTCTCGGAAAGTTGTTCATTTCTACACCGAAAAAATTAAACAAGTGGCTCTGTGAGCTGTAGACCTCGCGAGTATTATACATATGTATTTTTAAATGGCCGATTTACGTTATTTTTTACATTTTTAAAGAAAAGAAACCGACAATAGAATTCTATTAATATATCGAACCTGCTCACAAAATTTCATGAGAATCGCTTGAGAAACGCGACTTGTAGACGAGAACAAACATACAAACAGATGGACATACAAAATAAATGGTCAAGCTCAAATGGAGACGCTTAGCTCGGGCTTAAGAGATTCAAAAAAGTTAAAAGTTGGGACTTTTGTAAAGTTGTGAAACCAAAGATTGTCAGTTTCTTGGGCTGAACTACCATTTAAGAGATTTTGAGTTATTTAACTAACACACTGTTTATTACACAGTACATTCAACTAAGTAGCCGGTTACACCGTGCACCTCGAAAGTCGATGTTGTTGACTTTCTTTCCGGCGATCCATCTTTTCATCCACACGGCGCTAATTGGTCCCACTCATCACAAACCGCGTCTCGCTATTAGATCCTCAAGTCTGGAGAAAGTCAGGGTTTCACTTTCAACCACCATGCCATCATGGTTTGAGATACAGTGTGACTGAAAAGATGGAAATAAAACGATGGGCACACATAGCCATGTGTTAATTACTTTTGTTAATTATTTTGCACGTAATGGTTAAATTATCTGTAGTAAGTAAACTTTAAGTGAAAAGAAGACCAATTTTATGATCTTATATCATTATTATGTATGTTGGTAATAATTTGTGAATTCACACGAAAAAACCATGTAATTTAACATCACCATGGTGATTTTAAAGCGTTTTAGGTTCTTGCTGTGGTTATCGATTTTCAGACCAGCAAATAGATTATTTAGATACCGTGTTCAAAAAAATCAACAATTTAATTTTCGTTTCAAAGTATTACCTTACTTACTTATTTTTGTACATTATCGGTTAAAATAAAAACGTGAAAACAGTAAGCTAATAAATGTAAAAATTTCCTCACGCCCTGTACCTTGGAAGGTGCGCAAACGCCGAAAGCTCCCAGTTCAGTTGTGCAATAAACTTGATTAAAGCAAATATGGACACCAATCAACGGCTCACGGTGGCCGCTGCTCGTTTACTGCCCGAGTCACGACTCCACAAGTTGTTTATGCTTACAAGAAAACAATCTCTCACTCTTATGAAACTGTGGATGATTGAATGGAATGTTTCACGTCAGCAGTAATATTCATCATTATTGGTTTTAGTATCAGCTTTTCATCAGCATAAACCTCCTCGTTTAGTAGGTATTAACAGCATGTTCTTTTTTATATTGAGACACCCTCCACGCGAGTGATGCATGTTTCTACATAAAGATCTAGGAATTGTCATTCATGTACAGAAGAAAGAGTCATTGTCCTAAAACGGAGCCTTGAGGTAACGCTGCAAAAATAGGATTTGTGTGGGATGGTATAATGTGTCCAGTAACAGGCATAGACAGCCTGCTTTCATACAAAACAAGAGAATTATATCATCCCACACATTAGTACATAGTATTATAAAAATAATATCTGAGTCTCTATCTGAATGTCAAGTCGACTTTATCTTGTTTTTCCCTTATATGACAACTTGATTTTACTAAAGTAAAACCTGTCACAATCTTACATCTATTTCTTTAGCGAATCTATAATAGTAGGCTTTGGATAATATTTATCATTTTTATTGACTTAGAAAGTTATTTGTAAGATTTGAAAGTGGTCAAACATCTAACCACATGGGCGTGTGTAGACCACTTGTAATTTGCTGTCACAGCCATCGTTTACTTTTAAATCTCGACCTTATGATTGTTGCATAAGAATCGATTAGTTGGCTACTTGCAAGTTTTTTTGGGTAATTATTGTTGGGTTAAATAATAACTATTGTTATTTTTATTAGAATTAGATAACAGACGATTTGATAGTCGCTCGATTGAGTTCTTAATAGATGTAGATTATTGGTAATTAAGTAGAACGGTAACATATTTTATGTACCTGTAAATACGATAGCAAATTATAACGCCTTTGCTCTTATTTTTGTCTTCATATGAATATACTAGTTCTGATAATGGTTTAATCGCACTAGTAACATCGCGTCGTATTCTATTCGATTGTTGTACTTGCGTAAGCACACTTGACACTGTTGAGCAAATATAGTCAAATGATCAAGTGTTCCATGAAGAGGTTCACCTTGCCGATGATTTATTTATTCTGAATGATCTCAGGCAGTTTAGTAGGATTTCGAGGTTATGTAGAGTAATAATATATTTTCACGTTCTATAAAGATAAATGTAAGAAGAGCTTCAGGTAGACTCAGGTACAGTAGATGAAAAACATAGTAGTGATAAGTGGTTAGGTGATCGCAAAGAATAGAATCATAGATAGAGTATGGTAGGTCGATTTATACAACTAGAAACATGTTTTAATTATTATATTAACCATTATTATAATAAGCATGAAATGAGTCATTAAATTAGAATCAGAAATGAGGAGATCCGTAGAAGAACCAAAGTTGCTGACATAGCCCGTAGGATAAGCAAGCTGAAGTGGCAATGGGCAGGCCCATAGCGCGAGGATCGGATGGCCGATGGGGCAAGAAAGCCCTTGAATGGAGATCACGTACTGGCAAGCGCAGTGTGGGACGGCCACCTACGAGATGGACCGACGACCTGGTGAAGATTGCTGGGTCTCGTTGGATGCAGGTGGCTATGGACCGGTCGCGCTGGAGTGCGATTGGAGAGGGCTATGTTCAGCAGTGTACTTTAACAGGCTGAAATGATGATGATGAAGTTCGACATGCGCTCGATAAAAACAAAGACGAGTTTTTAATTTTAGAACGTTACTTTTTGCATCACAAACGGTGGGGTCGGAAAAACTCTTTTACTTTTTTATTTATTCACTATTTATTGCACATAAGAAAGTTACAAAAACACAATACATAAAGAAAGACGACGAAACAGGCACGGCTTGCTGCTTTTTTTGTGTATTTAGCATTTAGGCCCTAACGGACCTGATCGCTTTTCAGGATTATTATTTGCCTGCCTTGTGGCTCATTTCTGCTAATATACCTATCTACTACACTCTAGTCTTACCTAAACAACTTCATAACTCAAGCTTCAATGATTCCATTTGTACATTTACAGCCCAGGCTTAATCGTATAACCAGTTTATTTTTATGCAAACAGGAAGAACACACTCGATAACTTGGATAAACATGAGGCAACAAACTTACATGCAATCTACAACTTAGATATCGGTAAGATAGTTTTGTTTGAGCGAAGAAAGTGTGAGTTTCTCTGAACTTGTGTGTTTTAAATAAAAAAAGTTTGAATTTTTTTGAATGGTTCAATTCGGAGTACTGTAAGCCGATTGCCTTGATATAATATTAAATATCTTGCGGAATAGGATAGGGTAGTTCTTATCAAGAAACATAAAGGCTACATTCTGTCTACAAAAGAAAATGGATCGATTTTTCAAAACACTTAACTCTATATAAAAATGTATTCATATGAAAATGGTTTAGGTGATAAATAGATAACGGGTATGCGTTGTCGGAGGAGGTTGGGGACGTATATGAGCTGTTGATAATGCGTTGTTGATAGAGTAGTTCATTACATTACAGATACTATGTTTTGTTATATTATAAGTACCTATAAGATTATCTAATGAATAATATTAGCTTTTCTTTGATATAGAAACTAATAATTTAATTAAAATACCAAAGAACAGCAATAAAATAAAACTTAATGCTTTCCAATTTAGATACTAATGAACACTTAACAATATTAAAAACGGTTGGAATGTTTCTCTCTAAAGAATCCTGCTCCGAGAGATTAATTTCACTTTTGTCGCAAAATCTAGTTTTGGTATTTTCCTGGTTTCACCTGACTAGCTCCGATCATTCGGTGGCCTTGAATTTATAAATTCTAATGTTTCTAATAATTTACAATGATTAATAATGCAGTTTTCGAGGAGATATGTTGTTATAAATGCCACCAAAAACATCTCAAGCTCAAGATTATGCAGTTTTAAGTAGCTGTAGAGTATCATGGGGAATAGTTGCTTGTTTTTTCATCTACACACTCACACATTTATAAAGTAAAAAAAATATTCAAGACCATTTTTGATGGATTATCTTTGGTCTGTTAAAGGCTGTCGATGATCAGCTGTGACCCATGGGATCTATCCAAAAACCATGATCAAAAATCTTACAAAAAGAAAGCTTGTTTGCTATATTTCTATAGTTTATGTCAATCTGAATTAGACTGACAAGAGTCAGAATCACGAAAAACCTTTATTTTTTCATTCCTTTTCCTTGTCATTCATCTGATTTACATCATCATCATCATCATCATCTGATTTACAACACGGACGCTTTTTTACATTCTACTATATTGACTCTCTATATTTCATTCGATGATTATTCAATCTTTTCACATGCTCGGGTTTATTCACATAGAACATATAAAAGTGAAATTGTATATGGCAATAATTTGCAGACAATATTTCTTCGTTTCGCTTTCCCAACAATCTAGGTAATATAATGTAAAACAGTAGGTAATGCGGTGGAACTGACGACTTCTGAATTCTGATGACGACGAAGACCATCAAATCATTTTCGGTTCACCTGTTAGATTTTTTTTGAGTTAGATCTTAGATCCCTTCTCACTGCAGACAACGAATTATTTCAAACAAACTGTTCGTGTCTTTCTTCAAGAGATTTTCTCAAGCTTTTCCCATACCTCACTACTTGCGGTATCCTGTGTCTCTGATGTCTCTCTATTTATAAGCATACTCGTTGATAAATATTTTATTTTATTAATAAGCGGATAAAGGACAAACAAACCCAAATAGTCTCTTGTGGTCAGCCCGATCAGACTTGTCGTCAGAACTTGCAAGGAGCTAATTGACCTATCTCTTGACTATACTTTGTCCAGTTGAGAATCTTTCTGGCTGCTACTAAAGGTGCCTAACGACCAACATCTGCATTTCTAGTCGGAACGACGCGGACGCCTTAATTATGTGTCTTTAAATGCACTAAAAAAGCTCCTATAAAAATCACTAGTGATTACTTCTCTTAACCAAACAGCAGTTGCTTAAATGTAGAAAATTAAATATGAAACAGTTGAAACTATGTTTTGACTTTTTAACTGCTTTGTACAATACTATATTTCAACCTTTTGTTTTGCTGTGCCTCAAGCTTTTTTCCTTTGGGTTTAATTGCGTGATTGCGTCATACCCTAATGATGTTGTCAAATTGTTTTTTCGTAAGTCTAATAACGGTTGATTGGAAGCAATTTCTGATAGTTTGATTAAAACAGCAATGTTTAGCAATATCAACTGACATAATAATATCTCTTGTATCTTATCTGCTGCCCGAAATTATTACATTAGTAATTTTACTTTGGGGTGGGGACATATATGAGCTGTTGATGATGATGATGATGATTTTACTTCATCTCCTACAACGTGTCGATTTAATAACGCAAAACCTCTAATTCTAATCCATGAAACAAATCTTTTATTCTCTCATGCTTTGAAGGAAATAGTCCAATAATGACCACAAACTAGAGATGTAAGTATGTTTAAAATTCGAACTTTTATTTTACTATTATGTATAGAAAATTGCATATGCAAAAGCAATTGTTAACCAAGGGGTGAAAACTATTAATTACACCCGATGTAATTTGACGCACGAGCATAGCGAGGGCGCTTATAGAGTGAGAATGGAATTGATCATTTTTGCACGAGGTGAACTTTGCTTTTTATCTCAATTGCGAGGAAAAAGAACTAAACTTTTTGTAAAAAAAATACGTATTGGCTACATCACATGCGCCGTATTAATGCATCCTCCATTGACACTAGCTGGGAAACATTCAGTTGGTTTTGATGAAATCTCTTCACTTTTGACTTTTGAGGTATCATTTCAAGCTTAAACCAACTTAAATTTCTATATTTCATGGCTAAAAGAAACATAAAATTACAAAATAATTTATCAAAACTGATTAAAACCACTAAATATTTAAAGATTTCTATCGAAATAAAGTTAATTCTATCTAGGCTGTATACCTACGTCTATTCCTTGTGTAATATAGTCAAACTCATCTATGATTTCGTCTATAACAGTAATTTGTAATAACAGTGTATTAAATCTTTGATAACATGTTGATTGTATTTGCATGTATTTTGTTTGCTTATAAGGACGTGACAATGCTCCAATCAATAAATTATACTGTCTAAATTATGAGTAAAAAATGAACTTTATTGTACGGACATAAAGTAAGTATTTATGTTATTTTTTTAAGCTATGGCTAGTTATGTTATGGTTCTCGACCTACTGCACTTCCGCAAGTCAAATTATGCTTATTACAGCTCAAATTGTAATGACCTTTTGTTAACGTCGATATAGATTATACAATGAGTTACAATTTCAAGTTCACTGTTATTCTATTAGGTCACTAAAGTCTAAATATTGATTTCAAAAAGACTACCATCGATTTCATCTCGTAGCTAATCTTATACAAACAACGGCACAAAATGCATGTTACAAAAAATGACAACAGATGCTAAATTACATTGGCTATATGATATGATGATAATTATTATTACGAGCTTCTGACCGATTTCGGCCACGGCAACTGCTATATTTAAGGTGTAAATAAATTAGCTGACACTATTTTAAATATATGAACCGACGAACAATTCGGTGGGATGTACCCACCCATGTAACTGTATAACTTTCCCCAAGAAACATAGGCTGACGGCCAATAAAAAATTGGCCTTTTTATACTGGACGGCCATCTTGTTTTCTTTTGGGAAAGTCTTTCAGTTACATGGGTAGTTTCATTCATCCTTTAAAATAGTATCAACTAATTTATTTACACTCTGTATAATAAAAGGTAACCTTGTATCATTAAATTCATGAAAAGACGAATATTATCGTTATTGTTATTGTTAACTTAGCAAAAATGCTAGAAATGGTATCCTGATGACAATATTGACAGTTGTTAATTAAACCAAATGATCATAGCGAATGATTTGTAAAAATCTTAATTCGAATAAAAAAAAAAAAAAATTGATGGCCACTCAAACTATAGCAGTTTGGTCAAAGTGTAATGTTATTGAATTTCAAGTTATTACCGGTTCTCCTTGATGCAATTCCGAAATAAAAACAGAAAGGACGCGGTGATATAATTTCTGTAAAATACCACATGAATGAAGTTTTAAAACATCCCCTCCACTTTTCCAGCGTTCCTTTTACGTGAGGGGACCTGTACCCACCAAATACGGATTCTTGTCAAATAATCTCGTGTTATGCAGATCGGATGCGCGCGCGCCGCTTCTCGTGAAAGTGACGTGTTATTTATTATACTGAATCATGAGACGCTTGTCTTGGTGCGGTCCGACTTATGTTACGTAAATGTGCTAACAAGACAGACTTTTTGCTGTGTGTCGTATTTTTAATGTTAAAAATGTGATGATAGACAATGTCATGTGAGAGAGTCGGTGGTGTATTGTATTGGCTAGGGCCGCTGTCTCCCATACGGGATAGGCAGGTTCAATCCCCACTACGTACCAATGTTTTTTCGGATTTTGAATTTATATCTGCGTTTATACGACGATCGGTGAGGAAACCTGCACACTCCTTCGAAAAAAAATCTAAAGTTGCGTGTGAAGTCAACCAACCCGCACTGGACCAGCGTGGTCGACTAAGGCCTAATCGCCCTAAGTCAGGGTAGGCGAGCCCCTCAGTGGGGACTTATATGAGCGGACGATTAATGTGAAGATGTAGGAAATCATTCAATATGGGATAATTATTATAGGACTGAAATTAGTTTTTTTCTGGCATCTTACATAACTTCCTAAATATCCGATTTATTTATTTTTTATATATCATAAATACTTAATCTATTTCTTATTTTTATATTCATGTCCAAAGGCGACTATAATTCAACAAATTCATACAAGTAAACATAAAAATCCCAAAAAAAGTTTTAAAATGTCTGAAACAACATTTGCTTTCCGAATAGCAAACAAAAGAACAAACATCAAACTTGTTTACGTTGGATGTTTACAATATTCTATTTCCAACAACTATATTTGATAAAGGGCTGGTAAAGCCCAACACATTATAGGAATAAAAAAGTAAGAATTTACAGATCTAAAATTGTATTTAAACCAACCACGACAGATTTGAAAATTGACATTTCCAAAGAATATAATATTTGTACCATAGTACGTACCGTACTCAATGGAGGCTAATATTCCATGTTTCAGTCAATCGAGGAGAAGTATTTTTATATAATCTTAAACTTAACTTCCGTTTATTTTGTTAAATAAAAGTGTTCACCTATTGAAAGGAATACGTAATTGAAAAAAATGTTCTTCGCGAATTCTTCTAAGGTTTGACCTTTGTAGGGTTTGACCAACTATATTTGTTTATTTTTTATTGGTTCGGGTAACTAGCCCTATAATGACCGCGTGAGCTTTCCAAGGCAGTAGGGCGCGGGCGCGGGCGCAGCGCAGGCGAGGCAAAACGTGAAATGTTCCACAAACCTTCACATTTACACCGACTGCACTTACTCACTACTTATTACCATTTGCTCGAGAGCCGGACGACAGGCTAAATTTATTGGTGCATTATTAAAACGGACAAGTAGCAAAGTTTACATTGATTTTGACAGGAAATTTAATGAGATGTCAATAGGTTGGACTTTAAAGTTAAAGTAGGGCAAATCTAAATGAAAGCTTAACTCAATCTTAATGCTTAAAGTAAAATAATATTCCAAAGTTAACGAGGTAAATTGGCATAAAGTAATGCTGCTTAAAAAAATCGTGAGACTGAATAAGTATCAGAAAAATATGTATAGTTTTAGTAAGAGTGCCTGGGAACACGGTAGATAGTTTCAGTAAGAGTACCTTAAATAATAAAAAAACTTTTCCAGTGCACCAACCTTGTGTAGTAAAATGTAATTTAAGGCAAAAGTAAGCTAGCTCTACCCTCGGTCTCATGTCGCCAACTCGCCACCCTCGGACTGTTTTATATTCTGTGCTCTCGGACCTATATAGCCAAATATGTAAGTCCAAAAAATTAAATATATGGCCCAGCAGCCGCCACGAAGCTGCCGAGCACCACACGAAGAGTGTTGTAGAGGGTTATGTGGCAATAATCAGGGCTCAGTCCGAAGAAAAAAAAAAAGGTTTTTATGTATTTATATATTATATAATCACTCTCTAGTCTTACAGTTTTAGAAAAATAGTAACATGGATAAGCGTTTACTGTTGGAGATCAGGACATGAAGTGAAGAATTTGACAAAAAAAAGACAAAATCGAAACGTAAGAAATCTAAATTTGAAAATTAATTTAAAATGAAAGATAAAACTGCCAGCAAGAAAGGTTGTCAGTCATAAAACAGGAAAGATGACGAATGCCTCGTTACAAATAAAAGGTAAATGGCCACGTTTAAGACGCTAAATGAGTCGTCAAAAAGATAAAAAGTGTGGTCCTAATCGATTGGAACCAATCGCCAACGAGCCGATCGTTACACTACGATGGCGTCTTTTCTGTTGATGACTTTTCAAATAGATTCATTAAATGTATAAATGATTAAAAATATAGCTTCGGTACTTCCTATGACGAGCATGGCCTCTACGACTCTTAACAACAGTTAGCTATTATGCGGTTATGAATATATACCTCTTGGACTGTTCAAAATCCGAACGTTACGAATCTGCGCTGAAACTTATGAAGATGTGTCACTGATTAAAAAACCACTATTGCCTCATCTTCATCATCACCAGCATTAGCTCATATACGAGACGTAATTTGGGGTAGGCACCCTGAATTAAATTCTCCCAAATCTTCAATTATTTCATCAATATAAATATGTTTCCAAAAGAAAAAAAAAAACTGGAAGCTAAAATTGATACAACCAAATAACTTATTGACCTCAGATAGATATCGGATGACTGATTGCATGTTTCATTTAACATCAACTCCTGCTTCACTTGACTAATTTTAGGTTTTTTGGGATTTTATTTGACCATGATCACTGTTGATTGTCAAAACTAAACCTTGTGGCTCATATTAAAATAATTGTGATTGATGAACAACCTACTAAGATGTTTGGTGTTTAAAAATTAAAAACAATTTGGCTAAAAAAGGTTATAGAATAGTGTAAGTTTAAATTTAATACAAAAAGTATTTGTGTTATCATTACCCAGTGCAGAAAAAGCTCGTAGAGAAAAAGTCATATTATGCAGTGTTATTTACATTTTGTGACTTGAATTCTTTTTGTCTGAGACTAGAATTCTGAAGCGTGTCGCCTCACGTTTAGAGTTTAGAGAATCGCTTTTGGCGTTCCTAAACCATATAAAAAAAAAACATGCATGACCGTCTACAAATTATGGGAATGAACACGCACTTCACAAATTAAAAGCAGGGTACGTGCGCACCATACAATCAAAGGTCAAGTGTTGGATAATAATGGTTACCAGTTAAGTCACCAATTACTTTAATTGGATTAGGAATTTTAATAGAGCTGTTACTCGTAGTGATAATGATGATTGGTAAGTTTTGTATAGGCAAGGTTAACAATGGTGTTAATGACCGTCAGGAGTTTAAAGAAAGACAGTATGCAGGCTGCAAAGGTCACTTACTAGGAGATAAATAGTTTAGCGTTATCATGACCGAGTGTAGATAACCAAAGCAACTTTTTTTATTTTATCTGCATCTCGCGGCAAGCAGCTTAGAATAATTAGAACTACAACCTGGCACAGAACTACTTTTTTTGTGATTGTAACATTCGAAAATTATTATGTTAGTTACCACAACGAGCCAAATTAACAAGGACACGAAAAAGTTGTAATCGTTGGAAGAGGCCATCATTCTAAAATGTATAAACATCAATGCAAGAAATTGACAGATCAGTAAAGGTAAATGGAACTAGGTTACCAGAACTAACGAACTCATCTCGAAATTGCGTGCAGTTCTTCAGAGATGCTAGTGTCCTAACAAACAAACTCCGTAATGTATTGTTTAGTAGTGTCATGGCTCATAAGTGGCGTCGTACACATTGTACAGTTACTCGGAATGTGTGGTCGTTTTCCGCCATCCTATTCACAGAAATATCCATTCACGGTTTTTGCATGAATAGCTGTTCCGTTTTCGTAACAGGTATTATACTCGTTTGTGGTATTATTTGTAGCTTTTCTATCATTATGTACACTGTTGTTAACCATATCATTAACTTGTTGTAAAATATTAGATAGAAGTTATATAAATGTCAACATTTTGTATTGGGTTATTAAAGCAATTTTAGAAAAAGGTATTTTAAGATCATTCAATTAACAATTACTTTCGTACGTTGATATAACTGTAATTATAATAATTGGAGCACATGCATAAATTATGCCGTCTAAAAATAACCTGTTTGTTACAGGTACATTAGAAGTAGCAAAATCATCATCGCTATCTTTCACCTCAACAACGAGACAAAGGCGTTCTTATGGTAAATAACCAAAATATCAAGTTTCTTACATTTTATCAGTAATCAGTAAACATGCATAACACAAGCAAAAAAAATCTAATTGACTAAGATCTCAAAGACAGGCTCGAGTTGTTCGGTGATGTAGATAATAATTTATGACTGGTGCTGTAAATTAAAAATGACAATAAATTAAAAACTAATAGAAAGGGCCATTCCAAATTAGGCTATTGAAAATGTTTCTGGAGTTTAATGAGCACAAAAGCATCACCATAAAACTTAAACAGACGTAGCAAGTTTCGGTACAATAAACAAGGAACGATTTGCGCTGGACAAGAAAGAACATGCGATTACGTAACCTTTGACCGCACACTGTTTGCCGCAAGATAAAAGCGATACCAGTTTGCGCAATACTTTGTACTTTAACATCGTTGACCTCATCAACTGCATATTTTAGTGTTTTATTCAAGACGTTCTTGTACCACCTGATACCATCGATTTTTATTGATCTTATGTCACTCTTATTTGTTATGTGACAACGTAATAATGTTCCTTGGGAAAAGTTGTTCATCAATCATTCTCTAGAAAAAGTAATTATTAAAATTTTATCTAATACTCACTCCACTACAAACTCCTTGTTTGATTACCAATGCAATATTTAAAGTTATCTAAAAGATAATGATCATACTTGAAATGGATCTTATTTCCGTTACTGTCTCTTCAATAATTTTATATTCTTCTTCTTTCTACTGTTCCACCACTCAATTACTTGGTATGATATGTAAGCAAAGCCGGCATTTATTATCTACTAGTGAAAGGAAATATCAAATGTTTGCGGCGAAGCAAGTACGAGTACCTTATGTTCGAACTTCAGCTGACGTGAATTGACCGACATTGCCTTGTGTCCATTCCTTACTTGTAAAGAACCACTGTTTGTTTATCATCATGCTGTGCGTTGAGCCGTAGTTCCGGAGAAATTTTAAATATATGTGGTTTTCTTATACTTACCTACAGTTATTCAATCGACCGCAGCGATTAGCGTCTCCGATATTGCTTCCTATCCTATTTTTTTTAGTGTAATTTTAAAATATTATTTAATAGTGGTTACTTGCTTATTACTCAATACTCAAATACTTTATTGTTTCCACAATGTAGTTGTATAAAGATGGTAACTTAAAGTAACAATTATGGACCCTGTTGGGCACTGCAAAGTAAATTACAAACTAAATAACTAAATAATTAATTTTAAAGAAAATAACATGCTTCGTTTTTTTCAAATGTATTTGTATTTTTGTTATCTATTGTGTATAATAAATGGTTAAATAAATAAATAAATGCTTGTCCTATTTATTCGTCTTCAAAAATCTATTTTAAATTATAATAACTCTTACTTAAGTATTAGGTATTTTTTTAGGTTGTAAACAAATAAGGAATTCTTATCTATTTTCAGAAAAACAATGGTGTCGATTCGGCATACGCCCAACTAAACTAAACTAAAATTAGTCCTGTCACTTTCTATCATTTTTAATTGAAAAGGGACCGAAGATCATTGGCATTGTTTTTGTCTTTGACTTCACGACTAACTGTCAATTTTAGTGGCTTTTTATTCGTCATGGTGTTAGGTAGGCACTAAAACAAGACTTAATTTGACAGTTAGTCGTGAAGTGAAAGACAAAAACAAAACCGATGATCTTCGGTCCCTTTTCAATTAAAAATGATAGAAAGTGACAGGACTAATTTTAGTTTAGTATAGTTGGACGTATGCCGAATCGACACCAATGTTTTGTTAATTCTGTTTGGAATCTTCTGTCCTTGGATTGTATTAGGTCCTTACATATGAAATTGGCGTTTTGTCGTACTGGCCACTTTGATCACAAATTTCTCCTATTTGGTTAGGAATTCGAAATTCAAATTTATACAGCTATTTCCACATGTAGTTGTGTTTCGTAAACCGTCATTCATTTGTTTTTTTACTTATCTTTTTTCTGTTTGCATCGCTCGATTTACAAAATGGAAAATTTGAAATATCGCGTTATTTACGAGTACGAGTTCCACCGTGGCACCAGTGCTGCGGAAACGGCTCGAAGGGTTAATGATGTGTATGGCGGTTGTGTCGCAAAAGAAAACACAGTGCGTTTTTGGTTCCAACGTTTTCGTTCTGAAAATTTCGACCTGCAAAACAAGCCCCGTGGACGGCCGGAGACCCAAGTTGATAATGAAGCATTGAAGGCTATTGTGGAAGCGGATCCATCGCAAACCACGTCCGAGTTAGCTGCAGGCTTCGGTGTTAGTGATAAAACTGTTTTAATCCACTTGAAGCAAATTGGGAAGATTAAAAAACTTGAAAGGTGGGTTCCTCACGAATTGAGTGAAGCAAACCGGCAAACGCGCGTCAACTGCTGCGTTACATTACTTGACCGGCACAATAACGAAGGGATTTTAAATCGAATCATTACCTGTGATGAAAAGTGGATTCTCTACGATAATCGGAAGCGCTCATCGCAATGGCTGGACCCTGGCAAGCCAGCCAAAGCCTGCTCCAAGCGAAAATTGACCAATAAAAAGTTACTTGTAAGCGTTTGGTGGACTAGCGCCGGTGTCGTTCATTACAGTTTTCTCAAATCTGGCCAGACGATTACGGCAGATGACTATTGTCAGCAATTGCAAACCATGATGGAAAAGCTAGCTGGTAAACAACCGAGGCTGGTCAATCGCTCTACGCCACTGCTGCTTCACGACAACGCTAGACCACACACTGCACAACAGACGGCTAGCAAATTAGAAGAGCTTCAATTGGAATGTCTAAGGCATCCACCGTACTCCCCGGACCTTGCTCCAACAGATTACCATTTTTTTCGAAATTTGGATAACTTCTTGCAAGGGAAAAAAATCAACTCAGATGGGGCAGTCCAAATCGCCTTCAAAGATTTTATTGATTCCCGTCCGAATGGTTTTTTTAGTAAAGGGATCAATGAACTACCTATGAGATGGCAAAAGTGCATAGATTACAATGGCTCATACTTTGATTAAATAAATATACTATATAAAAATTTTTCGACTTTTTGTTCCTCCCATACAAAACGCCAATTTCATATGTAAGGACCTAATATTTGAATGTTTCTTCCTTCTACTCGAACTCAAAACAACAAAAGATCAATGTCCTCTAAATTTCAACATCCTTCTATGAACTTATTACTGCCAGCCTCGAGGGAGCACAGAAAGTAATTGAATAGAAAGGTGTTGCCCGTGCTGCCCCAGGGCATGCTACAGTTTCTAATAGTAATACATTGAACGCATACGTAAATAATGTGGTAATAGACCTCTATGATGGAATAGAAGTGAGAGAGAAAAAGTACTACCTCTAAATATGATACCTTTATGACTTTTGCCTGCAGTCATATCATTATATTATGTTGCCGTAGATTGATTTGGAATTGGATGCATCCAAGCAAGAGCTGATGTTTTTTTTTAAGTAGTACTACTACACTGCTACTACTAGTATACTTTTGATTACTGTATTAGTGAGTCTGCTAATAATTGTGTTGGGTATGAGTACATACATATTGTATTTTATTTGTAAATGCTGGCAGTCAATGTTTTAGAATCTTAGGTAATATTTGAATATTTGAAACAATTCGGTTTCGAACGCGAGAGAACAGATTCAATTTTCATCGGTCATGTTGTAAACATAAAACTTACAAACCTTATAAAAAAGTGATAATAAAATAACCTTTCAGCAACTAATCAATTGTATTAAATATTGCCTCCACTTTCTTTGAAATTGCAACACACGTGTTAAAATCACCGCTACTGTATAAATAACATCTTTCATACCAACTGCCTGCTATATAATCAGTTGTTAATCAATAACATTTTCCTCTTTCATAATAAAATAACGAACCTTATTATTCTACATGACTCTAACTAACAAATGCAAAACACTTCCTCCTGCAGCTTACATAAAGCAATTAACAATTACCATCTAACGCTGCGCAAGATTGTTAATCCGGACTTAGCATTAGCATTAACTAGTGTGAAACTGATATAAGTTACGTTACGCAAACAAGTTCACATGTGAACCGACAGCAGCAAACGAGTTAATGCTCAAGAAGCCATCAAGTGATTTGTCAGGCTGCAATTATGACAGGTTTGTGCCAAATCAAAATTGTTCGCTTATCTGTTGATAAATTAGGAATGTTCATAATTGAACAAGAAACATACGGATATTATATTGGTATTATTTTGGGAGATCTTATTGTGATATATATTTAGATAAGTAAAAGAGAGAGAGAGAGAGATAGAGAGAGAGAGAGCTAAGGGATTAGGATTATTATCTCAGGGAAACAAAAAAGGTCACTTCGCTCCCTATGCAACGCGCTTCAGAAATCTTTGATTATTATAGTCAGATGAAATATAACCCTTCGCTCTTAAGTATTATGAAAATAATACCAGTAAATTTTTGTAGAAGTATTTTCGAGGTTTCAATCTCATCACTATTGACTATGAAAAACCAACACAAAAGCTTGTCTTGACCTCAAAATCGTGTTCATTGTATCGTTTACGTAATCTTCCGAAATACATTCATTGTGTAGTGACACTCTCTCCAGTTCTTTACGCTGATATCTTCATTTATCACCTGATACGTGATACCATTGAGTTTGTACGTGAGGTTCAAAGACACGTTTTTTATTGTACTTGAAATAAGTTTGTTTGGAAAACTTTTTTGGGAAATGTCGAGAGAAAGTATAGCGTTGAAATTGAATTTAGAAGATTTTTTGCTAGAATACATTGAATCTGGTAAGTTCTATATCGTGTTCAAGAGCCGAAACCGTACTCAACGATACTCCTACCCATAAAACACTTTATTTCGTCGATGGCAGTTTAGTTGCATCTTATTGTGTATTTTTTATTTTCAGCCAGGAAAAAATTTGAATGTTTATAATATGTCTCTTTTGAATGGAATCCTCATCCCTAGAAGTTCTTGATTCATGTGGATTGTTATAAAGTTTATCATTATTCTGAAGATGTCTTATTTAAGTTCTCAACTCCATACCAGATAGTTGAAATACCGCTTTACTTCAATTCATAGTGGAATCAACGAGTTTTTTGTTTTGAGCGTAAGTCTTTTTTGTGCTAGTATCACTTAGCAACATCATACTCAAGCAAGACTGATGCAATTTTAGCCAAACCAACATTTTCACCTTAATCAAATTTTACGCAACATGCAATCCTCACTTCCACCTCCAGCCCTCTAGCATTACTCATGGGAAATATTTGCACATTTACTGAGAGAATGAATGGAAGACCTCGCCTCGTTGGAGAATGTGACGCCCATGTGGGACACTTTCACTGGTTATCACCTGTTTGTCCAGTGGCGTTTATGGCCTATTGTACACTGAGGGTTATTGCTCGTAAGTTGTAATGAATGGTCATTGAGGTTATGCAGTTTGTGGGTGACGTTGATGACTCTGGTTGCTAATGCGACGTTTTGTTTAGACACTGTCCTGCTAGGTTTGTCTACTTTTTAAAAATTAATGCATTCTTTAATAATTGTACTTACTTGCCAAATCATGTTTGGTGGCTCTGTTATTTGCATCTTGATTATAAATAAATAACTTTAACAAATGTGTACTGGAATCAAATCAATTCGCAAGTCTTTGAGTCGAGTTTCTGTGTCAGGTTGTTAGAAATTTCCACTAAACTTATCCAACGCAGCATGCGCACATCTGATCAATTTCATTAAATGAAAAATCTCAATTTAGTTGCTTTGCAAGTACTTGGGTTTCGATCTGTTCACGTAAGTAGTTCACTTACTCTAAAAAAACAACACCCGATTCATAAATCCCGCTACTAAAATTCAGCCAATCCGTTAATATAAGCTGGGTTGTGACTATTTTCCCAGTTTTTCTCTGTCGTCATAAATGTCGCAATTCATCATGCGTAGACAGACGGAGCCATTTGATGGCATTCAGGCGTAAAATCTTAATTTTTTCGTGATTAAATCATTACCGATTGAGACACGACACAGGGCAGGGAACTCTTGTTGGTTCGTATGCGCTTTATGATACAGATAATTGTTGGTTTGAATATACATGCTGGTTATTAAGCTGTTAGAAGCGTGAGCATTTATCACAGAGTAATTTAAACTGCTACATAGTGGAGCGTTCTCTTTCTGGAGGTCCTGGGTTCGAGACGGGGACACGTCGAAAAAATTGTGAAACTGTCTCTAGTTTGGTTAGGTTAGGCTAGAACATTGAATCAAAATCAGAATCATTTATTTGTAGGACATCGCAACACAGAACACAACCATAAAGAATACATAACATAATGCAAGAGAAAATATAGATAATGATAATACAAAAACAATACAGTTTATACAAAATTGCCCCTGTGTTGCGACACCCAGACAAAAAGGGCCTCACTCAGCAAAAGCCGTAGCCTGGCAAGGTAGGCTACGGCGCTGATCTTCCGTGAGCCCTGCAGAACGCGGCACGGACGAACATCATATACCTACTTATATATTATTGCATGCTGAATCACCTGATTGTCTGAAATATAAGGTGAATCCGTGCTTCGGAAAGCCGTTGGTCCCGCCCAGCTATTTTCTGCGTAGATAATGATTCATGTCAGAAGGCTCGTGGCTTAGTATTTTTTAACACCAGGGTTTGTATGGTCGGTCATTGAACTTACAACCTACACGATATTATGATGACGATCATGTTTAACTATCTATTTATTATTTTGTTCTAGTTTAACTGCCCCATAAATAAAATAAAAACAACATCGCGAATTATATCTACCGTAATTTCGCACTTTCATCGACCATTGGAAAGCGCAACCATAATCAAAATATCCAAACATATGATTAATCGTCCGCCATCTTGCCGTATAGAATAGATCGGCACACGTCACCTGCGCCGACGCAGATCGAAAGTGAAACGGCCGCTGACCTCTAGATAATAGTATGATAATCAGTTTTTCACCAGCTTGTAGAAATCTTGGGTCAGCGTGTTGATTTGGCTATTTAGAGCTATCATTTTCGCGTATCATACTTGTGTAATCGGTTCTGCTTGAAGCTTCGTCTTCTTTTTAGAAGTTGATTTGGGCCAATCGAGATTTGCCTGGGCAGATTATGTTCGCCGCCATTTCGTGATTTGGCGGATTTAATAATAATAATAATAATAAATCTTTATTTAACTTAAGCAAAGCAATATTTACATTAGATGCTGAAGCCTGTAATAGCAAACGCTGTGCTACAGGCGTCAGTGTCTTCCCATACTATGTCTAAATCTAAATAGTTAAGTATATAAAGAAACATAATCTATATAAGTATCTATTTAACTATATTATATGTGTCGCGTGTGTATGTATGTATGTATGTATGTATGTGTGTTTGTCTGTGTGTGTGTGTTTGTGTGTGTGTGTGTGTATGTGTGTATGTGTGTGTGTGTGTGTGTGTGTGTGTGTGTGTGTGTGTGTGTGTGTGTGTGTGTGTATCTGTGTGTTTGTGTGTTTGTGTGCGTTATTAAGTTATTTTACCCTGATAAAAAGCTCCTCCGTTGCATCATAGTCTAGTTGTTTAAGTTTATCCAAGAGATATTTCTGAAACCGGTGATTATTGTATTTTTTAACTGCACTAACGTCATTACATAACCTATTGTAAACCAAAGGAGCAACGTAATTGTAGCTATTTTTAGCAAAAGCTGTACTATATATCGGCACAGGAAGTTTTACTACTCGCTTTTTGCACTCGGGAAGAGTGGGTACAACTTGTATGTGATATCGACGAAGACTTGCGTAGATAAATATTTTCCTGACTGACAATACATCACATAACCTATACAAGTCAGTGGTGGAATGCCTGAATGAGAGTTTGTTCATAATCTTAAGTACCGCGCGCTGAGCACGCTCCACTTCTATAAGGTAAGTCTTCGATGCGGAACCCCAAACACAAATGCAGTATGAGACAATGCTTTGACACAGAGATTTATATGTGAGTGTAAGGATATCCTTACTAGCTACATCTCTAAGATTCTTAAATATGAAGATAAGCCTTCGAACTCTATTAGCAACTGCCTTTACCTGCAAACCCCAACTTAAACTGTCATCTAATATAATGCCCAAATATTTAATATCTCTGACACGAGTTAAATATGCACACGCACAAATTGGTACGCTACAAGTCCTTCTGTTACACGGATAAGTATGTAGTTGTAGTTTGAAGTCTTCATTAGGTCGAGTGCGGGCTGTTATGCTGAAGCAGATATATTTTGTTTTAGCTGTATTTAGAGTCAAAAGGCTACATTCCAACCAGGCAGTAACACGCTTCATACCCGTCTCAGCATTATGTCGCACCTCACTCCAATTGGGTCCATCAAATAAAAGGACAGTATCATCTGCAAACATGAAAATATCTGCACCCTTCAAATCTAAGTTGCACAACTCATTAATATATATAATGAATAGTGTTGGACCGAGAGTACTTCCCTGCGGAACCCCAAATGAACAAAACGCGCTGTAACTTAATTGACCATTTATTTTAACTCTCTGGGATCTGTTGGACAAATAAGATTGAAACCACTCAAGTGGTACCCCTCTAATTCCCATGTTTTCCAGTCGTGCTAGTAATATAGGAACCGAAACCGTGTCAAAGGCCTTCTGAAGTTCAAGAAATACACCCAGACACCTATTGCCACTATCTAAGTAGGAACGCACCATTGATGATAAGCTCAATACAGCATCCTCTGTGGACCTACCTCTCCTAAATCCATATTGCCTTGTGCTTAGTAGATTATATTTTTCTAGGTAGGTGATTAGTCGATTATTAACTATTTTTTCTATTATTTTCGAAAGGGTGGAAATTAAAGATATAGGTCGATAATTAGTTGGAAGGTCTTTTTTTCCATTCTTATATATTGGAGAAACAACTGCTTGTTTAAATGCTTCGGGAAAAATACCCTTTGTTAAACTTAGGTTAATTAAATATGTAATAGGTTCTAATAAATAATGACAGTTCTCTTTAATGAAGTTACTGGAAATACTGTCCCAGCCCGGAGCACTATTCGATTTGAGATCAATAATGGCTTTCAGTACTTCAGCACAATCTGTAGTTAAAATTGAAAATGAGTTAGAAGGAGAGTCCAGAGAGTAAGCCTTTTTTGCAAGGTGGTTTTCCGTTGTTCCTAGCTTAGACAGCGTGCAGTGCGCTAAGTCACGCCCTATAGATGTAAAAAATCTATTGACCTCATCCAGAGATTTTGACGGAGTTGATTCTATACCCAACAGATCCTCAGCAGTGGCAGTAGTTTTGTTCAAGTTACATACATCTTTAATTGTTGCCCAGGTCTGCTTAGAATTACCAGCATTTTGAACAAAACGAGAACGATAGTACTGCTCTTTAGCAAGTTTGATTAATCGATTACAAATATTACAATATTTACAATAAGTCATTTTTAAGTTATCATCAGTTAGTTTATGTTTATGTTGCTTATGTAATCTATTTCTTTTTCTAATAGATCTTAATAATCCAGGGGTAATCCACGGTTTTAAACAATGCATCCTGTGGGAAGTTTTTATAATTTTACTATTATCGTCAATTACTGCTTGAATTTTGGATACTAAACACTGGGCTGCTGTATTTACATCTGTTAGCTGGTAATACTCGCTCCAATTAAGTTCGGCTAGTTGACGTTTAACAGCTGAATAGTCAATTTTTACTTTTTGGTTTGTCTGAACAGCTTTAGTAATATCGGTACTATCCAAAATAAGTAGTATAGGTGAGTGGTCCGTTAAGAGGTCAAAAACAAATGTTTTCCAATCTAATTGCGATTTTACCATGAAGTGGTCAATACAAGAATCCTTACGGGTTGGTTTATTTATTCCTTGGATCAAGCCGTGGTATGCCATAAGACTAAGGTAATAAGCACCATGGATTACTTATTGATGAGTTTTCTATATTAAATTTGAGTGGATCGTTGATTCTCAGCCAAATCAGGATATGGCTGGACGCATCGTAAGTGTTGTTCCGGGTTCCGTTCCTGAGGACGATGGGTTTTTTATATTATTTTATTATCCGCTTTATAAATTGTAACCAACTGGTGTCTTAAAAAGATAATATTTAAGAAGAAATAATAAATAAGGTGTCTTTACAAGACCAATAGACGCCAAAAAACATTTATTTTTAGAATTTTTGTTGGTCTTTTTAGAATTTTTGTTGGAATTTTTGCTGTCTGTCTGTCTGTCTGTATGTTTGAACACGCATAACGCAAAAACTACTGATATAATTGAATGCACTTTTCACAACTTACAAACTAGTGCATGTTTTATGTAAATACGCCGCGCGCCGTCTGGAAGTTATCTTCTTTTTAATTTTTGAGATAAAATAAAGCTTTGATCTTGCAAGCGAAGTTGTGGGCAGACCGCTATATAAAAAAAAAGTTTGTCCACTGTGTCCCCAACCTAGAAAGTCCAGAGCCGAAATTTACAACTCTGCACTCATTTTACTGTTAAACAAAATGGGAATTCGGACATGTTATCGACTCATTCCATCTAAGGTCCTCTGTAGGCCGAATACAGACCAAGTTGTGGAAACCATGTCACTTGGCTCATAATTAGCGAGTAAAGAATGCCTTAGAGATAAGAAGTAATTATTTATTTTAGTAAATCAGACTGAGGTGCATGACCTCTACAAAACTGAACTTTTATATTGTGACATACATACCGTGTGGTGACGGCAGAGTAGAATACATTTGTCACCAACCCCTACTCTTCCCGTGGGTGTCGTAAGAGGTGACTTAGGGACTACACATTGAACAGGGAACGGGCAGCAGCGCTCTCTGATACAGTAACCTTTTAATCTGCGATCTCCAACCCGCTCGCCAAGCGTGGAGATTATGGCAAAACCCTCCACTTAAGTGGAGGAGGCTCATATTCCAGCAGTGGACTGTAACGGGCCGTTGATGTTGATGTTGATGATGCATACATGCTAGTCTTCTATACATGGTGCGTACTGGAGTCCGTCCAGAACGGGAGCCAGCAGCCCTAGCAACTACATCACCAACGTTTTAATAACAATGCAATTTTCGATTTAAAAACCAATCTGCAGACACACTGGGGCCAGTTTTCGGCGTCAGCTGTTAAACGAAAGTAAAAGTGGTCATACAGGACGCGCCCACGCTTTGCGTCATCAAAAGGACGCCGCCTGTATCTGGGTGAATCAGGCGCATAAAGGTCAACCATGTAGCGGTTCCTTGCATAACATTGAAAATCTTTATGTAAAGATGCACATTCATTGCACTTGTCGTATGTAACTTGTTTTGTTATTTTCAGAATGTGTTTATAATTTTGTTTTATATAGTCTATTCGAATCCTACTAAGTTTTTAGAGGTATGTTTAAAATATTTTTTATTGTAGCGTAAGCTTTAGCTGAAATATCGCGATGAAAAAGAAAATTAAATGCTTAAACCTACTAACATAACTTTTGTATTGAAATAATACTTTATGTAAGTACTTTTGTTCGACGTAGAAAAATCACGTGAGAAAACCTATGTATATATTGTATACATACACTTAAGTATATAAAAAAAAAATGAAACTTGGACAAAATTATGCATTTACCTTTGATTGAAACAAAGGTCGAAATAAGACTTAGACAAAATTGTCTAAGTCTTATTTCCCCTGAGATCGCTTTATGAAAATCCGAAGGAAGGATGAAAATCACGTGCGCAATCACTCTCGTTGGATGCGTGGATTTATTACAAGCGCCGCCAAAAGGTGCTTGTTATGAACGTTAGTGGCGTTGTAACTGGGTTTAATCTAGCATGTTTTATATCAAGGAGCGCGTCTTTTGTATGTAGCTACTATTTATTTATTCTATGGCAACAGTAAACACGTTGTACGCTGTTTTCAGGTGCGGAGAGCGCAACGTCTCAGGTGTCGCATTGCAGCGAGTTAGTCAAACGCACGTGACCGCGCGCCGATACGAAAGGTAAACTCCTGCGCAATATAAAAATAATAGCTAAAAGAGCAAACTAAAATTATCGTCATCGAGGTTTGATGTTGTAATTCATTCCTTATTGTTATTATGCCTATATTACATTTTACAAAATATAATCAGTAAATTAGTGGAGTAATAGTAATTTTCGTTTTAAGTCCTACAAGAGTCCTACAGCAATTAAAATAAGAATCAATATTGTTTTATACTTTTTAGTGCGTTAAAAAACTGCTATGTTAAAACGTATTTTTACTTTAATAGTGTTTAAATCAAGTATAAATAAAAACAGTTGAAATATTTCCTCATGTCGTCGTAACGTACACTGATCGGTTGCTAAAGTCAGCGACTTTTTGTTCAAAAATGCATGATACCGTGTTTTTTGCAACACGATATGTTATGTGTTACGCGGTAACTGTGAAATTTTATGCCGTTTAGTAATGTTATTATCATTTAAAATTTAATCTTACGAAATGTGCGTGGCTCTTGACATAGAATTTTTTTTATTGACGTATTAAAAATAATTTTAACAAAAAAATAGAAACCTCCTTCAAATTACCTTATATGGTTATCTCCACTAAAAACTAACAAATAAAATAACATTCCAGATGGAACATGAAAAAAAATATTGCCAATATCCTCAATTAAGTAGATAGGTAGAGTATTAAGTAAATATTTAGAACTTTGTACTTCCTTTTGGAGTACCGACTCCAAAAGGAAGTACAGAAGCCAGCCAAAAAATCGTCGATTAGTCGTGGGCAACTGTTTTAAGTCGTCGTCGTCGTTAAGTCAGTACATACATAATAGTTAAGTCAGTACGTACGTACACCACATGGCAAGTAAAATAGGTACTTAAAAATTATTTACTCAATTTTTGATTGAGTACTAAGTGTAAAGCTTGTAACTCTAATATCAACGGATAGTTTCTCTTCATCTTCTACCCTAGAATTTCTTCCGCTAATCACAAAGACAATTTCTTTGTTTGTCTGGTATGCAGTTGCTATCTGCAATCAGATCCAGTGTCAGCATTCTAGAGTGAGGTCTTAGCCCAAATATCGGCATGTACCTCCAGTACTGGTACAATGTACTTGTAACATGGTATAGTAGACAGCACATCAAGGTATACATTTTTGTTGCAAAATGGACGTTATTACCAACGCGCAAGATTCCCCGCTATGTAGCTTGATGTGCTGTTCACTTTGTAGACTCGTGGGAGATCTAACGTATCACAACACACGCAGTTTGATTGTACTATTGTTGGGTTAGGTTATGTTGTAGACATATAAGAATTTCTATATTTTCTTAGTGTGACAACTTATAGGTGAAAAAAATAAGTTTTTTTATGTTCGGTTAAAAAGTTACTAAAAAATGCAAATTTTTAGTAAAAAACTAAGTCAATTTGCTGACCGCGCGGTTTAGTATGAGAGGGTAATTTTTTTAGTGGCAAAGACAAGTAACAATTTTATCACATTTTAGTAAGACCTACATGATACATTTTTAATTTATATGTTTATAAACAATAATTAAAGTAAGGAACTAACTGCTGGATGCGCTTCCTATTGTTCGGAATGTAAGGCCTTTCATTCGGCTCGGTCAGAAACCGGCATTAAACTCATGACTGCGTAAAATGGAGTAATTTACGGAAACAAATCACTTCAATTTGCTGATAGCTGCTTACTTGAATCCAAATCTGTTAATATTATGAATAAAAAGTTCTTCGGAATTGAATATACTTTATTGGACACACGGAAAAACAAATATAGGTACAAAACATTTAAAACAACAAACAAAAGTGTACAAAAAAGAATAAGAGTAATATCCTTTACTTAATTACTTTTTGTTTTTATCGTTTGTTTAAAACCGCACTTTAATTTTTACTTGTGAATCATTTAAATGTTTATTTGTGTACTTATTTCATCCCAAAATAGACATATCTAACAAAACCCGATTTAAAAAACGGTTAACAAATCACACAAGCGAAATGACCTAATCAGATTAACCGACTGACACGCCCTTTAAATCCACGGCACACTTGCTCACAACATAACAATATCATTTATATGCTAATTCTACAACCCAAATCCACTATTTAATTAATGGCACACAACTATGCCATGTTTTGTTACACCGAATAAACTTTCGCCTCAACTCTCTCACGCGTTTTAATTGCAATTTTGGGTAATCGTTTATAGCAATTAGACGAAATATTCATTAGTTACGTTTACATTGTCTAAAACGTTTGGATTTTAGTAGAAGTAAACAGAGAGCGTATGAGGTGTAGTGGCTTGGGTCAGCGCCTTGTCTGGGTTCGAACCCCATCATTTGGCAATTAATAATGTGTTTCGAAATGACATGTGCGTTTACTAGACGCTCTTGTTGACAGCCCTAAACGTCCATCAGGGTAGGCTCTTGATCACCCTTATTCGACAACCGAATCGACCAGGCTGGCCCAGTGCGGGTTGGTCGACTTCACAACTTTTGAATTTCAAGTGTGAGCACAATGATGTTTCCTTTAGACTATCAGATTTAATTTAAAATAAAAGTTTAATGTAACATCTTGCTTCTTACTTTCGCAGTGACATGAAAACACAAGAATGCAATACAATGAATGCAATGTAATCCGAATAGCTCAGTTTAGTTCACATGTATACAACGTTTTTTGTACGAATTGTATTTCTTAGTATATTTTGAAACGAAAGCGAAACTAAGAGGGTCTTTGCTAAATTCACATCATTAGAAGCGTTTAGGTATATCTAATAAAATTAATTTTGTCGTAAAATCGTTTTTCGTTCATCATCATCATTAACAAATCACAATCAACAAAAACTTTTTTTTCTAAAATAGGAACCTTTTGTAGGAATTTTGTCAAAACACCTCAGTTTTAAACGTAATAATTATACTTATCCTTATATTTCAAGTAATCAATCACCTACTAAAACATGTTGATTGATTTCCATTTTGTCTGTATAGAACCTTAGGGCCTAAAGCACTTACTTACACGTCTTGTACAGAGGGTCCTTTTACTCTATTATGGCGAGCACCGGTAATTTCTTCCGTGCGTTATAATTTAGCGGAATAGTCATGAAAATAATTTATTTTTAAGATGTCTCTTTGAAAGACCGAACTACTATTTTCAGTCTTTATTTTGATATATCAATCTACAACGTGTTAACAACTAAAAAAACAATTCTTATTCTGGAACTTTTCAATAAAAAGGTTTTTACTTTTCAAACAATCTCATCAGACAAAGAGTAGAAAAAAAATGCAATTTCGGAAAAGTTCCAGAACAAAAGTTATTCAGTTTCGTTGGCTGACTTACCATCCGAGAGGTTTCGCGTTATTTCACTAATGCGTTGTATGGTTACGGGTTACAAGATTGTTGTAGTTGAGAATGCTTTACTAAGATCCTGTATACCTACTAAACTGTGTTGTTGAGTCCGAGCGAGGTGAAGTGTTTCCAAATTACGGGTCTCACTCGTATAATTTATGATGCTGTTACAATTTTGGGCACCGCAAACAAAGGGGTCTTGCAAAATTCAATTCAGTTCGCAAAAGTGATTGATTTATTGACTATATAAAACCACAACTATCATGATTTGGATTGGATCCATTGTTTAGACTTCGGGCTACAGAATCAATGTATTGTTGAGTCAAAACAATTTTATTTCTTATCTGTTGCAGCTATAACAGCTCCCTAGATTTCGTGACTAATCGGATTACAATATGTCATGTCGCATCGCACGGACCATATCGGCCAAGAACATTGCTAGAGAAAAAAAAAACCCGACGGAAGGGAACGGCCCTGACGTAGCCAGGTGTATGGAAGGATCGTTAGGAAAGATGAGGCAGAACAACTGTTGGAAGGATCGTTAGGAAAGATGAGGCAGAACAACTGTTGGAAGGATCGTTAGGAAGGCTGAAGCAGAAAAACAGCTGTTCTTCCACCTCCCCATCGACAGTCTTGGGCATACTTCAAACTGCAGTACTGGCCTAGAGATTACAGAAGAGGGCGATACGTTCCATATATGAATTGCGCGGTCGCGATTCCCTAATAGAATTGTTTAAAGAAATTGATATCCTCACGGTATACTCACAGTACATATTTGAAAACATCTTGTATGTCCGGAAGAACATTATGCTATTTCCTAAGAATTCTGATATACATAATATAAATACTAGAAATAAAAATAAAATAGCGCACCCAAAGTTTAGACTGTGTAAGATTAATAATTCATTCATGGGGAACTGTATTCGCTTCTATAATAAAATACCAGATGATATTGTAAATCTGTCCGATAGGCAATTTAAAGCTAAACTTGAAACTATTTTATGTTCTAAGGCCTATTATACGATAAATGATTACTTAGATGATAAAAACGTCTGGTCAACTGTTGTTCCAAATCAGCGGAGTAGATTGTAATTATGACTCATGTATGATTCTTTATATATTTAAAAGAAAAGTACAAAAGATACAATTCCTGTGGAGTTTCTTCTGACCGTTCTTCTCCACAGAGGGCGTACACTGGTAGTGAACGTGCCATCCATGATAGCTTTGACGCCGAAAAATGATTTGTAAAAATCTTAATTCGAAAAAAAAAAATTTTGACTTTGGTTTTGACTTTGATTAATAGTGTTTTAAACCACTTTAAGAGATACTGTGCTTCAAAAGACACGTTAAGCCGTGAATCCCGGCTACAATCTACGGAAGTAGCCGTTAAATAAACCTTGTCAGTAGCATTTGGCGGGTCTATAACACTGGTACATGAAGATGAGATATAGTTAAAACTATTTGTTACTAACTTGACTTGTTTTGTTAATAGCGACACAAATACTATTATTGTAATCAATAAGTATTAAGTCGATAAATATGCTCTTCAGCACTATACATCAATCATTTAAAAAATCTTTACGAGCACTTCAAAAATCATTCAAGAAAAATCGATAAAAACCAAAATATGTTGTGAGTAGAAACTCTGCATCATTTCAAAATGGATGGCTGCTTCTAATCTGCCCTTATTGATCTGCGCCTGCACACATGTCAAATGATTTGTAGATATCTCGGTTAGCGTGTCTGGAAGGGCTGTTGGTTTTGCAACTATTTTTGCATGTTTTCACTCACCGCACATACAGAGGCTTATCGTTAGAAGCGATCTATACCTCTCGAGCGTCGAATGATTGCACTAGTGAATGTCTTTGGTCTGTTTAGTTACAGTAGGGTTGAAGGTGGATGGATGTACGTACAAGTTATAAACGATAAAGCTTATATTTTGCATGGGCAATGATATTTGTATCTAACTTTGAACTGTTTATGATTCATTTGAAGACATTTTATATTTCAACAATTGCAACATTTTTGTTGAATTCTATCATGGGATTTCTTTAATTTGCAGATAACTCCACATTAATTTAGGATTTTGTGCCTTGACTTTCATCCTTATAAACGTTGAACTGCCATCCGCCTATCCTACGTGCTACCACTCCGGCCGACAGTCGCACGCGCAGCGCAATCTCAGCCATCGATCCTCGCTAATTGATCACTCGCACCTGTCCCCGTACGAGGCATTTCTCTGAAACACTATCTCTCGTTTTCCACCGCTTAATATTAGCCGCTCTGTATCTGTTTCTTCAGTTTGCTCATTTTGCCGCCGGGTGGAATGCCTATTTCTCCAGCATCCGCTAGTCCGGCGATATCAACGCGTGAATGTGACATTTTTAGTGGGAGTATACTCTCGTATCTTGCAGCGAAAGGAATTTGTTTTGGTTGGAGTGCTCTGTTTTTATTTTCAAAGAGGCCTGGACTAATTATTGGATCGGGGCTGATAGGGATACAGTGTATTTTATTTACGGTGGTAATTTCTTACTCTTAGGCTAGAATGTTTTAATTTATGAAAATGTTTAAAGTTGTATCAATTGTGGTTGTTATTTTGTTTTCTTCTTCAGTTTCTAACCTAAGAGCAAATTTTTAACAACGGCAATCACATTCAATCAAGTTGTTATATTTTACTTTCTCAGATTTCCTTGATGGCGTCAATGAGTTTTTTTCGATGAAATGTCGTGATTTTTTAATTTTGTATCCAATAGTGCTGCTGATAGATGGAACTGATGAACTTGAAATAAATATGTCAAAATTTATGGCAACCTTCCATACAAAAAAAAAACAAATAACCGTTAATACTAGCATGTAGTTGTAGTTGAAGCATTCCCCCAAGGCAGTGCCGTCTATCAAGGCGTGTAGAACGAGGTTTTGCTTTAAAAAAAAACCGCCTCATTGAGGTGTCATTAATGTTTTTAGTCCTTTCGCGCTAAGTGGGAATCTCGGCAATTGATGGTTCATTGAAGCAACTCCGGCGCAGTTTACGTCGACTTACAGTTTACGAGGCTCCCATTCCCACGTCATATTTTCCTTCATTGCTTAGCTGTATCTTTTTGACTGACGACGACGTTATCATTTGCAACGACATTATTTATATTATTACGTGTTATGTTTGGTTGATGGCTTCTGAGTATGTCGGAAATTATTTATTTAACATTGAAGTATTTCTGACCAAATTATTCTGACCTAATCAATTTTACAATATTTTTAGATGGCTTTCCTTGTATCGTGTTCAGCGTATTGTAGCATCTTCAAGTTTCTTCGTTTAGTGGTTAGGGCCACTGTTCCTCGACCGGGAAACACGGGTTCGATCCCCGCCACGTACCAAAGTGCTTTCGAATTTAGAATTCATATATTACAGTACAGGAAAAGATCGTAAGGAAACCTTGGGGTAAGCTCGAGTTTCTCGGTGGCGGGGACGTAGATATAGCACGTAAACCTAGTTCATTATGAACTGTTGATAATATATACGTATAAATTCACGCTCTTATCAAAATAGAAAATCACGTGTTAAACCGTGATTTTCTTATAAACTAAAAAGCGACATTCCCGACATTCCGAAGTCCCTAAAAATAGGTTAGATGGTCGTGTGTGTAGGGGTGGTCCGTTGCGCTTGCGCCGGCCGCCGGGTCCGGTCGGTAACAATGCGGGTAATCTAGCATCGCTAGTATTGTCTACCAAACGGTCTAATAGTCCAGCGCTAGCTCCAGGAGTAACGAACCTGCCTGGACTTGGTATTTTGCTGGTATTCCATTATTTTCATCTTTTTTGAAGCTGTTAATATTGTCATATGTTTCTTCTTCAATTTTGATATTTGCCTTATTGGTTGTAATTTTTCATTTTTCAAGTATCGTTTCCTAAAATAGTTAGACAATCCTGTCTTTTAAGACGGCTGCTTGAAATCACGTCAGTCTCTTTACACCTTCTATTTACAATTACAGTATTTTAGCGGTCAGAAAGTTCGATTGTCGATCAGAAGGTTCTGTCTGGGTCCTTTACTGAAAAAATAAAATCTATTTTTGAGATGACCCCCAGTTTTGCAGGCTTTACTTGATTCTCCGTCTTGCAAAATCCCGGATTATCTATGGAAGAAAACGCCGTGAAAAATACCTGCACACTCTTTTTTTTTTTTTATTGAACACTAAAGATGGATGGCACCAAACATGTATATTCTTAAGTCCTGTACCACGCAAACCAACAAGGTTTATCTGGGTGCAGGAGAGTCGCTATATACCGTGTTACAGTACAATAATAATGTAAGTAGGTATGTATGGCTTAGGTAGTATTTTTTTAAGCTACTCCAACACTTGCCATTACTCCTGCAATGAAATTCAAAGGTTGTGTGTGAAGTCAACCAACCCGCACTAGGCCAGAGTGGGCGACTAAGACCTGATCGCGCATATTCAGGGTAGGCTCGAGGCCTTCGGTGGGGTCGTATAATATGATCTGATGATGACGATGACGTGAAAAAAAAAAAAAAAACTTCAAATTACGATTTTTTGATACTATGCCTCCTCTACTCTACGAGGCTCGTCTGATCGCCAGCGGCGGGTGCGCATTGTTCCAGTGCGCTATTGTTCAGTTTGGTCCACCACCTCGTGCACAATTCGCCACTACAGCCTTCCTAATAGTTAATAGTGTATTCTGGACATCATCGACTGACATATCTACTAGAGGCATGGCATAGAAATGTTTAATACATTTTCTTTAATTAATTCTTCTTATTTTGTTCCCTTGTCGACTTCTTTGATTAGAGGAAATAAGCTAGTAGGTTTGAAACGTTCTTCAATGCTTATCTGTTGAGATCTTTCACCTAGTTTATTATTATCCCTTCCACCTACTTTACTAACTCACTAAATTCTAAATCCAAGCACCCATTTATGAAGCATTCAGCAGCTCAATAATGTTTACACTAGGGTTTGTGAAATCGGTATCGGTATCGGTATAATGATGATGAGTAGTAAACTTGTAGCTCTTTGTTTATTTTGTTAGGTCTATTTACAAACTTGACCTAACCTTTGCATGCAGCGTCTTCAGGTTTTGTAATCTGAGCGCGTTACGCAATTACAAAGAACAGTTCAAGGGCGCGCGCGTTAGATCCTAAATGATAGGACGCCGCATTAATACCTGAAACTGACAAAAGGTCTGTTTATTTATCACCAATTGTTCCTTGTAATCCAGTGAAGTGTGTTTGAAGATGAATGTAGCTGCTAGACATTTAATATTACTAATTTTCTATCTATAGGAGACATAATGTACTTTGTGTAATTTTTTATAATTTGTAAAAATTCCAAGATATAAATTATCAAAATGGATATCGGATTCCATATTGTGCCAATAGCAGCAATTATTACGCTCATAATATCTAATAGGACAAATTTTATGATCTCATACATTCATACCTTTTTTGAATTAAAGATACTCGCTATAGATCTAAAAGTATGTCTTTAACATGACTGTGAGAAACTAAAAAAAAACAACAGATTTCGATGCTGAGAATGGAAAGTTAGTAGGTAGTGAAGTTGAAAGAATATTTGATGACTAATCCTTTAGATTACAGAATATCGATGAAATAATTACTGACGCCATGATAGGACGAATTAATCTTAATACCCTGCCCTTCATGCACATTTTGTGTAAGCTGGACCTTTCTTTAGTCATTCTCCATTGTCTGCTTTTTGAATTAACCCTCTCATAAAGACCCCTAGCGCTAAGATCGTAATCTGGAAAATGTATGAATGTCCACAGGTCACAATAATGCGGTGGATAAAATCTTCAGTTCTTGTATGTGGTTTTAATCACAGCTACTTGCTATGTCATGCAGGTGTTAATCTTAAGATTTTAATAGGTCCTTTGTAAGCCTTGACAATGTAGTCTTTTTTTATTGTTTTAAGGGGATATTGCATGCGCCGAGATGATGCTTGCTTCTTTTGTGTGGAGAATCACACGTCGTCATGGTAATTTTATCATCAGCTACCCGCGGAGTCTATACGGGATACAAAATAAAAAAGTTTAAGTATAGAAAATTGAACAGATATGTCAATTAAACATTATTCGTTAATTAAACTTTTTATCAGAATAGAACACCGAATTGTCGCGCAATTCTTATTGATTCACTAGTTAAGTGCGAGCAATCATAATGTTAACGTATTTGGGCAGAATGTGGACGTCTTTTGTCCGAGATGATAACAAAGTTGACATCTTCATTTTAATAAGTCATAAAAAACAGGACACAAGATTGCTCAACTCCATTTGACCTTGATTAAATATCTAAAAATTGTATGTATGATTCCGAGTTATACAGTAGAAGCGGCGTCGGCGCATACCATACATTTTGAGACACGGCACCGACAGTAGTTTAAATATTAATGGGCATCTATATGCTTTCCTACCAAAAATTTATTATGTGTGTGGGTTGTGTTTTGTTTTCGTGTAATTTTTCATTCATTCATATATGACTTGGCTCGATGTTATCTTGATGCTGCTTCGAAATCATATACACCTTTACACACAACAATAGGTTTATTGGACGAGTGGAAGTTTAGGTAGAGTGGAAATTTTTAAAAAATTGATCACCTGTCACAAAAAATAAATAAATTTTCACCCGACACGTTTGATTTTTGAATAAGTACAAGTATTATAGTCACATGCTTTGGCCAGAGGTAGGTACATGACGACGTAACAAGAAAAAACGTAAACTATTAAAAATAGAGCTGTTACAATTTTATTGTCCATGCACATTTCACACAGTTTTAATAATGTATTCACACGAAAATATACCGAGCTTATAAAACTCATTGTATGAATGCGAATCTACGTGTACATTATACCTACCTATATTATGTATTATGCGACATTTTAAGTTAATCGCCTCTCTTAGTAGAGCCTATTGTTTTTTATATAAAACTCAGGTATTTTTATAATGTGGAAAAATGGCCGTTCTCCGTAATTATAAAAGGTTTCTACGTGTTTAAAATTACTATTCTTAGACGGTTTTAATTTGCACAGCGTTTCTAGAATGCATTATTAAGGTAGTTCACCTTTCCAGTTGTCATAAAGTATTAGTATTATATTTGTTCTTTATAACTCTATCTTTCGCTTCAATTTATTTAAAAATATAGCACTCAGTCTTGCAAGTCATGCAACATATCAAACCCATCTATTTGACGTCTTTATTCTACGATTACTGATTGGGACATATTTTTTAAATATCAAAATATTTGGAATTTATAAACGTTGTTACGTTAGTTGTTACATTAGGACAGTTATTAATTTTAACCTAATAAAAGGAAATGGATCGCAATTTGTTGGAATATTATTTTTTATGTATGCTCAGTGATCACTCTTAACTACGTTATTTATTTCTTTAATTAAACACTAAAAAATGTACTTGTAAATTTACCCGTGGGGAAAAGACCCCCCTTTAAAATTGTATGTGTTAACTAGGGTACAAACTATCTCCATTCCAAATTTCATCCAAATCCTTTCAGTACATTAGACAAAAAAGCGGAACAAACAACAAAACATCTAAACATCAAACAAACTTTCACATTATATTAGTGAGATTATAGGTTAGAAAAATGTGGCCACCTATTCGATCGTAAAAATCCTAAATTCGCAAATACATCAATCAGAACGTATTCTAGGAAGTTGTATTAAAATTATTTTGTGTTGAAGAACGATTCTCATTTTTTATTCTTTCGTCAACTACCCCAAGATTTAAAATTCCGATATACCTATTTAAGTTAATGCTAAGAAATCACAAACTTCTGGGCAAGCGATTGAGGTTGCTGATGAAGCTCGTGACTGCCAGGTATCGGGTTCGAATCCCGGACGAAATCTGTCAGCTTTAATGGATTACTTCGTAATCGCCTCACAACTAAGTAAGAAAAGTATTTTCTCACGTTATTCGTTAGTCTACTAACCTGCATTCGGTTTTGTCACACATCTTGCGGTTACTGCGACGTTAATATCACAAAGAGGCAGATGAATACGATTTCTAATTTGTAGTTAAATAACTTGGATTTTGTTTGATAAGTGTTGTATAAGTTACAAGATTATTGAATTGCCCAAAATAGATTTTGGGTAATTCTAAGAAACTTGTCTGCGGTATTATAATATTTTGTATAGTTGTAAAAATTTAAAACTGCTCGCGTTGATGTCTTTTGTATGAACAAACATAGTCGTTTCGTTGTCTTGCTTGGATATCTTGTTTATTTTTTGTTCAGCATAAAAAAATGTATCTACTGAAATGCTCGTTAGGTATTTTTATATTAATATTTAAAATATATATATATTTTACGAATTTTAGTGAAACTTCTTTCGTATCTAATATTGGGTGCTGGAGGATAACGTCGAAGCCGTCAATTTTCCTTCGGCCACGTTTGGAACCAAGTTTCAAAACCAGTTTCTAAAATAGAACTCGAAGACTAGCATCTGGAGGCCCAGCATAGAGATAGTTGGTAAAATGTAGAAGGCCTTTGTGCAGCAGTTGAATACGTACAAGTACGATAAAGGCTATGTAAAAAAACATAGGTATTTTTTAAAGTATATTTTTAAAATACACAGCCGTTAAAAGTTATCTTTTAACGGCTGTGTATTTTATTTTTATTAAATCGCGTCCTCAACTTGTTTTGATGTAAAGTGACCAGGAGGTTGAAAAATGAAAACCAAGAAGATGCCAATTTGAAATCACTAAGGTTGTACGGTGGACTGCCTTCAAACCAAAAATACTCGCTTAAAAAATACCGCTTTACTCTTTTCGCACTCAATAAACATGTATAGTAGTTTGTAATCTCACGCCCTCGGATCTATAAATAAGTTAAATAATACTCCCAATACTATAGCAGTGAAAGCAGTGTCCAGTGTACGGGTTTATAATAGTCTCAGTCAGTACTAATACCACTTATGGGTGCGCCTACGCACGCAGTATAGTGATGTCGGCAGTTTGATGTCGATAGTTTGTTTTATACCTTATAATGTCTACGTAATAAAGATCACACGATAAGAGAGGTATTTTATAAAAATGTAGATTGTTGCGTAGACAATAAGATTAATTTAAATGTTCTGTGTGGGCTAAGTCAGAATATGCGCTTTGAACTGACAAAAGGCTACATCTGCTATACCAAATTTACACAGTAGGTTACATTTATGGCGTAGAGAAGCAATAAGAAGGGATTTTTGAAAATTCCCCCTCTAAGGGGGGAAAACGGGGGATTCAAGTTTATATGTATTTAGGTACTTTATCAAAATCCCTATTTTCAGGAGTAAAGTAGGGATTAATTGTTTGTATGGAACGTCTGTCATTTCTAAAGATAGGAACTTAACAATTTGGATTTAGGCAGAGATTATTAAATAATTTAACACATAGCCCTTTTTAGAAATCCCTATTTTAAATGGAAAGTAAGGATAAATGTTGAGTCTGTCATTTCTAAAGGTAAGAACTTGAAAATTTGGATTAACAAATCATTTGATTCATGTTTAAGCATTTTTTCGAAATCCCTATTCTTAAGTACAAATTACCATATAATACCCTAAGACTGTTATATATGTCAATGGCAGATTCAATTATTAACTATGGTATTTCTAGCTATGGCAGAACGTATAAAACTTATCTACAAAGTATTTATAATTTACAACTAAGGCTATTAAAAGCTATTGTTCCTCTAAAGATAAGATTAAAGTATGAATTAATCTACCCGTGCGAAGCCGGGGCGGGCCGCTAGTATATAATAATGCCAATTAAGAAACTGAATTGTGAATTAAATTAGTTTAAAATTGTAATTTATCATTGAAAATCAGAACAATAGATACAAAATGAGTTTCATCACGAAACATATTTTTAACAAGGTTTTTACGATGATCAGGTATGGTTTGTTTTTAGATACTTAGTAAAGTAATTTGTTATTTCTGTACAGCCCTCGAATCTTTTTTCAAACTTTTTTCCTGTTTTGGAACTCAATCTAATATTATAGAAGATGATACCAATATACTTTCAAACCCAATAAATCTATTTTATCGACATTATTTATAGAAAAGAACAGCACTAGTGCGCAAGATTCACGTGAAAGCGTTTCTCAATGATGCTGGTCAATACGCTATTGATGACTTCATGAGTTGGATTCACAATAATTACTATATGTCTTATAAATTTGCACTCAAGTTCTTTGAAATCAATTAAATTATTTTCTTAGATGTCAATAATACCTAAATAATTTTTAATGAAAATGAAAAGTACTTTCACATGTATTGAGAGAAACAAAATAATAAAGAAAGGATAAGTTGAAGTCCAGTTATAGTTTAGGCGTGAAAACGGAACAAACATCCAAACATCCAAACATCTAAACATCCAAATATATTTTCACATTTATAATATTAGTATGATGTGATGTCGAAGGTTCTTGGCGGTTTAACTCTTGACAACAGGGTTCGTTAGTTCTGTCGTCGGCTTGTGATGGTTCTGTATTCTTCTAAATAATTCTAATATTGTTTAGTACTGAACCATTTCACCTTTGATGGTTTTATTCAAGACTGGCAATCTGCCCGCAGCTACGCTCGCGTTATGTAAGATTTTCCCGTGGGAATAAGACTTTTTCCCGTAAAAAGTATCCTATGTGTTAATCCATGTTACAAACTATCTCCATTCTAATTTTAATTTTATCCAAATCCGTTGAGTACTTTGAGCGTGAAGGCAGAACAAACATCTAAACATCCAAACATCTAAACACCCAAATATATTTTCACATTTATAATATTAGTGTGATGTGATGTGATAGTGCGATGCTATCCGTTCTATGACGCATCAACTCATAAGTTTATAATAACCACATAATGTTATAAAACGTACCAAAATAACATTTATATCCTCAGGGCTTTAATAAAAATTGGTAAGTATTACAAAGATTAATATAACAACCTCGTAAGGTGGACAGGTGGGCCATAATTCATGATTTGCGATCAATTTTCGTAACCTGCGCTTGCGCCGGTCAATGGAGTTGCCAGCCTAACGAAATGGAATTGAGCATGCTAATTTTATTATCGCTCGGAGATCGTTGTGCAACCCAACGAAGGAAAGAGTGGTCAAGCTTGAGTTTCACTTGGGTGACAAGGGTTCTTTTTTTGAATTATTGTTTTTTTCTGAGTAGGTATGATTGTATGTAAGGCCGATTTGGTGAGTCTAGTGAATAGGCAAGTATATATTATTTACACGCGTAACATAAATTAGTCTCAAATTAAATATTAACAAAATTCGTACATTTTGTAAAAAGTATGCAACAAAACGAAAGTTTTTTATGGATTTTTTATATAACAACTTTTTTGATGAGTTCAATATACTTCTGCAGTTTTATTTTTTATAAATCATCCCCTCTATGATTCATGGTCATCAACAGCTCATATACGTCCCCACCGTGGGGCTCGAGCCTATCCTGAATTAGAGCGATTAGGCCTTAGTCGACCACGCTGGCCCAGTGTGGGTTGGTCGACTTCACACACAACCTTTGATTTTCTTCGCAAGAGTGTGCAGGTTTTATCACGATGTTTTCCTTCAACGTAAGAGCATCGAATAAACGTATGAATTCGAAATTAGAAAACACATTGGTACGTGGTGGGGATCGAACCCGCGTCTCCCGCACGGGAGGCAGCGGCCCTAACCACTAGACCACCGACGCTCGATCGTGGTAATTCTTGATTATTCAGGAAAAATTGTCGCTGGACCCCAAACGTCACCTCCGTCACTTTTCCCACGACCCTTCGTTGTGACGTAACGCCGGTACTACAAGGAATGCGGGAAATTCGACTCCAGCGCACACCGTGGGACGTACCTTAATATTGTCCCTGATTCCAACTGGTACAAAATAAAGATGGAATTAAAATTAAATAAAAAACCGTGCTGTCATTACACTAAAAAAGGTATTGTATAGAAACAATACAAACGGTCATCTAAAAATTTGATAACGAAAGCTCGGGACCTGCGTAATAAAGAACTCATCATCAAAATTAACGACAGCTCATAGACGTCCCCACCGAGGGGCTTGAGCCTACCCTGAATTAGGGCGATTACGCCTTAGTCGACTACGCTGGCCCAGAAAAAAGGACCTGTGCAAATATGAAAATTGCCTATAAAAAAGTATGAAATCAACGAATTGGAATAAAAAATATATGTTTTCGCATTTGTGTAAAACAAAGAGACAAATATGTAGATAGTTGCAGCCACATTGCGACTGTTTGTGACATACGACAGTAATAGGAAAATAATGAATTATTAAAAAAATTAAAAAATGTTTAGGCGTGAAACTCAAATTACGCGTCTCACTTCATTTCTTCGTCTCCTGTCCCTTTTGTCGGGACACTTCTGCCAGAATCACGGTCACTGTAATGCAGTCAAACAATAATAGCAGTCGGGTCTTTTTGATGCAATAAATAACTGTCATTCACACCACACTTGCATCCAGCAATAATATAATGCATCAGCACCTGTAACTACAACTGTAATATTTTTTGTGTTTTTAGGCCTACGGTACCCCATTACATTCCCAAATTGTGACCTATTTTTAAGAAGAATCTTTTACGGTAAGCAAAAAAGATAGGTATCCACCTAATATAATTATTTATCCTTTGTAATGTATATCATCAACGGCCTGTTACAGTCCACTGCTGGACTATGAGCCTCCTCCACTTAAGTGTTTGGTTTTGCCATAATCTCCACGCTTAACAGGCGGGTTGGAGATCGCAGATTAAAAGGTTACTGTATCAGAGAGCGCTGCTGCCCGTTCCCTGTTCAATGTGTAGTCCCTAAGTCGCCTCTTACGACACCCACGGGAAGAGTAGGGATTGGTGACAAATGTATTCTACTCTGACGTCACCACACGGCATTGTCATGTATTTACCTATAGTAAAATTGTGCAGGTTGATATTGTAGAGACAACATATTAAAATTAGATTTGATGTTTTTGGCACTTTTATGTTTTAGTTTATTTTTCACTTTTCACTTTAATATTTTTTTATTAGTGCATGAAAATATGAATAACATCGGTTTGGAGCGGCCTCTTATGCTGTCTGAACCTAATTATAAAAAAAAATACTTAATTCGAAATGCTATGTTGGTACGGGTATCCAGAAGAGACGCAGGTTCTAGTCCAGTCCAAGTTTTTTTCTATAACATTACCAGCGGTGACGTAGATCATATCCGGAAGCGACGCACGCGCATCTACCAGCAGCGCCTTAACTTATCGAATTCCCACGGCGGCGGCGGCGACGCACCGTAATGCACGTCCAACTACCCAAATTATTACGTGTAGTGTAGCTAATGTCACTGTGAGTGATTTTAAATGAGTGATTTTGAACATTCTGACCTGTGATTTCCCCTTTTCAGTATTACTGAGATATAAAAAACGCAAAACCGGCCAAGTGAGAGTAGGATTTGCGTATGAAGGATTCCGTACCACTGTACAGATCGAAGAAAAAGTGCCAAAAAAAAATAGGTTTTTGTATGGGAGCTAACTAACTTGATAAAAACGATTTGTGGGGTCGGTCAACGACTTCGCAACCCACACGATATTATTATGACGATGTTGATGATTAAAATAGCATTTACGTACAAGATACGAAAAGGTCACATTATTCCGCAAATGATATTCCGGTTGGCTTTATTGTGAATACGAATAAGCGTTTAATTTGAATCGTTGCAATGATTTTTATCGACCTAATTTCAATTAGTATTGAAATGTCAAGGCGTGTCCTGGAAAATGTGAACCTGGATGGATCAGAACCTGTTTTTTTTCAATTTTACTTCATTCCATACTGATTGTTTACTGTTGTGTTCGTCTTATTAATAAATATATAAATAAAATGTAGTAAAATTAAATAAACGTCAAATCAAACTTATTCTTATTACAGCCAATCCGCACTGGGCCTCTGTGGCCTCGTTGCTCTAATTTAGAGAAAATTTCGTTTTTTTTTTTCCGTAATGACATATTTTAGCGTTGTAAAAATAACATTTCAAGCATCTTAGGTATCCACAAAGTTTCATATAAACTTCAACACATTTTTTTTTTATTTGACGGACCTAATCACTATTTATACCAGAGTGGTAATATAGTGGGCGCGGACTTGCGGGGGAGCAGAAGGCTCGTACCCCTTAGGAAATTTATGACAACGTATCTGGGGGCGCCCTCAGACGGGCTCGGACCGCGGCCCAGAACGTTGCCAGGGCGAGAAGCGCGTCGGAGAAGAATGACCCCTACAGGGTCTTACTGAATTAATTCTACTATTAGTTCCGCGTCCCCGCCGGCGGGGGCGGTTGCTACCTGAAGGGCATTCTGTAGTAGTGTTTGGCCTACACGCAATTTCATTTCTTACCTATATAAATACTACTTTCCTTTAGCACTACTTTGTGCCAGTAGTTACAGCTCTGCATTGATCTGTCAGTCAGTCCGTCTCTCTCTCGTATATCCATTCGTTCATCCTTTGATTCTCCTTTTAAAATCTAAAATAAAATCTATTGATTAATATAGATATCGATACTTGAAAATTCAAATGTCGTAAAGGACAAAATGGCGATATTGAGTTATATATTATATATCACCGTAATCAGCTTGAGCGCAATCGGTCTGTATTTTTAAAGTCACGATATCTTAATAAAAAGGTCCCTTAAGCCCACACCTTACGCCACCTTACGCTATTTTTCTAATTTTCATAAAAGATTGGGTGTAAAATACAGATAAAAATGTATTTCTAGAAATAGAAGGCTGACTCCTTAAATAAGACTGAACAACGGACGCGACGTAAGGAAAAAGTTAAAAACAATTTTTCAATACACTTGTGAGAAAACTGATAGTAAATAATGAAATTGAAATATTAAGAAAGGTTCATAGTACCCTACAAAAGCTATGTTACTACAGGTAAAATTGATCATGTAGAAGTTGTACAAACTAACCTTTATTATATCGCGCCCAGTTTGAGTATTCTTACTATTCAAAATCAAAAATCAAAATCAAAATTGTTTATTTAAACATTTATCATTAAATTTCAACACTAAAACATTCATAAAACAACATTCAATGTAAAACAATTAAATGAAAATTTTACAAACTTGGCGCCAACTACAAAACGATAGTATGTTTCTTTTTTATAAGGAGAAAAGGCTCTGGCGGACATTCAGCCTCTACGAATATTATTTGTTAAATCGAGATAATTTTATTTTTATAATTAAAATATAATAATATTTTTTAATACAATTTGTTGAAATAAAAAAATATAAAATACTTTTCTGTCTGTATGAATAAATTTAAATATTTTTTATTGTGAAAATGATCCTGGCTGAATAATAATTTTGAAGACCGTAGGAATTAAAAAAAAAATTACCGCACAGTTTACTGCCTTCGTAAGTTCAATTTTCGAGCAAGGTGTATTGAAAACTAATTAAAACATGATCAATTATTTGCCGTTTTCACCTTCTTTAACAGACTTCATTGAACACCACACTTGCCTAACTACTAATATCATAGTGTATTGTTAAGACAATGAGTTGATCTGTAATCTTTTAATCCACCTGTCTGTTTGCGGCAACAATCTGAGGTGAACCGGTCACGTTCACGTTGTCTATATGTTATTTTTGTTATTATTTATCTAAAATTAAACTTAGTCTTGTCACTTTCTGACAGGAGATTGTCAAATTTTATAGTGCAAATGTCAAGTTTTGACGTGTGCCATGTAATTTTAAACGGCTTGCTTTAGGACCCTGCTTAAAATGGTCGTTTGTGACATTTGACGTTCAAAAGAGCCGACAATATCCCGTCCTTTTTCATGGTTGTTGGTCAGAAAGTGATCTGCGGGAATTGACACCATTGATAGTTCGTAGTTAGGCTCTGTTATGGGAAGTAACGTAAGTAGATTACGTATATATTAGTGAACAAGCGGTCTGAGTTAACTTCACTTGTGTGCGCATCAAAATGAAACAGTTTGTTAGTCTAACTAACAACTCTGCAAACCGCATTCATTTCTAATCCTAATTTTAAAATACAACAGTCCTTTTCGCTTTTAAGACCAATGAAAGAGAGAAAAAATGATATTATTTTGAATGAATGATAACATAAAATAAGGGCGTACTATAAATAGTAAGTTTTAAGTTGGATCTTTTTTTTTTTGTTCGTGGCACTAGTTAACTTTGTGCCAGTGTCAAGTTTAAAAGTTGGATCTTTATGTGCGCCCAAAAATTGTACAATTGACGCGTCCATATGTTTGACTGCTCCAATTGTTATGTTCAAGATGATGATGACGATGATTATATTAATATTATGTCGCTTATTTATCTTTAAAAGGCAAAAAAATGGGCGAGCTTGAATGGATTGGATCGTATAGCTTCCCAAAACTTTGTTTTCACGTTCGCAAACATAAATTTTGACATTTCATACAAATTGACTTAGCTGAAAGTTTTTACAAAAACATTTTGATAGTTTTCTAAGAAAAAAATGTTCAGTTTAATGGGTTTTACCACCCGAGAGTTTTTCCGTTATTTAACTAACACGCTGTATAATAAAATGCGGAGATACCATAAACATGGCCCTTCCAATTTGATTAAGATTCAAGGTAGACAAGGTAGGCAAGTCATCAGCTCGCCAGCTATGCGAATGTTCGCCCATGGGATTCGGTGACCCTTCACATTTGCACATTGAACACTGTCTGTCCGCGGCTACGTTGTGTAAGATTTTCCCTTGGGGAAAAGACTTTTCCATGCAAAATGCGTTTATCCAGTTTATAAAGTGAGTCCAAATCTGTAAAAAGTTATAAATATCAAAACAAACTTTCACAATTTTAATATAATCTTGTATTAACTATACCAATGTTAGTTTTGGTTGGGTGTATCTAGGGCACAATGTGTGAGGGGAGGAGCGGAGGAGCGGTATTATTAAAAAGATCGAGACGTTTATATAATTGAAGTAGTTTATTTATTATAATCTCCTCAAAACACAAGCTTACGTGAGGACATTCTATAATAGAATCAGCTCTTGAGCGTTCGAAACATATTTTGTTTCTTCTAAATTCAGTCAGACTATGTAGGAAAAAGATGCCTCGACCTCACTGTCCAGGGCCCTAGATCACGTGGTAGGCCTAAAAAGCGCTGGCTGGACGTCGAGAAAGCGGATATGGAAGAGAACAATCTCACTAAGGATGCCGAAGACCGGGCAAAGTGGAGAAGATTAAGTAGGAAAGCGGACCCCAGCACTAGGCCGGGGAAACGCTAGGACGAAGAAGAATATACGTCAGCCATTTTGCAATAAAGTAAATCAGGTAACTAACTGCTTTCATGTAAAGTAATTTTGAGATGCTCCAACTACAGCTTAATCTTATCGGAGCACATGCGCAACACGACTGATACGTTAAAACTAGCTCATTAAAATAATTAGGGTTAACTTTTAAAGGGCAGAAAATACATACAAAGTCTTTTTAAAGTCAGGTATGTAAAAATATTGTTTTAGCAAAACTATGAAAAAAAAACACTTAAAGCACACTAGCTAGCAAGGTGCAAAAGCGTGCAGTCATCGGCTATTTTATCATAATTAATTTTAATCAAACAATTAAATACTCATATTAGATTTATATATTGAAGATTGCTGTTTTTTTTTTTCAGACCTAATGTAAAAGATCATCAATGTGTAAAAATTATTCTGTCAAAAAAAAGCTGAATGCTTTACTTTTCATAAAAGCCACAAGTGTATAATTATAAGAAAATATTTATCTAGCAATAAGGCCGCTCATTTGTACTCTATTAGTCCTGTTGTGACGGCAGAAAAGAATACATTTTGTCACCAACCCCTACTCTTCCCTTGGGTGTCGTAAGAGGCGACTTAGGGACTACACATTGAACAGGGAACGGGCAGCAGCGCTCTCTGATACAGTAACCTTTTAATCTGCGATCTCCAACCCGCCTGCCAAGCGTGGAGATTATGGCAAAACCCTCCACTTAAGTGGAGGGGGCTCATAGTCCAGCAGTGGACTGTAAAGGGCCGTTGATTGATTTGATTTGAGTCCTGTTGTGCATTTCCTGTGTGCAATAATGTATATTCTGTTCTATGAACACCGCCTTAGGAAATGCTTTACTAAAATTTTCAACTTTAATTTTCAAAGACCCTGTATACTTGTTAAGAGGTGTTTATGACGCTGTCAGATGCCGCCCGAGCAAACCAGAGTAAAAACTTGCAAAATAGAGCAAAATCTTGCAAAATAAAGCAACTAGATGGTTAATGCCACTTAAATGAACGCAGATTTACTGTTTTATTGTCTTGTAAGGGCTGGAGTGGGCTAAAATAATTAGCGTAGTTTTTGCTACCAGATAAAAAGCTGTTTTAATAACTTGAACAAGCATTAAGGTATCGTTGTACCAAACAATTTGCAAGGATTTATTAAAATAAGGCGTTAAAACGCCTGGAAATTGTTCTAAGAATGTCTTCGTGCAAACTGTGGACCTTCATACACGACGCGACGTCATGTTGTATGGGTCAAGGACCGACCTCACAAACATGGTGTCATATATTATTATTTTTCATATTAATATTATAAATGCGAAAGTTTGTATGTATGGATGTCTGTTACTCATTCACGCAAAAACTACTGAATGGATTGGGATGTTTGGAATAGAGATAGTTTGTCCTCTTGATTACTTACACATAGGATACTTTATATGGGAAAAAGTCTTATCCCACGGGAAAATCTTACACAACGCGAGGACTGCTAGCGATGTCATATTTGAGCACATTTGAGCGACTAAATCCTCTGATATTCAAATCAAATCAACGGCCCGTTTCAGTCCCCTGCTGGACTATGAGCCTCCTCCACTTAAGTGGAGGGTTTTGCCATAATCTCCACGCTTGGCAGGCGGGTTGGAGATCGCAGATTAAAAGGTTACTGTATCAGAGAGCGCTGCTGCCCGTTCCCTGTTCAATGTGTAGTCCCTAAGTCACCTCTTACAACACCTACGGGAAGAGTAGGGAATGGTGACAAATGTATTCTACTCTGCCGTCACCACACGGCGTTTTTAATATTAATTGTTATAAAATGCGAAAGTTTGTATGTATGGATGTCTGTTACTCATTCACGCAAAAACTACTGAATGGATTGGGATGTTTGGAATAGAGATAGTTTGTCCCCTTGATTACATACACATAGGATACTTTTTACGGGAAAAAGTCTAATCCCACGGGAAAATCTTACACATCGCGAGGACTGCTAGCGATGTCATATTTGAGCGACTAATAACCTCTGATATTCAAGTAACGACAATTTTTCCGAATAGGATCAACGGCGTGACGTGCTTTCAGAAGTACGGAATGATGAGTAACTCCATGCCTCGGACGGAAGACACTTTAAGCCATGAGGCTTTAGCGGCTCAATAACTGACAATTTTGTGATAGAAATGGTCCGAAGGGAGGTCGACGACCTATGGGTTAATAATAACTAACAATAAATAATATTGTTTTTATCAGATTAACATTCCATTAATGTTGTTAGTAGACCATAAAATAACTTACATAACTAATGTTAGTAAAAAGAACAATTTACAATGACACAGAAAACTTAATTAAAAAACATAGGAATTTTTGGTTCGGGTAGGGTTCGAAATTTTGCTGCTAATATTGAGTTCCAAGGAGTCATTTTGTAGATCTAAGGCTCTAGCTAGACAGACGGACTGTAATGAAACTGCAATCCGACTACCAAATTGCAACTTAAAAACAAATTAACGTGCAGTTTGATTGCAGTTGGTGTGCAGTTGATGGGTATTTGCTATGCAGTCTCATTGCAGTCGCGCCAACTGCATACAAACTGCATCTGAACTGCAATTTGGCAGGCGGATTGCAATTTAATTGCAGTCCGTCTATCTTTTTTTTTTTTTAAGTACAAAGTTTAATAACAATTTAAATGTAATTTAAGAATGTGAGAACCTGGTGTCCGTGCTAGGTAAAAACCTGTGTGACGGATCGCCAGGCCCTATCTAGAGCAGTGGTTAATCACCTTTTAGTCCTGGGGGACCATTTGACAAAATTTCCGTTGCCTTTAGACTCTATAGGCACCTGTGGCGGTTGCGCGCGGAGCGGAGGTCGGAGGTGATATCATGCGCGCGCATTATTGTGGCGGTTCATACCGCCCCTCGACCCAGAACTGGTGTGGTTAGTGTGAGAGTTGCCAAGATGTAGGTCGCTTGGATGATTCATTTTAGATGACAGACACCTGCAAATACCTTTTTTTATGTAAAAGCTTGTGTTTCAAAATCGACGTATCCAACTTAACCGGACTTGGAAAGCTCTTACCCCTAGGTTTAATAGCAACAGCCTAAGGGCACCCACTTGGGGGCTCGGACCTCGGCATAGGACGTTGCCATGGCGTAAGGTGAGAGGGAGAGTTGGCACTGATGGGGCAGTCCCGTATTATGCGGAACATGGTTGCCTATTTAAATAATTTATAGGGTACCTACCCACACTAAGCCCGCGTGATCCCCCTAATTCAGAATCGACTCGAGCCCCTCGATGGGGACGTGTGAGCTGTTAATGGCGATCTGGTTTGAACCTAAAACAAATAGTTTATCTTCAGTCTATCAGATTGTTGTCATATCCATTAATAATAAAAAGAACTGGCTCTACGGAAGCGCTGCAAGTAGTTAGCGGTTAAGTTCAAAGTACTTGCCGCTTATGCTCAGTAGAAATATAAATAGCAATAATTTTTAGACTAAGTAATATTTAAGTAAGTGTATAATGTGATTTGTTCGAAATAAATTGTTTTCTTCTTACTTATTGTCTTAAGATGGCCGACAGAACCTTTCTGCCACTCTGACTAACTAAATGGACGACTATACTTTTTCTTACAATTGAAAATAAATCCGCCTACCAGTAGATCTTTTTAAAAAAATCCCTCTTTAATTTAAAATACATTCATTAATATTTTAACGAGTCATTTGGTACAGTTACACCAATTTTACCATCTTTATGTCGTGAGAAGCAACTTCGTCAAGCTTACATACTTTGTCATTCCGCCAAATAAGGAATTTTGGATACGTGCTTACTTTAAGTTTATTTAGCATTAACAGTGCCTTTCATATCAAAATGTTAAAATTCAGATCATTATGTTACACGTTCCATTTGAATGCTCTTATTTGGAAAGCGATGAACTGAAAATATATTTCCTGTATCTATACATAACAAAATAACAAAGTTGAAACTATCTGTCTATACATAAAAGCATAAATAACTGATAAATACCTAATATGAGGGGTATTTTTAAGAATAATAAATTAATTAATATGTAGTTTTTTAAGACCGTCTTACCATGCTTCGGAAGACACGCAGTGGAAATAAAACAATATACGCTTATTTTCCATATGATATTTTATGTTGTTACATCTTTTAACATCGTTCATTAGCACAGTTTAATTTAAATTAGATATTATGAAATACCCTTGTAAAACTGCTTGTAAATACTAAATACATATCTCAAAATATGTTCAGCATTTTGTAAGCTAGAACATGCTAGAACGAAATAACTCTATCATCCGACACCATATCCGGGCAGCGCAGTACAAATTGCCGGGACTTGTCGAATGTTATCAAGAAGCGAGAGGCACAAGGTCGGCCGACTCACGCGCAGCCACTGCCCACTCCCGCGCAGGTTCCCACGTTAACTGCTTGCTAGTCAGCTAGGAGTTTTAGGCTGGTTTTATTATCTATAAGACTAAATAAAATACTAAATATATTTTTTTGTCCTAAGACTGTGCATATTATGATAGATAGAGTAGTCATGGTCACTGGCAGGATTAATTTAAGGGAGGTGCATGAATGAACGAATTAATATTTATTTGCATAAAACATGGTCACAAACAGGTCTTAAAATTACATAATGTCCTCATATTTCACTTATTACAGCATCCAAAATTTTAGTCTACTAGCAGAGTTAAGATGATACACTTTTAGTAAATATACAAGTCAATGCTACATTAAACGATTTATAGGTACGTCAAAAAAAATAGATAAAAATTAATATAAACAAAATAAAGAAATTGCATTTCTAATGCTTCATCTACATACGCACTATACAGGGTGATGTGCAACAACTTTTACTATGGGGCCAACCCTGTAACTCAACAAAAAAAAAAGCAGCTGCTCCATACATTTTGGTCGAGTAAGTATTGACTGAGTAGGGATTACCGGGGTCGAAGAGCTGTTCCAGTTAGCAAGGGACAAGGAAAAATTCAAGAGGCTGACGGCAGACCTCCAGTAATGGAGTGCCACTAGAAGAAGAAGAAGTATTGACAATTTGTATGAAACAGCTGATTGTTTTTTTTTTAGTTACAGAGTTGGGGTCCCATAGTAAAAGTTGTTGCACATACACTAACACGCTATGTGGTTTAAAGGATAATGAGATTTTTCCTTACACCCTGTATAGTAGGTTTATTGACAATGATTTAGCTGGATAGCTAGCAGTAACTGGTAACTGGCAAGGCCGCTACAAATAAAAATTAACCATCTGAAAATGAAGAAGTTTTTTTTTTAGAAAATCCATCTCCATGTTTCTATAAATGTGTAAAATCTATTTTTTTGTGACTTAAATATATATATTTTTTTTCTATGTATTTTCTCCCGGCGGCGCGCCCATGGTGTAGTAATCATAAGATTGAGTGTTGAGCCTTTTTTAACACGCTTTTATTATTTAACACTCTTTTACTAGCTTCACTTGTAACTAACTATGTATGTAAGAAAATCTTGGAATCTTAATTTGACCCACTTCCCGGTCTTCGATTAGGATGAAATTTTGTACACGCTCTGAGCTCTAATGACAATACATGACTAGCTAAGAAACGTCATTACAAATCCAATATGGCGGCCTCCCCAAGATGGCGGACTGGCTGTTTGAAATCCACCCCCATGATATGTCAGGAAAACAAAAAAAAAATAGTCACGTGACTTAAATCCAATATGGCGGACGTCTATTTTGTAATTTTTAGTGCGTGCTAAAAGCGTGTTTTATAGTTTTTTAAACTATTATTAGTAATTCTGACAGTTTTTAACGTATAATAGGACTGGCTGCAAAACTCAGTTGCCATTGAAGTCAAAGGGCTTCTATCTCGTATTCTTACTTGAAAACTAGTCTATTATATGCAAAGGTACTGTGCATAGATATAATTCATTGACCTAGTGTCCTTGTGTTTGTGAATGTGTACCCTTTTGGCTACCTCGGGGCTGAACCGTGGGTGCGGCTAAGCAGTACACTTGTTACCGCATTGTTAAGATAATTTAAGTGTTGGGTGATAATTCATAAAAAATGTTATATATAAAAAAAACAATATCCTTATTCTTGCTTTTGGACATATTCGCATCTCATCTTTTATGTAGAGAAAAACTTCACTTGCACCTCATTCATTCATTCACTGGCTTATCTTATCGATTAGTTATTGAAGGATCATTCATTGCATGAAAATTACATTGGAACCTTTGAGTTTCTTGGTAGGAGTGTGCAGGTCTCCTCATGAAGTTTTCCTTTACGTACACTTAATTCGAAATTTTAAATCACATTGGAGGTACGTGACGGATATAGAACCCGAGTGACCCGGACGAAAGGCAGTAACCCTAGCTTATACACCAGCGATGCTTTTTAGATTTAAATAGTCTATTTATCTCAAAAAAAGCCGACATGCGTATCCAGTCTGGTCAAAGTAATTTACAAGTTAGATTGTAGGTAGATTTGACATCAACGTCCCGTTACAGTCCACTGCTGGACTATGAGCCTCCTCCACTTAAGTGGAGGGTTTTGCCGTAATCTCCACGCTTGGCAGGCGGGTTGGAGATCGCAGATTAAAAGGTTACTGTATCAGAGAGCACTGCTGCCCGTTCCCTGTTCAATGTGTAGTCCCTAAGTCGCCTCTTACGACACCCACGGGAAGAGTAGGGGTTTGGTGGCAAATGTATTCTACTCTGCCGTCACCGCACGGCCAGATTTGACATAGCTGGAAAGTAATATAAGTAAAGTTAAGAATATAATGCCTGAAAAAACATGTCAATCTTTGGGTGGGCCGGGCCTAATGGAGTCGACCCGGTTTCGACCCTCTTCTTGTCATAAAAGCCGATGACAATAAAATGCATTAACATTTACCCATCTTTCCGCTTTTTCGTGAATGATTGACGTCAATTTCATGGTTTGCCTTTTTAAGTAATGAAGAGCATTTAACCTATTTTTGTAATTCAATTTCGAATGTAATTTATAATGTGAAAATAATATTGTAATCCCACTAATAATATAAATCCGAAAGTTTTGATGTTTGTTACTTAATCACGTTTGAACCACTGGACGGATCAGGATGAAACTTGGCACACATACAGGTTAGGTCCTGGAATAGGACGTAGGCTACGTTTTGCCGTCGGAAAACTTATTTAACGCGGGTGAAACCGCGGGCAGAAAGCTAGTGAGTTATAAAATTTTCTGTATCCGTCTTTGATTAAATCAATGGTATCTGTGAATAAATAATGTATTGAGAAAATCATTAATATCTTCGAATAAAGTAATAATTTTATAATCTATAATAAAATAGTAGTTGTAATTTATGTGTTTTACAAATAAATAATTTTAGTAAGATCATTTCGCACTGCCCGAATAAAATTATGTCCATGAAGTGATTCACGCATAACGATGTCATTCTTAAATAAAATTAAGTGAATTGTGCACAAAAACAATGGAATTGATACATAGTGTTGCTCAATAAGACTTCATGGTCGTACTGTGTGTGATTAATTACGTCTTTTGTTGATTACAGGTAAGAGTGGGTGCATCTACCGGGAGTAGTTATATACGGGTAGTTATATACAGTAAGTCTCAACAACCCTCAACGAAGTTCGATAACCGTGATGTTGAAGGTCATCATCAACGGCCCGTTACAGTCCACTGCTGGACTATGAGCCTCCTCCACTTAAGTGGAGGGTTTTGCCATAATCTCCACGCTTGGCAGGCGGGTTGGAGATCGCAGATTAAAAGGTTACTGTATCAGAGAGCGCTGCTGCCTGTTCCCTGTTCAATGTGTAGTCCCTAAGTCGCCTCTTACGACACCCACGGGAAGAGCAGGGGTTGGTGACAAATGTATTCTACTCTGCCGTCACCACACGACTGAAGATCTATGCTAAGATATAACAAAATTCAAACGCAGTAGCTCTTGTTTTCTTTTATTTATGTATTTATTTTATTGTTTATTAGTCCAATTAATTGTGTACTAACACAATTAATTGGACAGAAAAGAATTACATAGAAAAAAGACACAACAAGCACTGCCTTTTATAAATTAATGTCTTACATACGAATACGAGACATTTTAAACTACTTTTTATAAAGAAAAGTAGTTTAAAAATAAAACTTTTAGAGACAATTTATGATATTGATGCAAATACAACGTGAAATGCATGAAAAGCATTCGGGATTAGATATAATATTCCTTTTTCTATAGATCCAATGTATGATGGATGACAAATCACATCACATTTTATAAATCACAATATGAAAAGAAACCGCCATAAAGTTCTCTAATATCATGAAAGAAAAATAAATCTCTATTATAAATAGGTAATCTACGAAATAGTGTAGCTTTTCCTGTTATTAGTTATTGGGATTTGATTTTCACTTTTGAATTAAAATCATACTAAAAATTTGTGTGGAATTTTCAAACAGGAGTTTTAATATCACATTTGAAAAACTAGCTCTAAACGCGTGATTAGAAAAACGAGCGTGTCCGATTTTTAGGTCTCTTAGCTAGCATACTGTGCGCTCTACACTCCAGTTGTTCAGGTAGGTACTAACTTACCAAAAAACACATTTCTTAAATAAGGAACAACTTTTAGCAAATGAATGAAGATTGTAAAAACTGTAGTTTCATTTGTTTTATAAATGTGTTTTTAGATCAAAAGATGCGTCGAGATTGTTTATCTTTAGTACATAAACAACTGAAGTATAGATAGGAATACCTCTCAGCGTGTGCTACTTTAAATTCGCGTCTGCACACTTTCCCAGAGTGGGTTTCGTGTGATATTGCCTAATTTCCGTCGGCAGGCGGCAGTCGGCACGCGAACTCAGCCCTTCTAATCTCAGAACCTTTTCTAATAAGCCGTCGGTCGGTGGGCAGCTCAAGCATACATTGGTGGCTTTTGGAATTTGTCGGAATATTTTTTATTTTCGCTGAGTGGCAAATTTTTCACAATGTTGGCCGATTTTGATGCTTCTTTTTTGTAAGAAAGGGAGTACTTACTCGTCAGGGATGGTCCCAAAGTTATATATATTCTTTATATATATTCCCTATTGCACACTTAAATTTACAAGATAATATTAAAATTAGTTACAACGGTGAGCTTATCTCTTTAAGAGATCTCTTCCAGCCAACCTACAAGGTGGTGGAAAAGGTGAAAAACCGAACGGGCACAAGGATGTGCACTAAATAAATTAGCCTAAATAATAATAAAAAAAGAATTTAAAATAAAACATAAATACAACAAGCTACCTACATATAAATAATAAATACATAATTAATAAATTACATAATACTACATATCAAAAGCTTAAACTTGCAAAGGCGAATAAAGAAGGAGGTTTCTAGTGACCCACTTCTATGGTCACCAAAGTGGTAATATAACGCTACACGGACAGCGAACTAGCGTAGGGGTAGTACTATTCATTATGTGATAGGGGACGATATAAATAATTTCGTTTTGTGATTTTCCTTTTTAAAGAAGCTAAAGAGACGTTTTCGTTGATAAACTGTTCTGTGGATAACAGTTTGATTTATCCCATAATGTAAAAACCAGCTAGCTTACAAAATCATGGTAAAATCTCCTTTCAGTTATGTAAATTTACATTTAGGACAATTAGCTCTACTTGAGTGCAATGCATCAATGTATATCTGGCCAATTTCAAAACTGAAGTTGTCGCCGTTGTGAGCTCAGGTCCACCAATGGACAGGTCCTGCCGTAAGCGTCGCAGGCGCAGGGTTCGCACCTCAATACGTGATCGTGTGCATTCCAAAGCATTTTCCCATAATGATAATAATTCTAGAAGTACTTCTGGCTATATAAGGAATGGCAGGCGAAATAGATTGATAAATGCCTAATATGAACTAACTTTCAATTGACACTGGAAGTGGTAGGATTAGAATTACTCGTCCTACTATTTATATAATATATATTACTATTTGGAATTATTAATATACTTAAATTACTATCGCGACCATTCGATACTATCCCCGATCACGTGATTTCAAAGGAACATAAATTTAAAATAAATCTACATAGTAAAACACTGTGTTGTATTAAAGCGTGTAAGGATAAAGACACACCAAAATGAAATAACATAAAAATAAATATATGGAACATGAAACTTATAAAATAACAATTTCTTCATCGATGACGTAATAGTAGATTGTATCGTAAGGGAGCAAAATAATATTTTTACGGTGAGGGCGTTTTTTGAATCCATAATAGAATAGAATATACTTTATTGCACACAAGGATATAGCTTGAAAGTACAAAGGATAGATAAAGGGGTGTACAAATAGGTGGCTTTATTACTAAGGTAAAAATTTCTTCCAGGCAACCGCCAGAGCGAAGTGAGGTAGGGATTCTTTTGTAGAATCCTGAACGTAGCGAGGGACTCAAAGTACGTCGCCCGAGCCAAAAATATATTTTGCGCCCGAGTGATACACTCTACTTATCATCACCCAATATGAAAAAATAAAAGGCGCCTCTTGCATTTCTCCATTCAATAAAATTACCATAGGCTTACATATATTTCTCCCGGGATTTTGCAAGTAATAGATTATCCATCATATTTCTTGCGTCAGTTCTAATACTTTCAGGATTTAATTCTATACTTTCCCTGTCACTTGAAGAACTCATTTTTCAAAACAAAACCATGAATTTCTAACAATCCGTGAAAATTGACGAAAACGCGGGCTGTAGTTCGCGCGTTTTTAATTTGATTTCTTTTTTCTTATTTAGCCGGCGGCGGCGGCGCGACTATGGGCCGTCGCGCGTCGTCGTATCCAGTTCAAACAATATTTGCGTTCGATTTCTTTGGCGCTGAACACTAAGATGTTCCAAATTCAAAAAGTGCGCGGCAAAGATAATTGCGGCACACTTATAAAGAGGATTAAAAACTCATTACTGCCCGCTAAAAGTTTCATAAAGGCGAACCAAGTCGTCCTTTTCGAATAGATGGGATGAAAAATTTTATTATTTATCGCAATAATTGGGTTTGTTATAATAACGGATAAGGTTATCAATAAAAATAAAAATAAAACGTACTATTTCCAAAACATAATTTGTTTATCTCGATACCTTTTTATTATAAGTACCTACACAGAAAAAGACATGAACATATTATCATAGGGGCTTAAGCAGCGTCCAATCTCTTCAGAAATCAAAACCAGATTGACTAGTTAGATTAATGACCTCTCACACCATCTAATATTTTGATAATCTGCTTACAAAATTTTTAATCACCAAATGAAGACATAAGCACGTGTTCTTCTTGCTTAACCATAATTACAAAACATCAGTTAATTCATCATTCGGTTAGCTATTAGTAGTCTTTGTCTTGTCCGTCTGTCCGTCAAAGTGTAACCGCGTTCTAATTTGTAACTGTCATTAATTAACTTGTAATTTTACGTAATGTTTTGATGCTAGAAATAATCATATTTCTCTTTGTTGATTCTTCGAGAATCTATATGAAAATATAATGCATTAAATGAGTTTTATGTTGTACAAACAATTACATTTTAACGTAATTAATTTCTCCACTGAACAGTCGCTCGTTTTGTCACTCACTCATAAAATATTTTATATTTTTTTTAAAGCTCTGACAATAAGTTATAAGAGAGTGAATAGCCCTTTACAAAAAATGGTTGCAATACTATTGATTGTGAAAAATATATTTCTTTTTTTCTTATGCAGCCAGTGCTACTACCACCACTTAAAAAAATATAAATCTTAAAAAAGTGGTCGCAATGGCCGCAATAATTACAATAATGTTTCCGTTTTACGCAGGCTCATTCCATGAACTCAAGTTTCTGTAAGTGATAATAATTATGTATTACGTATTATTGCTTCATAATTATTTCGTACTGTTGTGATTTCTTTTGTAACTGCCATTACATTATACGCAACTTGAGGAAACAAGCAATCAGTCACTTCCAAATATGGCGGCTTGGAACGATGGCGAGAAAAGCGAATACGGTTCGTTTCACTCTGCATTTGCAGGTTTCTTTTTCTCGTAAGTCTATTTACCAGTGCCACAGTGATTTATATGGCAATGTAGGTGTGTTTGAATATAGTAACGATCTTCCTATTAAATAAAATAGAAAAGCAAGCAATAGCACAAAGGTACAGATTTAATTATCATAAACGCGTGTATCTACCCATAGCGACGCAGCATAATAATAGGTAACCAATCTATATTCAACCTATAACAGCTACACAGCATGAAATTGACATCGTTTTGTTCCCGCCGTGTAGTGATAGTACCCGTCAAACTGAACAACTTTTCACGAAAAAAAAAAATCCTGCGACAAAAAAAAATCTGGTGTCTCCATACAAAGTGAGACTCCCGAGCGACCCATTTTGTATGGAGAGACTAAAAATTTTTTTGTCACTGGAATTTTTTTTTTCGTGAAAAGTTGTTCAGTTACACGGCGGGAACAAAACGATGTAAAAATCACGGTGTATAACTAAAAAATATATATAAAAATAATGTCACACACTGCCATATTAAACAAAATTTTTGATTAGTGCTGGTACTGCTGACACACCAAACTAATAGTTTGTTCGTCAAATAGAGAAGCGGACAGGTCCATAGAGGCAGAAGTGTGTACTTAGTAGTGGTGTTAGTGGGACACAAGGTCGCAGGGCTTGCCATCCGGTATTATTCATATTCATTTATTAAATGCAATTCTATCCATACAATACAAATATTCTTTATTGACACCAATCACAATTTACAAGAAAACATTTGTACAGTTGGTTGAATCAGTTAGGCGGCCTTATTGCTAAGGTAGCAATTTCTATCTATACTCACCGGCACATCTAACCGCCCACCCTTGTATTTCGGGTTAATTTTAAATTGCGCTTATTGTTATACATTACAATTGATTTATTGATAATTTTACGATAAATTAAACACACTTAAATGAACTACTTTTTAACTAACATCAGCTGTAACTAATAGAATTATAAAGAATCACGAGTATTCCCTGAAATGAAGGGTGGGCGGTTAGATGTGCCGGTGAGTGTATCTATCTATCTCTAAATAAGGTTGGTTCGATCGATCGGGCACATGAATAATAACACCTAATTTAAAAACACTTATTGGTCTAGAAAGTTATTTCTACTTATTAGTTTAGCTCTAATAATGAGTAACTGTTCGACGCCATGTAAAATAGGAGCAAATAGAGCAAGTAAAACCGTACGTGCGGACAGACTGTGCTCTTTCAATACATTATTTATACATTCATATTTCTTTTTTTTATGCGACAACGACGGTTTAATTTTGCAATCCGGTTAAGTCTTATTATACCGGGTGTCCAAAAAGGGTATTTGCACTTTTAAATATCAATAAATCGTCTTAATGAGGGTAGATAGCAAAAAACAAATATTATGTCATACGTGGAATTTATTGGAAATTTAATTGAAATGGATTCGTATATCGGGGTCAGCGCGCATTTTGTGTACGAGCTTATTATCAAAACAATAATTCGATAATAATCGCGCGCAGTTCAATGTGCGGGATATTTCTTTATCTCCTAGTGCGAATATCATTAGAAAATGGATTAAGACGTCATTTAAACTTTTTTTGTCGTAAACTTTCCATTGTATGTACTTTTTGCAAATAGTAATAAAATTATGAAATGATATATTTTTCATATATAATTTTTGGGTATAAACTGCCAACACCCTTTTTGGACACCCTGTATTATTAGCTAATCAACTGACTATGAAGTTCATCAATAGCTCACAGATGTCCCCACCGAGGGGCTCGAGCCTACTCCGGAGTAGGACGATCAGGCCTTAGTCGACCACGCTGGCCCAGTGCAGGTTGATTGACTCCACAAAAACCTTTGAATTTCTTCGCAGGAACGGCAGGTTTCCTCACGATATTTTCCTTCACCGTAAGAGCGTCGAATTGTACTCGTGCATGGTTTCCAAATTTGAAAACACATTGGACGTGGTGGGAATCGAAACCGCGTCTCCCGGACGGGAGGCAGCGGTCCTAGCCAATATTATCTCTATGTGAGGTTAGTTATCTGTAATATCAGTGGCGTATCCAGGAATCATTTTGGGGGGGACGGTTTTCTATGCTTCCTAGTTAAGTAAATCATAATAATTCCTGATTTTGTCAACAGTCTAAACAATGAGGTTACTCAGCTACACTAATAAACTCAATATATGTACCAAGTACTTACTAAACCAGACAAAAACTAATTGATTTCTATTAGTTTTGGAATTCACGGAACAATCCTTCCTATCCTACTAATATTATAAATGCGAAAGTTTGGATGTTTGTTGCCGAATCACGCCACTTGAACCACTGGACGGATCGGGATGAAACTTGGCACACATATAGGTTAGATTCTGGAATAGGACATAGGATACTTTTTACCGCGGGAAAAACTTCATTCCTGCGGGAAAACATTAAACGCGGGTGAAATCGCGGGCGGAAAGCTAGTATTAATATAAATTACGTATTCAGGGGTTAAACCACAGTTTAAATAAATAATAATAAATAAATATGAGGGGACATCTTTACACACGACCATCTGATCCCAAACTAAGCAGAGCTTGTACTAAGGGTACTAGACAGCTGATACACATTACTTAAATAGATAAATACATACTTATATACTAGATAAACAACAACCAGACAAAAGGCAAACACAAGTGCTAATCACACGAATGATTCGAACCCGCGACCCTGTGCGTCGGAGCCGTCAGTTTACAACACGACATCATGATAATAAACAAACAAACAAACGGTTGTTTTTAATCAAGTTGAAACCATAGAAAAGTTATTATGGCTCATGACGACTATAAAACCAGATTTACTATACTCGAAACACTACCAACAAATAAAAAATAAAAGCAACCAAGCGTCCAATAAATTCCAAAATCTCGATATTTTACCGTCCTTACTCACCGAAACCTGCTTGTTCATTAATAAACAATAAATAAATCCATAGCACTGACCTAAATTGGACAGGTTTACTAACAACACATATAAAATACCAACTGTTGGCAATGTTGCCCGATTAAAATTACATACTCCTATTTAGACAATTTTTAAGGATGGTTGGGTCTGGGTATGGGGATGGATCTTAGAAAAAAAAAACAGGGCCCATTAAATTGAATTGGCGATAATCATGTGCTGTTGGATTCCCAATAATATGTTAAATCGCAATGATGGTATTTTAATCATAAATTAAATTTTAATAACTTTAAAAATGAGCTGGTTTTTTGTGTCATACAGTCCCTTCAAGCATGTAGCTTACGAATTATGACCTTACTGATACGAAATAAAGGCACTGCAAAGGTTGGCAGGACTTTTTGGCTTTTTGAGGTCGTTCAGGTGTAGCAACACCGGTGAAGCGAAATGACGAAGGGCCAAGCCCTTCGTTCGTGTAAACATTTTGGAAGACCGGTCCCAAGCGTGACCCTGTGGCACACTGACGTGGTTTTTGACTAAAGATCGTTTGCCATGTATATGCAAAGAGTATTTACATTTGTACTTAAACTTACACTTTCCCTTTAAAGATGATCTTTGAAACACGTTGTCAGGTTGTTGAGAAAATGTGCAGCACAAATATAAAATTATATTGGAAAGAACAACTTTTTGAGACGTGGAAAATTGTATTACCTACGTTAATCATACAGTAAATAATACATATTATTATATAATACATAATATACTGAACTCAAGTCAGCTAACAAAATAATATAAATATAAAATGCTAAAATTATTTTCGGTTACCGCTGCGATGAGAAGTCAACCAGTGTCGGAAGGTAGAGGTGTGTCCAGGGAGTCGCACATCACACGAATTATCTCATTCTGTGAAGAACGAATTCGTTCCCAGAATGAGGCAATCCTAGAGCGGATTACAGCATAGAAGTCAGGGACCCGCGCCTCCGCAAACATGCTCGACGCGCTGCAGTATCTCTGTAAAAAGATACTGACAGACAAGAAGAATAGTAAACAAATAGGCGTTCTTATTAAAGCATTTTTTTCAGGCAATCTTAAAAATTCTAACGTATTTAAAGTTTAAACAAAAGCCTAACTAAGAATGAGGCCCCGCGCCGCTTTACTTACTCTTGATGTAAGGTAGGTTGGGTGGGTATATCAAATAGGAGGCAGGGACTGAAAACTAAAATAATCAAAATGTCATTTCCAGGAATAAGTTCCTAAAATATTCACAATATGGCGGATTGTATAATTCTTAGTCATACTGTAGATGTACTCGCGATGCTGACCGACGCTGAAGCTGGTGTAATGTAGAGTCTAGCTCCATAGATTAGATACACGAAATAATCGGCAATAATCGTCGAGCAGTCGTTGTGTGGTTCATGCCCGGAGCAGAACACCTGTGTGAAATGAGCGCCTAACAAATGAAAGCATTTGTTGCTGTTGCTCCGTATTTGAAGCATAAGAGAAACAAAATTAGATTCATCTTCTGATTTAAATCTGGATTTGAACACTAGATAATAATTAAAACATGAAATCCACAAAAAGGCATTCTAAGGTACTCAGAGTAATTTTTAATGGTAAAATAGTCATTGCAGCAGAAAAAAAATGTAGCTAGATTATAAATTTGCTATGCAAGGAAGACGCGCTGGCCATTTAGAAAGCCTGCAGGATATTTATCCAGTTTTCAAATAATCTTTGGTAATTAAAAAAATGTTTTGGAGAATGTATAATTTTGCTTTCTAAAGAAAGCCCTGCGCAAGTTATATTTTCATGGTTTCAAAATGAACCTCGTTTCATGAAAGACAGAATAATAACTTCAAGAGAGAGAGAAAATCTATACCAAAATTGCATGTTTGCGATATCTCTAGTCAGCACGACGACGCATGCGCGAAACCGAGCGTGTGCGCTCCTCTCAAAATTATAACATTCATTCCAACACACATTCAGTTCATACACACACACGTGCCATTGCATTGTCTGCTAGATTTCGAATATTTGGTATACATTTATTTATCACCTTTATTATTTAAAAATAAGTGTTCGGTTCCCTTTTTATTATAGAGTTACAGGTATGAGCGTCGACCTTGAATGCACCACTATCTTTCTCTTTCTCACTCTCTCCGTAAAAACTGTATAAGGCACGGTGCGAGGAATCATCAATCTCCCATAAACCTTCAATAAAAAAACGAGAGGGCAATAAATGAGCATGCTTTATAAAGCTTAGACGCCCTAATTTAACGCAGGCTCTTTTTGTAATTGATGGATAATTCGTAAGCAGAAACAACCTAACATTTAAAAATGCCCGAGTCCGTTAGTAATATTGTAAAAAGAATCTAAAACCGTTCAAAAATTAAACTATGCAGGCCTCTCTCTGTACCTACCTACCTACCCACCTATATATTTCACAGCAAAACAAGAAACGTAAAATCCACACAGTATAAATTAAAATGCTAATGCTTGAAAATATGGTATAACAATGACTATATTTACACAGTTTAGTAACGCCATAACGCAATAAAGATGTTATTTATCAAGAGCGATCTTCAACGAAAGTCAGCAAAAGTGTCGTTAAAATTTGCTAGTTAAATGCTAAAACATGGTGATGTGAAAGTAGATTTCAAGATGAGAAAAGAAGCCATCGTGATGTTAAATATAAAGTAAATTAATAAACGTGACATTTCAATGGTAATGGGTTCGGTGCTCGAATTGGGCAAAGAAGGATCTCATCCTCAGTGCTGTAGCACTTTTATCTATATGTCAATTTAAAGACAATAACAATCCGATGATTTTATTGTATGGCAGCTAAGTTGAAATATAAAGCAGAATAAAGAAACTTCGATGTAAAGATATTAAAAAAAAGCATATGTCTTCAAGAAAAAAAGTTCCACCTGAATTTCTATGGTTTGATTTTTGGTTCTCCATGCGAGTGGTACTATTTTGGTCAACTAAGGTACCGAGTAATATTTCACGAACTGCTACACTTCTACAATTTGATTTATTAAAAGAAGAAAGCTAGAAACGCGGAGTGAATTCGACCGAAACCAAGGTACTATGTTAGTGTCAGATTTCTAATATTAACTTTAAAATGTGCTTGTATTTATTTATACAATAGATGAAAGACGTGAATACACGAAGATGAATGGCAATATTAAGCAAAGAGCGTACAAAAAAGTGATGAAATCTATCAAAAATATTCAGAAACTTACTTAATTCTGAAATATAATTAAATACTTGTACTACCTGATTCAATATAAAGTTTATTTTTTATTAAAAATATAACTGGTATTTCTTGATCGTTCTTTTCATAGATACACAACTCAAAACGTTATCGAACTTATTACCCACAGGATAGGATGATCATGACAATTAATGAACTATCAGTGTTGACAATCAAGAATCAAGAACCATCTATAACATGCACTTCACTGAGTCCCTTAGAACAGTATTTATAGAAAAAAAGATTTTAACTTTGACATATATTTATATATTGGAAATTTGTATTTTTGTTAAAAATAATAATGACTATTTTATAAAGATCAGTGACATAAAAAGAAATTTGCGTAATGTATATAAATACGACTACTTTAACAAAAAAAAAAAATGCGACATTTATCGTAAAAATGTTCTTGCTTCTGGAGTAAAAGTTTTTAACCATTTACCGCACTGCCTGAAATCTCTAGATGGATATAAATTAAGACTAAACTAAAGCAGTGGCTTCTAAGTAAAGGGTTCTATAATTTTCATGAATTTTATGACTCAAATTGGAATGCTGTTTAAATTATATAGATAGTAGACGTTATTTGACTTGTTTGTACATTGTACATCCGAAATGGATAGACTGTTGGCTCTTATGTTTAAAAATTAACAACTTATGTACACAGTTTGACAATAAATTCTATTCTATTCTATTCATAATCAATAAGTGATATCTGTATTCCAAAATTAAGAAATATACTTTAACGTTACCAAAGGAAGCGAGCGCAGACAGCGTGTCGTCGCATGCGCGGATTGAGCTACACGAGCGAAACGATCACGGTTCACTGGTCGGAGCATCTCTCTCTACACCAGCTTTTGTTTATTTTAATACCCACAAATCAAGAACAACATTTTTAAACAAGAAAATTTTCCTTTGTGGCTATTAAATATCGAATTTAACCTATATCACTGATCACTGAAGTCAGCACCGCAGGCCAATAGTGTATAAATGTCGTGGCCCAGTGCGATTGATTAACTTCTCACGTAACTTAAAAACGTTAATGCACTCTCTATTAAAATTTTATTTTAGTGATTTCCATTCGAAGATTTTTCTCATTTTTAGATAATACTTACCTAATACTGGTTTACCGCCAGGTTAGTGTGTAGTGTGTGTAGCTAGTTGGTCAGGGAGAGGACTGAAATGATTCACCTTATTGTTGCGAGTGAGGTCCGTGCAGATCTGATTTATCATCAAAACGTTCATCAATTAACACAATTTGATCATCTCGAGAAATATGCAACTACGTACAAAATTGTTTATATGTAGGGTCACCTACAATTGTTTGAAATGCAAAAAGCCCTCTTACTGCCGTAGATTATGGAATGTATAATATACTCGTAGGAAGGCCGCCAGTCCCCGTTAGATCACACCTTATCATGTCACCATTCTCTAAACGTGATCTTCCTATTCATTGTGCCACGGTTCCCACACCATGCCCCTTGTGCCTGAGATTTCGTACTGGAGCGCTAATCGGTACATCTCTGCAGATGTTCACATTGTCAATACCACCACGGGTTGACGAAAAATTTCCTTACAGTTCATTGCTCGTTCTGTGAGCTTGCTTCGCGATTGTTGATGATGAGACCTGACTGATTTCGGCCACGGTGACTGCATCAACTATAATTTTGGCGCTCAGTAATTCAGTAATCTTAGGATTATTAACATTAAATCCTACTTTTTTTCATGTCTATGGATTAGCTAGCTTCTATAATTTGTAACATAGGTATTATCATGTTTACCTAATATTATTTTTTTTGCTTCTCTTCTATTTACTTGAATAATTCACTATCATATCTTTATCTAATCTATATCTTTCCCATAATCGTGCGGCGACGATAAAATATTCAGACTCTTCATTGACTCGTAATTATTTTTTAAAACAGTATTGCAGTGACAGCCTCCGTGGCCGAGTGGTTGAGCTTTCCCCTCCGGAGCAAAAACTAGAATTCGCCATACAACAAATTCTTCGAGTTTACGGGGGTTCCGGGTTCTAATCCCGGTAGGGACACTGTCGAAAAAAAAAGTTTCCACAGTTTGGTTAGGATATTCACGTTATTTATAAGCTATTAGTCCCCGTTACTATCAAAGGGACTTTTTGCGAATAGGACATTATCTGCCTAAATGAACGAAAGTAGTCACACGAGTTATGTCAGTAGCCTTTGGCGGCTATTATCACCAAGATTGCAAGGTAAGTTTGTCGTGTCAACCTCAAACGTAGACCAGCAGTGTAAAAGGAATTGATTAATTTGTCGTCGCCGTCATCTAGAAAGGTCGAGCACGGAAGCGCACGGTGCGCTCTCGCAGCGAATAATTTTCCGCGTCCGTGGCTCGCGCGCGTAACTGTTAACATTTAATGATGGCCGCCGGCCGGCAGAGCAAGCGCAAAGCTGCGTTCCAAACATAAATTCTATTTGCAATTTTATACAAATTCATTCCAGACATCAAGCAAAAACCGGCCAAGTGTGAGTCGTACTAGCACATGAAGGGTGCCGTCGTGTCATCACGCAGATCGAACAAAAAATGCCGAGTTTTTCAAGGGGAAAGAAACTCGTGCTGTCCTGGTTTCACGTGGAAAAGCTTTATTTATTTATTATTATAACCCGAACTAAGCACGTTTATTTTATGGAGCCTTTAAATTTTTATTTATTTTACTTTTATTTACTATAATGTTGGAAGAATGTTTATAGTAATTCTTTCAATTCTGTGAAAATTATCTACCTATTACGGTTCAGGCGACGCTCGCTGACTGACTGTGGTCATAGCAGCGGAGGTTTAGTATACTTAATATAGTCTCGTTGATTCTCTTTGAGTATGGAACCCTAAAAACAAAAAATGAAAAATTCATGCATAATCTCGTTTAGGATTGGCAAATATTTCCCTCTTTTCATTATCGCCATAAATCTTGTTTTTATTTTTCCTTTTTCTTGTTGCCATACAGTGAACTTCCATAACGCTGGTCTTCCGTAAACCTCCAAGCAAATACTTAATTTATAAGTACGTTTACAACAAACCAATGAGCAAAGAGGCCTCTACATCTTCAAGTGTTCTATTATAGTTATTTCATAAACTGTATTTCTAAGTTGCTAAGGCACTCTCAATGGTGCTATTCATCAAACGGTGGGGTTGCCGGCTGCTTGGCTACGGTAAGTCGATACGACTCGTGTCCATGCCATTTCCGTGATCAGTTCCATTTACTGGTCCGCTTCGATTAATGTGATTTGGACAATGAAGCAGTTAATCCAACGAGGAGTCGGGTAAAGTGAACCGAAAAGAAAAAACAAGAGGTTTTACATTTTTATTTTATCGCTTATTTATACATTGATGAATTTCATCAAAATTCCTCGGCCACACTGACGTGTCTTGGTAGCATAATAGGGAAACATATCTATCTATCTAAAAAGAGATGAGACCCTATCGAAATTTTTAATTTTTCGCTATATTTAATTAATACAGACAAAATCTGATTTTGAATCAGCTTGACATTTTGGAATGGCACTTCGTAAATCTGCTGTCTTATCGATCAATCAATTAGCCTATTGCAGTCCACTGCTGGACGTAGGCCTCCCCTCGGGCACGCCAAAGCGCACGATCACCCGCTTTCCTCATCCAGCCACCCTGGTGCCTGATTGAGCGCCACTAGTGACACTAGCGTTTATTTATGTCATTTTGTCCAAGAGTTCTTTGAAATCCTTTAGATATTTTCCTACTAGACATTCTAATGGATGATGATTTTCGTGTAAAGAAAAAAAATACTAAATTCAATAATAAGAGCGCCTCACCTTTGTATGGTTTCTCTGTTTGCAAAGTTTATCATACCATCGATAAATTTGTTTCTTTTGTCTGTGTGTCAGATAAATGTGCAAATCATATCAAAGCGTTGCACTAGATGGACTGCACAGAGTATCAACAGAGGAATGTCGTTGACCCACATGGGTTGTTACAACCTGCGCGGGAGTGCAACTGGCTTCATCTGTTACCTACCTCTATCGTGTGCTGGCCATCTGCCGCTAGTTAGTCTAACTTGATCACAGTAGGATTTGATCATAAAAGACATAGACTATATTCGCGCGTAACATGAATGCAGCTCTGGTGAACGAGTAGAGACTACTCAGCCATGAATGCATTCAGATCGCAGACAAACATTACACACATTTCAATACAGCAATCAAACAATCACACTTATATTATAAATGTGAAAATATATTTGGATGTTTGGATCTTTGTATGTTTGTTCCGCCTTCACGCTTAAAGTACTCAACGGATTTGTATGAAATTTGGAATGGAGATAATTTGTAACCTAGATTTTTACGGGGAAAAGTCTTATTTCGCGCTTATTATGCGTAGAATACATTTGTCACCAACCCCTACTCTTCCCGTGGGTGTCGTAAGAGGCGACTTAGGGACTACACATTGAACAGGGGACGGGCAGCAGCGCTCTCTGATACAGTAACCTTTTAATCTGCGATCTCCAACCCGCCTGCCAAGCGTGGAGATTATGGCAAAACCAAACAGGAGGAGGCTCATAGTCCAGCAGTGGACTGTAACGGGCCGTTGATGTTGATGAGCCGCAGGCGGACCACTAGTACTAAATATGTGGCAATTGATATAAATGAATCAATTTTTACGCGAGATCTTCTTCTTCATCGTGTGTGTTGTAAGGTCGACAACCGACCTCACAAACCCTAGTGTCATTGTTATAGAGCCGCCTAAGGCAGACACTGACGTGGCTCGTGTGACGACTAGATAGTAGCCGGGATCAACGAATGAATTTTTCGCCGTCAAAGCTAGGAAAGCAAGGACAAGGAAAGCTTGTTTATGGTTGGCACAGTATTAGTGTAAGCTCACTGTGGATAAGAATGGCTGGAAGAAACTCCACAGGACTTGTGTATTTTATACTTTTTTTTTTATATTAGGTATAAAAGAAACGTACATAAGTCATAATTACAATCAAACATGCTCTTACGCTCATTGTATAATTTCGTAAGAGGTTTGATCACAGTTCGTTAGATTGCATTGGTCTTTTATTTTATGACCAATATTCTCTCTAATGCCAGCAATAGAATATCTGTGCCCAGATTTCCCCTTGACCAGATTATACAAATTTAACTGGTTATATCTATTTGCTCTATCGTGTGGCGGTCATCTGCCGCCACCCCGTCTAGCCGGCCTTATCGCCATCATCAGCCTTCGTCAAGTCGTAAAATGGAGATTTATATGACTCTTATACGACTTGTATATTTTGATGGTGCCCATGACCTTACAGTACTTAGAAAAGTGTAACTTTACGATAGATGATGCTTTTTTAAACTTAGTGATAATTACTCCGATTGTCATTCATGATAAGACGGTCTATTCCCGTTGTCATTCACTCATTCACTCATTCATCATATTCACTATGCGTAGAAATAGAAAGCTTAGATTTTATTTGGTTAGCAGTGGTATTGTAGTGTTTTTATAGGTAATGGTATTTAAAGGATTTCTTATAAATCACCGTCAAAGCAATGCGCGAAAATTCTACAAGAATATTTTATCACACCTTTAAATAAAATACGCAGTGACACCCGTAGAAATGTAAGCCTGGAATAAAAATACCACAGGAAATAAAAATAAAGTGTGAGATCGTCAATTAATTGCAGATCTATTTAAAGGCTGAATGTCTAAGAATATCCCACATACTTCGGCACCCTGGGCACAGGAATAAGCCCTGTATGCGGCCAAATGAATGGAAGACCTGCCGCGAAACACCGTCTCGGCATATCTGTATGAGATGGACACTTTTGCTTTTTACTTTTATCTGTGGTATAAGACGCAAGAGATATCGAGAGATTATTTTTTAAGAAATAATTGTAAAAAAGCCCCCCCAAAAAATACTTTTGATTTGATTTGATTTAAGCAGTAATCTTATTGTATAACAAAATGGCTACCACCACTTTTTTTTTAATAATGTTTAACGGCTCTGGGTTCGGAGCCCTTTTGAGCCAGTAGTAATGTCTATGTCCGTTTTTTCTATCTCAATGGTCCGTTTCTATGTCACAGAAAACAGCTGTTTGTTTTCTTTTCGTTCAGTTCACTTGAGTTCACTACACTCCACTTCACTTTATAGTTTTTCAACGGTGTTTGAAATAAAATTCATTACAGGTTTATAAAAAGCAGGTTCAGCAAGTAATTGTTGTAGTTTAGTTGGAGGTGTTTTCTTTAATTCATTACTAATTTCAACCAAATCAGCAGTTAAGACAATACGATGCAAACCATAGTGTGGACATATTACCTGTTTGTTGTCTACATAAAAATACCCTTTTAACATGCTAACTGATCTAAAAGATTATTATTGTTAAATAATTAGTGGATAATACATAATATTATCTATCTTTCTTTCTTTCTTTCTAAAAATTTAGTATTATTACAAATTTACGTCCATCTTGATAATTTTGTGTTATAAAGTCATTATTCATACATATAAAGTTCTTTTATTTATTATTATTATATTAAAAATAAAAAAGAAAAGGTCCGAGTATTGCACCTTGTGGTGTACCTACTCATTCTGCCCTAATCTATACGGACATGATAAATCATTAGCAAAACATCAATAATTTAAACTTTTTTATTATAATGCTTGTGGCTTATTCGATAGTGTGTCTCGAGCAGCAAGCCCTCGGACTACGACAAGAATGAACGTCTTCCACACATTTCACACCTCCGCTCCGCCGCCGCACAGCCGCGCTAATTGATATCGATACCGCACTCAAATAGGTTTTATTGAAGTCTTATAAAGGTTTTACTGTATGCCTAAACACTTTCACGAATGTAAAAGAACGTGAAAAAGTTTATTGTCATTCTCTTAGAAACCCTTCAGGGGTTATTGTGGGTAATTCAAAGAAAGCCGATATACGCAGAAGTTAAAAAGATGAGGTCGGATACACTTTTTAAAGAGTAAGTGTTAAAATTACATTTGAAAAATTAAGTCTGCTAAATTAATTAACCTACGTACCTACTCAAAAATAAACTGATGAGTAGAATGGTAAATAAAAAAAATCCAATACATTTTAGTGATTCTTGAATAGTTGTGGCCGGAACAAAAGTTGTTAGCAACCAAAATGGGCTTAGCCTTGAACAGCCACAGCAAAAAAAAAAAAACACGAAACTGTTTGAAATAATATACAATGAATTTAGCTGCCTATATGGGGGTATCAAAATAAATGTAAAAAAATAATGTTTTGTAAGACTTTCAATCGATTGATAGCGCCAAAACTAGTGTTGACAAATACATTCTGTCGAAAGTAATAAGAACTTTGATACTAAAATTCCAACATTTATGTGATATCCTTATTATATTATAATAATATTTTTATGTTCATAATGAAACCCAGAGGTCAAACATTTTGGTTTCTGTCCTTTAGGCTGAGAGATTATTAAATAAGTATTTTCTCCACACGTTATACATATTGTTGAATTGTTTTAAATTACCTTTATTTATCAAGTACACTATCTGCAACATAATCTTAACCTAAAAATATTGCCAAAGGTGGTAATAATTTTTGCTCCTTGGGTGCCAAGTGCCAACTAAAGCTATGCGCTCCTTTTTAGAAATAGGACAATTCTATGTATGTATCAATAATTGCCTTTCTCCACCGTCGACCTTGAATCATCGTCAGCTCCCATAATCACCCACTAGTCTCCAATTAATAACTGCAGCAGATTAGTCTAACTACGAGCCCATGATACTTATTTATGGTCCTTAACGCCTCTAAATCATTGAGGATAATTGTCCTACCATCGATTTAGCTTCATGAAAGAGATTATAAAAGAGAAAGGAGATGGGTGCGCGTGCAACTTGTTGGGCGTCCTTGGTTGGGTGATTTAAAAAATTATAATGTTTTTTTATTTAAAACGAAGCAAGGGATGCGCTGGACAGAAACTGGACCTCCAAAGCGGGCTTCTATTGGAGGCAGATTATCCACTCCAGAAGCAAACCCGAAGCTGACCACGATCCTGAGACATCAGGGAGCGACTACAGAGAGAGAGATAGAGATCTAAAACGTATACGCAGTGAGGGTCCCCCAAGGTAGAACGATGATCTGGTGGAGGTCGCGGGAATCCGCTGGATACAGCTAAGTAGGCAGGACCGGTGGAAATCCTGGAAGCTTTTAGCTGAAATTATGATGATGATGATGAAGTCTCCTGACACAAATACTGTTGTAATGATTTTCATCAAATAGATACAGAAAGAGCTCCGAAATATTCCGATAAAACCGACTTCCAGAAGAATTTATTCTAAAATTATTTAATAAAATCGTTTATTTGATATTTTTCTTTTGTTCAACAAAAAAACTTAGAGAAGTGACACTACTATAGTTCCTTTTCATCATTGACTACACTGTCTACAAGGTAATTGCGGTGGTGTAATGAAAGGACGGTTGAAATAGAACCCAGAAACAACGGACGGTAGTTAGGTAGGTAGTAACCGCCGTGCTTTCAACTGATTTGTGTGATTGCATCTCGGGCAGTTTGGATCGGACAAAACCAAAGCGCTTATCATAAACAATAAATAAAATAGAAAGAAAATATAAAATTTTCTAATCTAAAGAAATCAGTCCATGAATTTCAACTTTAAATTGAAATTGTAGCTTTCAGAAATCGATCAGCTTCAAGTTTGTCGCCCAAAAAAACATTTTGATTCTAACCCCCAGCCATCTGCTTACCTTCCATCAAGATCAACTAAGCAGAAAAGGAAATGAAGAAGGCACATTATATAAAATAAGTTTCTTCTTTCATTTTTGGGATATTTTATCCAGATTCATATAGTAACAATAGTTCTTTGATTTAAGCTTTGCACTTTGCTTTGCTATGACCATTATTGGAATGCTCCATCGTAAAAAGTAGTAGAGCATAGACGAATTTAGGGTAACCAAAGATACGGAAGGTCCTTTAAATTTTACACACATCGCTTCATTTATAGGAGAAAGATTGTTTTGAAGGGAAACCAGAGATCTCACCCATCATACGCTGTCAACAGAGCGGCGCGCGCATATCTGAACGATTATCATAAAGAAAGTGGGTCCGACTATGGCCGCAATGTCCGGCCGCCATGCGCCATCTCCTTCCATTCGTCCGGGAATGTCCGGACTTTTACAGTTTTCTCGTTTTGTCTGGACTTGGTCCTGGTTTTAAAGGTCGGGATTTTTTGGCTTCGTTTGAATACAATTGATAAAACTTACATAAGAAATGTCAAATCAGTCCCTTCTCTTGCATCGTGTTTGTTTTTTAACCAACTTCAAAAAAGGAGGAGGTTCTCAATTCGTCTGTATTTTTTATTTTTTTATTTTTTATATATGTTATTAGATATCTCCGCCAATTGTTAACCGATTTTAATCATTCTTTTTTCATTCGATAGGATTTACTTTCGAGGTGGTCCCATATTAATTTCGTCAAGATCTGATGGTGGAACATGAGGTAAAACTTGGAAATTCCTCAACGGAATGTAGCATTCGCGTCGTTATTCGTCTATTCTTTTAGTCATATCTCAGTCAGTTTTCAACCGATTTTGATGATTCTTTTTTCATTCGATAGAACGTGCTTTAAAGATAGATCCATATAAATTTTGTCAAAATCTGATGATGAAATAAGAGATAAAAGCGGAAACTCCTCAACCAGTGATAGCAACATGCATCGCGCGCGATACCGTTTGTGGTGGAATGTTGCTAGGCAACGAAATAAATTTGTTTTGTCAGTTTGCTGAAAATCTACGTTTCCGTTGTTCCATATAAAATTATTTTATTCGATTTTATCACATTTTTTGGCGACCGTGACAGGACAAGAACCTGCTCGGATATTGTATTGGATATCACAAATAATTTAGCTTCTATGGCCGAGTGGTCGAACGGGGTCGGTTTACGGAGGTTTCGGGTTCGAATCCCGGTGAAGACACTCTTAAACGAAAATGTCCTTGTGAGACTTTTTTCAGTTTAGTTGGGACATTGCTGCCCGAATCACCTGATTGTCTGAAAAGAAAGATGATTCCGTGATTCGGAAGGCACGTTAAGCCATGTGTCTCGGCTCTAATATCTACAGAAGGCGTCGTTACTCGTGCTAAGTCAGTGGGTTTTGACAAGGGCCTGGTACTATTTTAACTGTGTGAGGGTATGTGAGGTTGGTTGTCGACCTTACAATCCACAATATGAAGAAAAAGAAAAGGCCAGCCTACGTTCACTATCTTTATGTAATCAGCTAACGACAGACTTTCAAGATACCATCTCAAACCTGAAACTCCTTACGAATAGCCCAAGTATCGGGGTAAACTATAAGCTTATTAAGAGGGAAGAATAGTACGTGCTCGTCCATACAAAAAGAGAAAACGTTTTTCCACTTCTAAATATTTTCCAATCTCCATGATTTTTTAGTATGTTATTGACACAATGAATGACTAGGTTTATAGATTTTTCTTTTTACAAAATTCGCTATAGATTCAAACTTATATAGGCACCTCAAGTAACGTAATTTTTATGATTAAAACTGTGTCGAATTAAGCCGTTTGTTGAATAAAAACAATGTTTTTTTTTTAAACCAAACCCACGAACCTAGAATATATTGTGCTGAAACGATCGACATCAAAATAAAAGTGATTTGTTGAAATTTAGTTATTGGAAACCGTTTTCTCCCGAAATGGGAATTTCATCAAGAAAAGTACCTATTGTCAGTCGCGAGCTGCAACGCTCTCGCTCTCTCTCCCGGGGGCATGAGCGCACGAGCGATAGCAAAAGTTTTCCTAAATATCTATTTCGTTAGGATCGCGAAGCTATTCTTTCCTCTTAGCATAGTCAGTTTAGTGGCCAGCTGGACTACTAAATGACCTCTTACTTTGTAGCCTCTTACCCAGTTTAACTTATGTTATTTTCGAAACAATCATTAATAATATAATAAACAACTAAAATTGCATAGCACGAAAGACGCAGTCTAAACTAAGCAAATACCAAAAATACGAGAGTATAATATCTTTGTACTGAAACTGTTAAATAACAAAACCTAGCTTTGGATAATGAAGAAAAATAATAGGATATGTGTCGAGGTTAGGATTAATTACTTACATAAAATATATTGAATGAAACACTGAAAATCATAAAATAAAAATAATTTTAACAAAAAAATAGAAACCTCCTTCAAATTACCTTATATGGTTATCTCCACTAAAAAGTAACAAATAAAATAACATTCCAGGTGGAACATGAAAAAAAATATTGCCAATATCCTCAATTAAGTAGATAGGTAGTGTATTAAGTAAATATTTAGAATTTTGTACTTCCTTTTGGAGTCGGTGCCAGCCAACTGTTTTAAGTCGTCGTCATCGTTAAGTCAGTACATATTTCTATATGACTATCAATAAAATTCTTTGATAGTCTATGATATAATGTTTTGTTGTGCTGCGCGGGATGCAATGCCGCACCCGACCAAGCGCAGAGACAGGAGCGACTACCAAAAAAGTCTGGGTAGGTTTCATTCGATAAATTAATACTCGTAGTTTCGTCATCTACAATTTTTGGCTGGCACCGACTCCAAAAGGAAGTACAAAGTTCTAAATATTTACTTAATACACTACCTATCTACTTAATTGAGGATATTGGCAATATTTTTTTTCATGTTCCATCTGGAATGTTATTTTATTTGTTACTTTTTAGTGGAGATAACCATATAAGGTAATTCGAAGGAGGTTTCTATTTTTTTGTTAAAATTATTTTGATGACTAAAATGTTCGACTTTTATTAAGAAGTTGAGAAGCAGGTTCTCCAACAACAATTATTAACAATTTCTTAGTCATGGAGTAGTGAAATAATGGAATAAACTAATTGAAGTGGTCTCGTTTCGGCGCCAATTGCCAACATATCATGAAAAGGAAAATAATCAAAATCAAGAAGGCTTTACAGATTAACGAGTAAAAGACCAACTTGTAAAATGTACTTCTATTAGTAAGAAATTTGGTATCGTAATAAATGACTTTGATAAACGTTAACTATAACAGGTACCTACCTACCTTAGTATTGGTCAACTATAATAAATAATTAATATAATTGTTTTATTGTTATATATATAATTGTTTTTATATATTTTTTATGTTTAGTCGTAAGGTTATATTTAGTTGTAAGTTTGCTATATGTTTGTGAGTGTTCTTGTGGTGCAATAAACGTTTTATCTATCTATCTATCTATCTATCTATGGAACCCTACACTTTGCATGGCCTGACACGTACTTGGCCGTTTTTTTAACAATACCAATCTTTAAGGGCGTTGATCCTTGCCCCAACATTTCAACTTTGTACGAGCCACTTTGTAAATGTTGTTTGTTTGGACTTTATGCCTTTAATTTTCAAAATATTATTTTGAGGCCAAACTAGAATGATGGCGTAAATAGCAGTCACTGCATCAGTTTCAAGCGGAGGAGAAGTAGGACTCATAGCATTGTATTGTCAATGGGATTACGGTAGGGAGTCGAAAGTGTAATTAAAAAAATTATGGAATTATTGCAAATTACTTTTTAGGTTCCAAGATTTTTGCAAGAATCAGGGTTATTGTTTGACAATAACCAAAGCTTTCGACTCAGTTTCTACACAAACACTTTCACGACAAACTACTATTTGAACATGATTTATCCCACTGGACCAATAGACCATGTCATCTATGTAGTTGACGTTGATGACGAATAACTATTCGGCCTCAGCTATTGGTTATTGGTACATTCCAATAATTTCTAGATATTCTAAAGGTGGGAAAGTTATGTTGTCGAGAGATTTCTTACAATTTGAATGATCAAACTGTATTTATTTCTTTCTGGGCTTATTCTAGATGTTTACAGCCTCCTGTTGTCTTGTTTGCGGTCAAAGAGTTCAACTCTAAGGTTTTTGATTTAAATCCCGGTACACAAAGAAGAATAAAAAATTGTGATACTTTCCCCTTTCCACTTTGGTTAGGATATTGTTCGAAAAGTAAAATGATACCGAGTTTCAGATGCAGGTGTAGACTGACTTTCCTAATTATCAGAAGCTATAACGGGCAAATGCAGCAATATATTTCACAGCAGTCACGAGATCTAGAGAGATGTAATCACTGCTTACCCCGCTAGGGTTGCGCCCACGCCGCCGCGCGGCAAGGCTGCGCAGGCGCAGTGCAGGTCGCTCGTGTCAAGGCCGCGCGCTTGCTTCACCTGCCATGTTTGTAAACAATGCCATGCTGTCAGCTCTGCCATGCTTTGTTGCGTTTCATTCGATTTTTAAAACCCTTTGTGAGAGCTGTCCGTGAAACTGAACAACTTTCTCTGAGGAAGAAACGTTGTCAGAAAAAAAATGCGATGAGATGTTGGATGGTGATGATATGATTGAATTTTTGACTTTGTCATTGTCGATTTGGGTATCGACAATAAGGTTGTATTATACACCTCTCATCAAAAAAATCGAAACACCTTTTGTAAGGAATAACGGAAAAATGTGTATATTTAGGAATATAATATGTCAAATGTCGTTTAATAGTGAGTAATATGAGGTTTTCAAATCCTATTCATTCATCATTTACTTACTATTAAACGTCATTTGACATTATATTCCTAAATATACAAATTTTTCTGTTATTCCTTACAAAACATAAACTTGCAAGGTGTTTCGATTTTTTTGATGAGAAGTTATATTTGTTGGAATTAGTATGAATAAATAAAAGAACCCACAGATTTCTATATGCGTGAGTGACTCTACCAGGTTTTTAGGTTTGCCCTTGTTTCTAGTTGACAAACAATCAACCAAGCAGCGCACACTCACTGTCACGCTCTAATCCTTAATTTATGTTCGTCCGTCCTTTTCACCTTTTGAAGATTGAAAATGGACAGTAGATGGCCATCCTAATATTCGAGCTGCCAAACATTGAATTTAAACCTTATGGCCGCGTCGGTTGTACAATTTTAGAGAGCACTTAAAACATGCAACATAAAAAGCTCTTAATAACAGCTATGCCCTTATTTTAGGTTATCATTCGTTCAAATAAATATTATTCGTTCATCTGAATTCATGACCTCTTTTTCATTGGTCATAAAAACGAAAAGGATAGCTGGATTTTAAAATTATTATAATTATACCTTACCTACATCAACCTTATATTAAAAATTATAAACAACAAATTGTGATGGATATTTTAAAAACTTTCTTCCTGGTTCCCTACACATAACCATAAACATTGAATATAACTCAAAGGATCAATAAAAACCGGCCTCAAGCTCTGTAATCTCGGTTTAATTGATAGAAAGTCAACACACCATTATAATTGACCTCTGCCTCCTCAGACCCATAAAAAGCATGGTTATTTTTAATCCCCATTACGGCCGCTTTCCTCTCCCATAGGGTCCCATAAATCGGTATGGCTCATGTGATTAAAAATTATGAGGGAGCGGACCTCACGCGTCGCTGGTTTAGACCTCAGGCGTTACTTTTCTTGACTGTACAATTTTTTGTTTGACAACACAACATAGTCTTTACAAATAGAAAGTTATACCGAGGTTCTTTTTGAAAATATGGAGTATGGTTACTCGTATGTTTTTGTGTGATTATTTTATACAATCATTAAAGTTGTAAGCTTGAATAATAACATGTATTATAAATTATGTCAGTATGTTTCTAAACGTGTCGATGTAAAAAGACAGCTTTTCACCCAGCCTAGGGTTCACGTGAAATCGGAACCCATTTTGTTTTTTTTTTTTGCGAGTTCTCGATAGTACAATAGCTACTTCTGAACCTTTACCGAGCCAATAAGATTTTTTTTGACAAGGCTTTGCCCAACAGTCCGACAAATAAAGCTACAAAAAAAAATATACGAAGAAAAAGAAGCCTTATTTAACCGATGATGTTAACATCAGTACGAAGCAAAAAAGTTTGACCTCTTTGAATTTGAGTTACTTATCAATGGCCGTGAAGACTACACAGCCTGCGAAGCTTGAGGTTACCGATTTGACTCCCATCGCGCTTATAGCAAACGATTGCGTGAATGTGAATAATGCTTACATTTAGCATTAGAAGTTCTCCAACGAATCTTTTGAGACTTTCTCCACTTTGGTTAAAACATTGCAGGTTGAATCAGCTGATTGTCCGAAAAGAAAGATGATTCCGTGCTTCGGAAGGCACGTGAAGCCGTGGGTCCCGGCTACAATCCACGGAAATAGTCGTTACACGAGCCATGTCAGTGACTTTTAGGGGCTCTATAACAGGGTTCGTGGGGTCGATTGTCGTCCTTACAACTCACACGATGAACATAATATTTCTGTACCCTAAGGCTGTCTGGAAGAAATTGCTACCCTAGCAATAAGACCGCCTTTTGACTCGTATGTTCCATGTCTTGTTTTTTCTACTTATTATTTTTTTGTTGTCAATAAATAATATTGTATGGTATTCATGAAGAAGGGAAACTAATTGGAGGTTGTCTTATTTTCAGATGAGTGTCGGTGGTTAGTACACGGGGCGGGCATGGGGCAGGCGGGCAGCCAGCCGGGCGGCGCTGGCGCAGCGCCGACGCGGACCCGACGCGCGCGCACCTTGCCGCACGAACCAGTGCGACACGCGCCTAAGGTAAAATGAAAATTTTTAAAGCGCGAGCTTTTCAACCGCTGCTGAGGATTACTCTTGTTAGCAGATTACGTGAAAAGCAAAGTTTCATGTCCATGCTACTAACCTTTGAAGAGTTTCCTCTGCGGGGACAATCATGATTGAAACATTGGTTCATGATAAATATGACATTTTAGTCATCAGCTATCAAAATTAAACATAGGTACGTTCAGTTTCGGGTCTGTGCTACTAACTGTTGAGGAATTCCTTAATGAGGAGACAAACCTGGCTGCATCTTTAGTTTTTATATTTTTTTTGTATTGCAAAACATGCAGAAATTAAAAGTTTAGATAAAGTGGTCCAGTTGCAAGATTTGCCCCAAGCTAACGCACAAAGAAAGTTAAATAACGGGTATTTAAAAATTACATCAACAAATCTTCTTTGCGTGGCATCATCAAAGAGCTACGAAAACGGCGTCATGAAAGCATTCACATGATGATCTCCCTGTCAATTCAATTCAATATTTATATTTATGGCCTCTGTCAATGGTGACAATGTTAGGGCAGCTCCCTAAATGCCAGTTTATACTTTGAAAAGTACAAGTGTTTCCTTGGAAACATTGAAATAATATGCTTTTTGAAGAAGACAGGAAGATATGAAATATGAAATTATATGATATGAAATTTTTGTTTTGACAACTTGCACTTATACTTGTCAAAGTTTAAACTGGCCTTAAGAAATAGGGCCTTACCGATCATCCTAAATTCTATACCCTATATCTGAATTGGTTGATGTGTTCTTTAAATTCCTAGATGTGCAGATATCCTTACGAAGCATTCCTTCACTGTAAAAACGTTGTATTAACGTGACTACCTTAAAAAACCTTAAGAGGTAAGAATAGTACATGCTTGTCCATACAAAAAGAGAAAACATTTTACCACTTCTAAATATTTTCCAATCTCCATGATTTTTTAGTATGTTATTGATACAAAGCTTTTCCTTTTTTCAAAATTTGCTATAGATTCAAATTTATAGGTATCTCAAGTAACGTAATTTTTGTGATTAAAACTGTGTTGAATTAAGCCGTTTGTTGAAGAAAAGAAATGTATTTTTTTTTTAAAAGCGAAACCTATGACCCTAGAATATATTGTGCTGAAACGATCGACATGAAAATTAAAGTGATTGGTTGAAATTTAGTTGGTGGAAACCGTTTTCTACCGAAATGGGAATTTCATCAAGAAAAATACCTATTGTCAGTCGCGAGCTGTAAGGCTCTCTATCGCACGATTGGATTGGGGCAAGAGCGCACGAGCGATAGCAAATGTTTTCCTAAATACCTATTTTGTTAGGATCGCGAAGCTATTCTTCCCTCTTAAATTTCTTGTAAATTCCACGTGTCGCAACGCAAGATCAAGAAGAAGGAGACAACAGGCCTACAAAGACTATCTTCTTTCGATTCCAGGTGCTGCCGTCGCTAGCCGAGACGCCACACCTTCGCAGCACGGATAACGGTGCAATCCTCCAATCTGGAGGCACCATCAGCGGACGGCGGCCATCTTCCATCCTAGAAACTTCCAGAACGCCACACGGCCACGTGGTAAGTAGTGGACTGTTTAAAATTAAATGCAGAAAGTAGACCGTCTATGCCTGTATGCCTGTTCAGAACCAGAATATGACCAGCTGACAAATTTAATATCATTTTCTCTGTCTTATCAATTCTCTTTTTATTTTATTTTATTTTCTCGCTAATAATAACATCATTTCAAAGTTGATATAAAATTACTTGCAACAAGGCCTAGCAACCACTGTTTTGTCAACTGGACTAACAAACTCTGCCATTAGCACATAATAATAGTAGTACCTCCATTATATAAGACACACCTGCAGTCGTAACAATGTCCACTAAGTGAGTTTTTCAAATCTCAAAGACAATGATAACACCTGACATATAATCAGGCTAACTAGTCTTTTCTATAATTATTTTTCTATAACTTATAATAAGATTGAATGTCTCGTTTTGCTTTTTCCAGCATTCTAACGTTTACCGATCGAGATCAGCAGGCTCAGGAGCTCAAGGGGAATTACGTTCAAGGGAACGTGATCCCTTGCACCGTTCACATACTAACCTGGACCTCAGGAGCAATGAAGGTAAACAATATTGAAGACAAGCAAACAATTTGTTTACAGCTCCATTTATTGTAACGAAAATAAGAAGTCCAAGAATTGATAAGATTAATTTTATAAATGTTTCAGGTAGCAGTATGGGGAAAAGATTTGGATCAGAACCTGATCTGAGGATAGAAGAAGAGCAACAGAAACCAAGATGTAACAGACATTTTAGGAAAAAGTATCGTGCGCCACCACCTCCCACCAATGATGTAAGTGAAAATTAAAATTATGTAACAAACGCAAATAATAAGTATGAAAATTTATTTTGATGTGAATATTATTTTTACAGAACCGTGAGGGTTCATCGCCAGATTCCAGCGACGGGAACGCGAAACCAGAACCCCAAAGGAAACTCAGACTGTTCAAAACCAGAAATGAAACCAAAAAGATGAACGGTCACATTGACACCAAATTACCTGTTTATAGATCTTCGTATACAGATTTCAAATCCTTAGATTTGCCTGACAATCTAAGTTTCGAGAGGCGATACAGGTCTCCTTGTAAAGATAAAGAACAGAATCTTAAATACCCTGATAATAAGGATATGATGCAAACTTCGGCTTCTCTCAAGAGAGAAGAGAGATTGCTACAGTCCAGACAAGACTATAAAAAGTCGAGAACGGACAAAGTAAGCGGATGTAGAGCAAAAACATCGAAAACAATCGAACAAAACGAAGCGTGGAAAACGCCATTACTTAACAGAAATTTCAGATATTCTGACAGATTTAGAAGAGAAGAGAGTGTACAACCGGTGTTAAGGAGAGAAAAGACTTTTGACAATACTCTACTTTCTAATGAAAAGGAAAGTGAGTCTCCTAGGGTTATACATGAAAACAGAAAACAAATAGGACAGCCGTTTAAAGATAACAGACTTAGTCCATTGGCGACTAGCAGCAAGCCTTTGAGAAAATCTCTTCCTTCACTATTAGTCAAAGATATTGAAGAAAAAGATGAATTTCAAGCGGAGCTTAAGAAGGCAACAAATAGAATTAGAGGTGAAATAGGGATTAAAAATAATATAAGTGAAAACAAAACTAGTCAGAATAATAAAACGAGCGCACAGAAACCAAACCCAACGAAAACAGTAGCACAGAGTAAAGTCAAAGAGTCTAGTCTTAAAACGAGCAACGTCAGTAATAAACAAGACGTGAAAACATCCAACAGTAGAATTAGTAGGCCCTTGAGCAGGGTACAAGAAAATAAACCGAAAGCAACTCCTCAAAGTGACGTAAACAATTCTAAGAGCAATGTAGTTGTCAGTAGGTATAAATTCAACAGTAAAGAAAGTGGAAAATCAATGCCAGATAGAGGACAAGCTTCTGGCAAAGAGTCTACACCGGAGCACTCACCGACGAGAGGAAAGGAACCACCGAAAATTCAATCCTTACAAGAGAAGTAAGTATCATGTTACAACAGGAATAGGAATTCAGGTCTTCGTTTTAATAAATATTGATATGTATTCATTAATCATTCATTTTTGTTTTTACCAGACAAAAACAGGCTCCTGCCCCATCGAAACAGTTCTACTTTGGTATGATCGAAAGTAAACAGTCAGATACACGAGACCACCTTAAAGACTTCCCTGGTCTAGGAAGTCCTATCATTGAAGAGATCAGCAACTTCCACCTCATAGAGAAAAAGCTTCTCGGATATCATGATGAAGATGCCGAGTTTGAAAAGTTTAATGCTAAGTTAAAAGAAGACTGCAAAATAAAGAACAGTAAGTACCTAGTCAAATAGTAGATTCTTCGCAATCAATATCATACACAAAGTTTTTTTTTTTCGTCTCATGAACAAACGTTAGTTTTGGACATAGTCGTTTAAGATTACATCTTTAAACTTTTTTTATTTTCAGTATCTTCGGAATCAGCCCTGTCATCAGATGGTTCAGAAGGCGAGGGTTCGGAAGGATCCTTAGGGATTGCTCTTAGATTACGACCTACCATTCCAAAGAAACAGCCAGCAATGCCTAGGTTCTCACCAGCAGCGGCTTGGAGACAACTTGCCAGTCTAGATGCCCATCTTGCAGCAGGTAATACACCGCTTCTATATGCCTAGGAAGAAGACTATAAAATATGCCTGTCACTTTGATTACTTTTTCATGTGATTAACATCATTCTTTTTAGAAACCCAGCCTTTAGCAGTAGAAACAAAAGTAACAGCCGACATATCACCAGAATCGTCTCCTAGGTCCGACCAATCAGCTGATAAGTCTGGAGACTCAGGTATTTCTGGTGACCATGCCAACAGCGATCCAAGAATAGACTCTCCTGGTCATCATGTAAGAATAAGCAAAAAATTATCATTTAATGTTATCTCGAGTTACTTAACTTCAACAAGAAATAAGAACGCTTATAAATTATTTCCGTCTGTTAATCTTAAGCTCTCTTTAATCCATAAAAGGCGGTAATCTTATAAATATTTTAAACGTGTTGATTTATCAATACAATTAAGTACGTCTTTACAAATCCATCTGCAGCTGAGCGTAACAAATCTAATGCCATCAATCAACGATGACAGTGACGTCTTCTATCCGCATTTAGCCTCGCGTACATTCACGTATTTTTCAAACATTATGCGGTTTATTCACCCACTTGCTTCCCCAAGCATTGCTGTTATTTTCCTTGCATCATTAGCTTTCAAGTGAATTGGATCGAAAATGCCAGTGAGTGATAGACGATCATCTTCAGAATAGTTATATCTGGATTTCCATGCAGGTACCAGATTCAAGCACTGCAGTGTGGACGCCCCAACAAGACCTTGGAGATAGTAGTTCAGATGGAGCTGGTGGAATGGGCATTACGTTACATCCTCAGGGTGTAGGAGTGGCTACTTACAGTCCAGGAGCACAGCCATTTAGCTTGTCACTGCCGAGAGAGAATCAGGACAAGGTGAGAAAAATAGGAGTAAAAAGTGCGCGGGATGTTAGGACTGACTTCCAGAATTTGATATCGTTATTTGTAATACAATTTTTTTATGTGATCTTTTAGTTCTTTAGAAATATTAATTATCAGATTCTACTGTGACTAACAAAAACGCAGCACTCGTAATGACCCTAACATTCACCTAACCTCCCGTGTACTCACCAGCTGAAGAGGAGTAAAGGGTAAATACTTCTCTACTAACACTATTCTTTAATATATCACTTATACTAATACTTTCATAACATCACAAATTACATAAAAGTGTAAGTATTACTTTACTTATTATGTTTTCATTTGTATGGTTTCTTCCTAACTTATCAATTATCATTTTGTCTGTCCTTTGTGAATCTAATATCAATTCTTCATAGCCTAGTTCTCCTATAAAAAAATCATCTTCCTTCCTACCATCTTCCTTTTAACCTTTATTCCTCATCAGCCCATCTTCATTTAGAACAATTCCAACCCTGCGTAGTTTAAAGGCATGTCGTGTTTCTACGAATGCTTCCAGGGCAAGCAGCTGCAACAAGGATTCAACAGTCTCCAGAAGTTAAGGAAGTCTGTTTCTGGAGCCCTTGGAGCCGCGTTAGGATCCAGAAGGTTCGATTTGGAGCATGAGCCTATGTTGCAAGAGCCAGAACAGAATTGGTTCCTGACAAAGTCTGCTCCGAATTCATTAAGCAATCCTCTGCTGTTCCAACAGCCTGCGAGAGTGAAGGGATCCACTGAGGAAGATATCAAAGAAGAGGAAACGATGCCAGTTCCTGAAAAAGTAAGTTCTTCTTTTGAAATTGTAATAAAATTCCATCATATTTAATGGCAATTGGTAAACGAATCATTTTCTTAATAATACTCAAACGAGGCTTTCAGGCTACTTCTCGTGTGTAAGTTATCAGTGATAACATGAAACCAATGTAGCCAATGGTTTTTTTTATTTGTTTTAACTCTTTTGTACCTATATAATCGTGGAGTCAATTTTGAAAAAATAACAAGGTTACCTGGACTGCATTGGTTTTATAGCTATCAATTTTCCTATATTTGTTTGCTCTGTTTAGGAGGCTGAAATAAACCCTTGGCGAGGCAACACTTCCTATCTGTCGTGGGGAGGTCACGTGATGTACCTTCCTCCAGCACCTGCTGCGCCTGATCAGCCCCTCTCCATGCTGGGACCCATCGACAGGCCTGTCAGGTAAACATGAACTGGTTTAATATGAAAATGTACAGCAAAAGTTGTAATGTACGCTCCAAATGCAAGTAAGCACATGCAAGAATGTACTAATCTCGCCAAGAAAATGTATCATCACAATAGCTAAAAAATTATATTAGGTTGGGGAAATAGTTTCTTCGCATTTGATATGAAAATTCAAAACATTTTTTACGCAGATTTTACTCGTCAAAGCAGATTAAAGCAGATTTCACTCATCTTAACAGTAAGAAAAACAAATGAAAATCACACATTTTCCTAATTTGAATTGGAATTATCTTTTTTAAAATTTAAACTTTTTAATAATACCAAAACCAGCCAAATACAAATGGTTATAGCCAAAGAGATTTTATTATAAGTTCATACATACTATTTGCGAAAAGAGTTTTTCCCCAACCCAATAGAATGTTCTTTCCTATTTATCCATCAGGAGCAAGTCAAGTGGCTGTTTGGAAGTGGCGGCGCGAGCGGCACGAGCGGCTCTAGCGAGTGAGATGCGCGAGCGCGAGCGGTCAGCGTCGCCCGACGTGGCTCGAGCCATCCCGGCCAGAGTTGAACCTGTCAACAACGTGAGTACTTTCACCTTTCACCATGATAATTTTATCTCATTTTTTTTTTCTGGAACAGGGGGCCGTTTCACGAAGCTAAAAGTTACAATTTACAAGTATAATTCGACGTACATTGCGTAGACGATTAGATAAAACGATAAGGGCTTACAGTTTAGGCGATGGCTTCGCAATGTATATCAAATTGTAACTTGTTACTAGTAACTTGTTGCTTCGTGAAACGGCGCCCAGATCTTCAAAAGAGTTGTTGTGAGGTCTGTTCTTGGCAATTCAGAGTATTTCCAAGTGGTTTAATACAGACATAAAGTCTCGCTTCTATCCCGGAGGGGTAGGCAGAGACTAGGTCGTAAAGTGGTCGTAAATTGTTTTAATCATACCATTATTTTTCTATAAACAAACCCATTGACTTTGTCTCCGTGGACAATACTTACTTATTTGTTTTACTATCTCACTTAACGCTGCGACTATACTACCATAATTTCATGCCATAACAGTTTTTCACGTAGATATAACTTTACCTTGGATGAACAGTTATGAAATCAAAATTTTATATTAACAATCTAATCTGATCTCCCTTCGTTTTATCATCGTTAGTATTAACATCAACGTTATCCAGTAAGTTATGTTAATAAGTATCTAGTACCCAGTTATGTTACTCACTTGTTTACGTAACAAATAAGAATTCTTTTTTAAAATTTTTCCTCATAAAATATCTCAAGATGACGCTCTTTCTGTTATCTCGATTTCTTGTTCACCTTGATCTATTGCAAGTCTTTATTACCTGTTAAAATAAATAAAGCTCATTAAGTTTTCACAAATATACCTATAAATCGTTATACAACACATTGATCAAATAGCAGTGTATAAGTAACGTTTGATGTATAGTTTATTAGCAAGCCCAGAAAATAAGATTTCAAACTCTTTCTATTACTCTATTCGTTTCTATTGGCAATTAATTAGCATATTCAAATAAACCTACTTTTACACAATATCTATTTATTCACTATCTGTCTGCCTGCGCCTGCGACTTCACTTGCGTGATCAAAGTTTTATCGCCGAGAAGCACCTTTTTCGGCTTCTAGGCGGATGCGTATCAAAATGAAATATTATGTACAAATTTTCAAGTTTTACAACCGTGAAAATCGCTTCAGATTTCACGCAGCAGTTTTTGCGTGATGAACGCACAAATATACAAACAGACAAACAAACAATAATTCTAAAGATAATTTGTTTTGGCTTCTATTGCCTTATAAAGATCACTAATATATATTTTCTTAAATTTATATCCTACGTACAGAAAATGCTCAGATAATATATTTGTATAGATTATAGGTTATTAAATATTTAGATTTATTTTCTGCAGCGAAGATTAATTATAATAATATTTAGATTTTTATCTGTCGTTTCAATATGACCTTGAATTATTCAACAGAGTCGAACTATTACTGACACAGATAACTAGTTGGTCCATAATGTTTCTGCTATTATACCAATGTTCCACACTGATCGTTCAATGTCACAATTACAACTATAAAGTTTGTGAACTACACTAGGCTACAATATGTCAGTAAGGAAGAGGAGTAGGCTATGTATTGTGGAAATCACAACCGTGTATCTTTAAAAAGAAATTAGATTTAAAAAATCGACATCAGCCTCAGCTTTAAGCACAGTAGTGTAACGCGGCATTCGTCCTCTTTCCTGTTTTATGACTGGCAACTTTTCTTGCTGGCAGTTTTATCTTTCATTTTAAATTCATTTTCAAGATTTCTTACGTTTCAATTTAGTCTCTTTTCTGCTAAATTCTTCACTTCATGTCTTGATCTCCGATAGTACATATCTAAAGCTTTTCTACTATTCTCTCATATAAATAACTTTTTTTTCTTCGGACTGTGCTCTGGTCATTGCCACATAACCCTCTACAACACTCTTCGCGTGGTGCTCGGCAGCTCCGTGGCGGCTGCTGCGCCACAGTAGTTTCATCTGACTGGTTTAAGTAGAAATTAATTGACACAAATTAAAATCAAATTTAAAAAAATATTTCTATTTATCCGTGTATTAAGTACTGCAAAAGCATTCAAAGCTGCCAACATAAAAAATATCGATTTATCAGCTCACTAGAAAAACTTGATAAAAACCGAACTGCAATCAAACAAAAACAAAGCATCCTAACCACGTCTATCCACAATACCTGATCCATCTCTAACTTGATCACATAGCAACATCACTCATTGATCATTGAGCAATACTTTGATGTGTAGCATAATTTTATTAAGAAAACCGGAACATCTTAGATTTTCGCAAAGACTTAAACAAAATGGAAACAACTTAATAGAGAAAATATTTTTTTTCAATAATTTTATGTTATTTTAGGATAATTGGAAACATGAACGCTTTTGGCTAATCTAAGAGTATCTTTTTTAAACTCACAAAAATTTCTGTTTCTAGTGGTCAGAGCTCACACTGTAGCAATATCTTAACAACAAACAAAATGATTTAAAATACGGAAGAAAGTAGTCATTAGCCAATCAGTGCATTAGTCAGTGTACAACGTTCATATCATCCAATCAGCTCTCAAGATTTAATGATCCTGATAAAATAGCGATACGAAAATGTTTCTACTGTATCAAGTTGTTGTTCGTCCGAATTTCGCGAATGTCCTAGATTTTTCGCGAAGATTCAGTTTTTTCGATTTTACTACGACATGTTAGTAAATCATCAGAGCAGTCTCAATCCTTTGTGCTTGGCTTGCTTCACTCATCATTCATCAATCACACATGATTAGCTTCACTAATCATTCATCTGTTACGATTCAATCGGTTGTGAAGGTTGGGATTAGTCTTCGAGACACATACACCTTGGAAGGTCATATCGTGTCACAGAATTTGGATCATCTGTGTTATTGACTAGAGCGTCGGTGGTGTAGCCCGCTGTCCTCCGTTCAGGAGACGCGGGTTCGATCCCCACCGCACCAATTTGAATGTTTGTTTGAATTTCTAATTCATAATGTACGTTTATTCGACGCCCTTACGGTAAAGGAAAACATCGTGATGAAACCTGCACACTCCTGTGAAGAAATTCAAAGGCTGTGTGTGAAGTCGACGAACATGCACTGGGCTATCGTGGCGACTAAGGCTTGATCGCTCTACTCCAGGGTAGGCTCGAGCCTCTTGGTAGGGACGTATATGAGCAGTTAATCGTGATAAGTAATTTATTTGAAAAAAATCGTTAAAATTAAAAAAAAAAAATTGTTATTTTTCTACTTTCGGGGAAAAAATATTATTATACCTATAAAATGTTCTATCAAATCATTTTTAAACTTTGCTATCTATGTCTGCCCTGCCCTTAATCGCATCCCAAATTACCGCATGTTAAGAAATAAAAAAAAAACCACAAAGCTAAAAAAACGTCGTAGGTAAATCTACATAATATCGTGAGAATGGCTTACTTAACACTCCCGAAACATCTCAATTGAATAGAACAGAAGACCGCAAATCGTCACATTGAACACCTACTGAACGAAATGTGTTACAGCCTACAGCTTCGCCATTGTGACTCAGTGTGTCCTCATCTATAAATTTTCCCACGCTTCGACAGTAAGCTTGAGCTTTATTTAGTGTTGTATTGTTGCAAGTATTTTTATAACAGTTACATTTGCTCTAATCATTATTATTAATAATAGTTTTATTTTATTTTCGAGTCATCAACGACAAGACTAGGCGTGCTTGGATAGAAGATAGACAGATAGACAGACATTGTTACGTTATTAGTACTCGTAGGTAATCGTACAACTCAGAATTTAATTGACTAATATTACTTGGTTAGTTGCTTGGCTTGTTTTTGGTCCAGAAAAATGGGAAAAGTAAAAAAAAAAAATTTTTCTTGGTAATTTAAAAAAAATACTGTTTAATAATAAAAAAAACTTATTTTTACGGCTATTTTTTCTATTTTTTTTTTAATAAAAATATATTTTATTCCCTACTCAATACAGTTTATTTGGTATCAATAGGACATTTTTAAGTATTTTTGTTTTATTTTATTTTTTTATTGATTTCTGTCTTCCTTTTGGCGGCCGTAAAAAAATAGAAAAAATGTTCGAATTTTTTTGGTACTAAAGAAGATCACCAAAGCTAATAAAAACAAAAAACTTATAAAAAAAATGTTTATAAATAATATTTAAGTTACCCGTTGTTTATAAACAACAGCTAACGCGTTTAAGCGTTAAAAAAATTTATTTTTACTTATTACATTGTATTGTTGTAACAAAATATCAAAAGCGTATACATTAATTATAATATGGAAGTATGAAAAATATAAGGATACTCAAAAGACTATCAGTTTAAACACTTATTTTGCAAACATCGCTGACAAAATATTATATACTAGAAGTAATTCTGAGTATGATCCAAAAATATTGAAATTAATTAACACTGAACTAATAAAAACAAAACACTTGCAACAACTTCAACATTACGAAATAACAGCTATTGATACTCATTATGTGATCCTGTAACTATTACTTATTTCACATCCCTATCAGCCTGGCTTCCGCCTTTTTGTCGTGTGACTGGAGTTTTTGGCCAGAGCACTCGGAGATTAATATCTTCATTACGGAGTTTGTCCTTCATCTTCAGATCCATGCATTATTTGGACCGGTTTCCGCATTGCCTATCTACCAGCCTAGATTCTTTACATTATTTAACTTTTTCATAATAGCTTACTATGAGTTACGGTGATGAAAATATGATTTTGTAAGTTGTTATTTATTTACTAACTGACCCGGCAGATGTCCTGCCATTTTTTCCAACATCTACCCTACACCTACCCTGCGCATTTTTCTATTTTGTTTTTGTTTTATGGAAGAATCTTCTACGAAGTATTAGAAAACATTTAAAAAAGATGAATGAAATCGGTAAAGCTATAGCGTGACCAGGAGAAATAAGAGTTCATTTTTATATATTATAATATATATAGATAGATAGATAGATATCGTGAAGTGGTCCGTAAATTATTCAAAGTCAAAATTATTTATTTCCATAGGATGTTATTACATCACTTAGATCCGTCATTACATTTTTTTGGGTGAGTTCAATAACAGAATGGCGGAATCTGTGGAGAAGAGCTCACCGAAGAAACTCCACAGTCGTCGCATCTTTTGCGTTTCCTTTTTTAAATAAAATATTGTCAATTACAAAATTAATGCTTATTATATATCGAAAAAGTCTGCTACTCAAACAATCTATTCCCATGGACATCTGTCCTCTAAGTATTCTTCCACCAAGTTCTAATTCTTTTGTATTTTATGTCCAAAATTGGGTTTAAAGTATAATTATTGACTTTAGTAGATTTCTTAAGAATTTTTCCTAGCCTGGAATAGATGTACCTACATAAATATCGAAACAAGGTTAAATTTAGTACCTATTATTAAACTTAACTCATACTTACCCAACAATATCAGTATTTTCCGTTATTATCGGTTTCTTATAAATTAACTTACGTTATTGCAACAAATGCAACTTACGAACAATGTTGCAGCTCTTAAAATAATGTTTGCTTAGTTTTCAATAGCCAGTTAAATCAACGACTTCATCGTCTACATCTTCACAGAAGAGGTTTAAAATATTATGATGAGTTTTACTTTATGAGCAACATTTACATAGATTGTTCTAGTTTCCTCCTCACTTATAACATACACTGCACTAGTTGCATCAAGCAAGACTGCTCTGTATTTAAATCTGATAATGGTGTAAATTCCCGCAGCGAAACTAATCTTAAATTTAATATCAGTCTTGTCACTTTCTGACCCATGATCATGAAAAAGGACAGGCGATTTTCTACCATTGTGAGCGCCAAATTTTATAGCACAAATGTCAAGTTTTGACGTGTGCCATGTAATTTTCAACGGCTTGCTTTAGGATCCTGCTTATTTACGTTTGTGACATAAAATTTGACGTTCAAAAGAGCCGACAATCTCCCGTCCTTTTTCATGGTCGTGGGTCAGAAAGTGACAAAACTAATATTAAATTCAAATTTTGTTTCGCTGCGGGAATTGACAAGATTATCAGATGTATCAATGTATTTACATTACAATTACATTCTTCCTTACTAATATTATAAACGCGAAAGTTTGTATGTTTCACGCAAAAACTACTGAATGGATTTGGATGAAATTTGGAAAGGAGATAGTTTGTAACCTGGATTAATACATAGGATTCTTTTTACGGGAAAATGTTTTATTCCTACGGGAAAATCTTACATAACGCGAGCGTAGCCACGGGCGGACCGCTAATAGTCTTTACTAAACACTACTTAATTATATAATCATTCCATCATCTTCCAACGAGTCTTGCTTGCCAAACATCGAGTCGTTGGCACCTGCTCTTGCGTCCATTAGTATGCTGTGCCATCTTGCTAACATTGACATCAGCTTGTAATCGTGAGCTTCCTATGAAAAAGTCATGTCTTTTTCTTGGCGTTTCCATGATGTGAGTTTGAAGTAGTGGGTTTGTTGAGGTCCAAAACACAACAAACTGGTTTACATAGAGGTACATCAAAATATGATGTTTTAAAATATATATATATATATATATAAATATTTAATGTAATGTTTAAATTGTCAATAATTTTATAAAATAAATCAATATTACATTTGTCACCTTAAAAATAATTCAAATAAAATTCAACGTCACATAATTCAATAAAAGTCAAAATGTGGCTACTATATTGTAACTTAGTCAAAAAGCCCCCCGGATAGTGTCCCCTGACCGAAAGTACCCATTATGCTGGCTGCGTTACACGCTGCGAGAGATATTCTCAGCACCAGAAAATAGCCAGACCAATAAATAAATGAATGTTGTCTATTGTCAAAAAAACTCATTCACACTGAGATATTTCATCATTTTCGGCAACATACAGTATTGGTTCATTATCTAATAAATATACGCAGCCGTCACCGCCCAATGTATATAAGTCTAAGACATATTTATAATTCCTTTCACCACCTTCTAAAGTTCTATTATGAGAAATTCCCTGTTGGATCCTGTTGTCTTGTGAATAGGTTGAATACGCGATTAGCCCTCGCCTGTTATTAGACCTAATTTACACTTCGATAAGTAATAAGTAGCCACTAAGCCCAGCTAAGTTATATGACATCACGAGTCACGTTACGACGCACTTACTGTGAAGGAAAACATTGCGTGGAAGCCTGCAAGCCTGAAGAATTTCAAAGGTTATGTGTGAAGTCAACCAACCCGCACTGGGCCAGCGTAGTCTGGGCATGATCGCCCTAATGCAGGCAGGGTAGGGAGGGCCATAAGTCTCTCGGTGGGAACTTATATGAGCTGTTGATGGAACCCAAATTAGTTTAATAAGTAAGCATAAAACACAAAATAGGAGCCCGGACTATTTTGACAGCTACTTACCATTTTAGGTTCTTGTTTAAGAGTGAACAACACTTATTTACTTACATTACTTTAATCGTCAACAGCGACTATTTGTCTGATTAAGTTAAGTCGCCACCGTACTTATGCAAGTATGAATGGGCCTTTACGTTTGACGAATGGCGATTAGGTATTGTCTCTGCGTCATAATCGCAATACCAAATCACGGTTACGATCCGATAATCAACACCTGTGTTTGGCAAAGACTCTACTAATGTAGAGTCTGTATGTAGAGATAATAACTTATGGATTGTTACTCGTATTCTAATTGGTACCTGGGCGACCAAGCTTTGCTCGTGCCATCTGCTGGAAAACTTGCAGACTACGAAAAAATATATAACATATTTTAATTTCTTTATTTAAATAACTAAATGAAAGAATAAATAAGAAAATAACAAATAAAAAAGAAACATGAACAAAATAAAAATATATCTATCGAGATTCGAACTCAAGACTCAAAAATCAAAATAGACTTTGCAAAGCTGGGACCTCTTTGCTTGCCAAATGGCAACAAATACCTATAACTTCTTTTTTTTGTGTTCCTTAAATTTTGTAAACAAATAAACTTTCTCTTCTTTCTTCCTTTCTTTCTTTCAAACCAGCGGGTTCCCCACTGGCAGCGCGGTGACCCAGTGGCAAAATTACCTTTCTGTTATAATATATAATATAGCGTATAAATTCTTTTAAAAAGAGAGTTTTAGGAAAAGAGAGTGGTAGAGTTTATAACATCGTGGTGACAACACGTGGAGGCATGTGTACCTATAAAAACGCACAAAAAGTAGGAAAATCCTCACGAAAATTCTCCATTTTCCTCAGTAGTAACAAGTAGTGGGAAGGCACGCCGCATGGTCTGCGCGCGCAGGTCGCCAAACACGCGCGCGCGCACCTGTCTACCGCACGCGCCGATCCACGCTTTTTTATCGTGGTTTTATTTTTTATTTACAAAGTGGCCAGTGTTGTGAACGACGGCGGTCTATACGGTCAGTCATGTTTGTTTTTATTTTTTGTTTTTTCATGTGTTGATTTGTTTTGATGTATGTTTGAGGAATTTTAAATTCGATAAGTTGTTTTAGAGTTGGTGTAATTTTTTTATTTGTGATGTTATTACATACTGAGGTGCTTACGCGGGTTCCAAAGTATATCTCTGTCGACTTAAAAACTATGATTGAAGGCTAGCCAGAAAATTTTGCAACAATTTTAACAAAAAGACGATTTCCCGAAGTGTAATAATTGTTGAAAAATTACCTGTGAATGTATGGTTACTGGTAATGGTGAGCCGTGTGGTGACGGCAGAGTAGAATACATTTGTCACCAACCCCTACTCTTCCCGTGGGTGTCGTAAGAGGTGACTTAGGGACTACACATTGAACAGGGAACGGGCAGCGCTCTCTGATACAGTAACCTTTTAATCTGCGATCTCCAACCCGACTGCCAAGCGTGGAGATCATGGCAAAACCCTCCATTTAAGGAAGGAGGCTCATAGTCCAGCAGTGGACTGTAACGGGCCGTTGATGATTGATGGTAGGTTACTTTAAAATATCCGTCATCATCATTCTTCAACGAAAAATGATTAATTTCTTTGATCTAAATGTACGATGTGTGAGCGTCGGTGGTGTAGTTGCTAGGGCTGCTGTCTTTCGTCCGGGAGACGCGGATTTCATCTCCACTACGTCCCAATGTGTTTTCGAATTTCGAATACTACATATCGACGGTGAATACCTCCTAACTACGATTACCAATCTCAACTTCGGCGAATACATCGAGTCACTGACACAAACTGCAGCCAGAAAGTTGGGCATTCTGAACAAGGTCAAGCATTACTTCACGCCGGGACAACGCTTATCATTATACAAAGCGCAAGTCCGATCTTGCATGGAGTACTGCAGTCACCTGTGGGATGGCTCGGCAAAATATCAACTTGCTGCACTTGATTCGGTGGAACGCAGAGCCAAGAGAATTATCGGTGATGAGAATCCAGTGGTAACCAAGCTTCACAGTTTGGCTCATCGCCGAAAGGTTGCATGTCTGTCAATATTTTACAGGCTGTATTTCGGGGAGTGTGCACATGGGCTGCATGAGCTCATTCCGCCATCACCTTTTTACTATCGGGAGTCCAGACGAACTGCAGCATACCATCCGCACTTGGTCGACATACCCCTTTGCCGCACGAAGCGCTTTCAATCATCTTTCATTATGCGCACGGCCAAGGAGTGGAATTCTTTGCCTGCTTCTGTTTTTCCGAGTGCTTATAACCCAAGCATTTTCAAAGCTAGAGTGAACAGGCACCTTCTGGGCGAACTCGTTCCATCATCGACCACATCTCGTCCCTCGCGGACCTGATTGTGGTCAAGAGTAAGCCCATCAACTAATAAAAAAAAAAAAAAAAGATTTTGGTCATTTTCACTTTATTAAATCAATCGCCTCCTAATACACCGCTCTAGGCACCTATTTAAAGATAGAAGCTAAATGCTATTATTTAGCGGAAAAAGATTAGTACTAAAAATTAAAAGAACCATATTTTTAACCCAATAAAAAAAACGTTATTTTCGTCACCTGTAAAGTTGCGTTTTTTTTAGATAGAAGGTCACCGTCGATATTACGTTTATTTGACGCTCTTATGGTGAAGAATAACATCATGAGGAAATCTGCACACTCCGAGAAATTCAAAGCTTTTGTGTGAAGTCGGTTAATCCGCACTGGGCCAGCGTGGGCCTGATCGCCCAACTCCAGGGTAGGCTCGAGCCCCTCTGTGGGAAAGTATACGAGCTGTTGATGTTGCACCTAATACGGAAAGTAACAGGCAAAACAAAATGTTAAAATTAAACTAATGTTCACACTCGGATGCGCTCTGCTGAACGCAGTGGATGGTCTCTTCCGCGGATTAGTATTTTATTTATTTAATACAATTATGATTAATTATAAATTCTTGTCTTATTGTGATTAAAATCATATGAAAGTTAAAAGTGAAACTCGTTTCAGATACTTAATTACTGCAACGGTCCGTTAGGTCTTATTCCCCGAATGTCTAGTGAACCTCTTGGTCAACAATATTCAATTACAACAAAGTAATTAATTTGAGTAGGCAAAGCTTCTGAAATGGTTGATATTTTTTAGTGTAAAGGATTTTAACTTTTACATGTCTCTTTCTTCACATTTTCGCAATTCATTTTTTATCTACGCAGAAATTGTTAAATAACTTGTTTTATTTTCTAAAACAATTTTGACTAGCATTGTCAAAAGTTAGAAGTGTTATTTAAATTATCTTATTACTGGTAAAAGTACAACGTGTTAGCTAAATGACAAAAAAGGTGGTAGGTCGGCCTATGAAACTGAACAAAACTTTGTGTTAGATTTTCCCGTGGGCATAAGACTTTTTCCCGTAAACAGTTATTTCCTATGTGTTAATCCAGGTTACAAACTATTTCAATTCCAAATTTCATCCAAATCCGTTGAGTACTTTAAGCGTAAAGGAGGAACAAACATCTAAACATCCAAATATATTTTCACGTTTATAATATTAGTGTGATTTTATAGGCTCTGAAGCAGAGCTGCATTCAGAGCTGCAAACTATATTGTAGTCACTTTTTTGTGTAAATAGTTACAAAAAAATAATTTTCTTTTTTGTTACTTTCTAGTTTATTCTGGTTGAATTAAAGTCTGTATAAACAAACAGACCAGACAAGGAAAACACACCTTTTAACATTGTTAACAAGAACACGAACATCTAAATAAATCGAACATACGAAATCCGATAGTGAATGTCAAAAACAAATAATTAAATATTTGCGTGGCCTTTACATCCGTTTCTTATATTGAAAACGGGAATTCTTAATTAAAAACTGTTTTGTTTAACTTCTTATTTTTAAGGAGTGGTCACTTACAATGATCGTGGCTTTACTATCAATAGAAAATTAAAAAATATTACGGTGTAAATAATTATAACTACCATCTCAATCTTTTTATCATTTTATCTACAAATTGATTCACAGCAACTTGTCTTCTCTGTGCAAATAATATAAAGATACATGTATTATAATAATTATTTGATAAATATGGTGGACGTCTTCCGGCTGAGATGATGATGATGATGATTGAAATTATGTACTTCTGCAGGCAAATATTAATTAAATATAAACCGGTATATATCTTAAATTAAATATAATGGTATCAAGTCAGATGTAGGTTGTAAAATACTGACTCCTGCAAGCTATATTATTTGAGTATTTATCAACCGACTTACAAGAAGGAAGATGTTCTCGAACCGTAGGTTTTTTATGAATGAACTGTTGCTGCAGCCAGGATTGTCTCCTCATGAAGGAACTCCTCAACGCAACGGCTAGTAGCACGGACTCGAAACTTTGAATTTCGAGTACTCTCACAAGTATACTCCTCAGCAGTTTAAAAGCTTGTTTTTAAAAAGGATTTTTAATTAAAACTTTTAAAATTGTAAATTAAGTAAGTAAGTAATAACACACACAGTAATTACTACTGCTTTCATTCATTACCCCTGACGGCCCTGGCCTTAACTGTTGCATATACTTGCAACCAATTTATTGGTCTGTTATATACTTTGGTTTTATAGTTTAAATCGCTAATAATGTAGACTTGAGCGAAGAGCACACTGGTCGGCCTCGACACGTGATGTCATGTCGCAAGTGCAGGTAATAATTACCATTATTTACCACATAAAGGTCTAATGAAGTGTGCATTCGCAATGCAAGGGTAGACGAATTACAGTTGCATTGCAGTCGGTGCTCGTCAACTCACGTACCCACCGCGGGGCTCTACCCTGAATTAGGGTCATGACCACGCTGGCCCAGTGCGACTTGGTCGACTTCACACACAAACTTTAAATTTCTTCGCTTTCTTCACAGTTAGAGCGTCGAATAAACTTGCACAATGTGAATTCGAGAACACATCGCTACGTGCTGGGGATGGAATCTGCGTTTTCCGGACGAAAGGCTGCTCTAGCCACTATACCACCGACGCTAATTCATCCTATAAAATCCTAATATTATAATAAAATCAGCATCATTATCCCGATTCATGCAGGATTTTATGTCAAAACTTGAATTCAAATTTATTTTTAGCTCAAAAAGTAAAAGTGCATAAGATTGTTAATTCAGAAGCTAGCTAGATGAACATATTTAATTATTATTTAAATTTGAATCGTCTACCGCTAGCCATAGTATGCATCATACTAACTACATTATCACACTAATATTATAAATGTGAAAATATATTTGGATGTTTGGATGTTTGTTCCGCCTTCACGCTTAAAGTACTCAACGGATTTGAATGAAATTTGGAATGGAAATAGTTTGTAACCTGGATTAACACAAAGGATACTTTTTACCGGGAAAAGTCTTATTCCCACGGGAAAAATTTTACTTTACGTGAGCAGCGTAGCCGCGGGTGGACAGTTAGTTATTTCATATTATTTACTAATGCTGATACTAGTTTTTGCAATGGAATATTAATGTCATGACATCAGGTCGGTTTCAAGGACGGTCATAGAAGTCATAGTAGTGACAAAAACTGGCATAAGTGTGAAGTTAAATAGAGGTCAGAAAAAATAATGTAACATGAGTTGACTTGATGATATCATTAGTGATTTGAAGTAGTTCGTCTTTAGATCATTGTTAGCCGGTAGAATACATTTGTCACCAACCCCTACTCTTCCCGTGGGTGTCGTAAGAGGCGACTTAGGAACTACACATTGAACAGGGAACGGGCAGCAGCGCTCTCTGATACAGTAACCTTTTAATCTGCGATCTCCAACCCGCCTGCCAAGCGTAGAGATTATAGCAAAACCAAACACTTAAGTGGAGGAGGCTCATAGTCCAGCAGTGGACTGTAACGGGCCGTTGATGAGATCATTGTTTATATCCACCGACGAATTCCAGCATACTCACCAATTCTTTTTTTACTGACTAATTCAGAATTATCTTTATCTAATACCTTTTCAACTTTATTAACTGTTGGTTCTCCTGAAAAAAAAATAAAAAAAAATATCTACAGCCTATAATAAAATTAATAATAATAATAGCTAATTATACCAAATTTTTCTCATTTAAAAACATCACAATGGTTCGAATCTACCCTAAAGGTGCAGTCCGCATCAATAGACCGCAAATTAAATATTTTTCTAACAAATTCTATCCAAAGTCGAAAACACCTTGGCATGTTACAACTACGCACCTTGTTATATCAATTTCCTTGACAGAAAACGCATACAGAATATCAATGACTACTTCACTCCTTCACCCCGATTCTGGAAGTCATGCTCTAATCCTAATTTTAAATCCAGCCATTCTATTTGTTTTTATGACTAATGAAAGAGAGGATAGTTTCAAATCAAGTCGGTTAAATGACTTAAGATTGTCTGATGTATTTAAGTTCGCTCTAGAATAAGTCGGGACGGCCCCATTCCCACGCACTTTTCGCCATGACAACGTCCTAGCCCCCAAGTGGGCGCCCTTAGGCTGTTGCTTTTAAATCTAGGGGTAAGAGCCTTTTGCTTCTTTAATAATCCAGCTACGCAGCAGATTTTCCGACAAGCATTATTTCCATTAAAAAAAACTGCAAGTGCAATGGACGCTTTCATAAAGTCGTCTAAATTCGATGTTCGACAGGTCTAAAATGAAGTCTCTGTCTCTTATCCCTTTTTTATCTTTAAAAGGCGAAGAGGACAGACGAACTTGAATTAGGGATTAGAGTGCAACTTATCAAATTAGCCCCTATCTACCAATACCTTCTATCCACAGTCCCGTCGCGTCCAACATTACCCAAATCACATAACCCGACCGACGACGCATAGATTTATAGCTACAGTCATAAATTTTATTAATAAATTAAACTATTTGTCAAGTATCTTATAATAACGGTATTTGTGACATGTTTATATTTAAATATATATTTTCTATGTTTTTGAGCCATGTGTTGTTGAGCTTTTCTCATATTATTGTTTAATGGAGAAACTGACTAAATGATAGCCAGATCAACACAGTCTAAATTAAGCCTATGTTGGTCTAAGCTAGGCACTGAATCTAGAAACAAGCACTAAGAAGGAAATTTAGTAAATTCCCTTCCCAAAGGAGGAAAAACTTAGGATAAGTTTAGTTTAGGGCATTGATTTCCAATTCAACGTTTTAAGATAAAGTTCAGGGTTTTCTGAGAAATATCAAAAGCTTTTAAATATTTAATATTGTCCAACTAACTAATAGTTTAACTTAACTAATATACATACAAAGTATTAAAAAAGAATTTCCTTTTTGACTTATTTTTGGTTATTATTTATTTATTTACACGTTATATTTTTTCTCTCCCACATTTTCTGGCAAACATTTAAAATTGTAATGACAAATTTTCTCAGTTCATCACTAAGAACTTGAATCGACAAGGGTCTAGTTATAAAAGTCGTTATAAAAGTTGCATTTATCATAGATATACATTCCGGCACGGTATGGCACGTAACGACGCGGCTAGAGGTTTCGTAACCGAGCCCTTTTGAGGTTAACGCCGAACTGACACGTGTTTAGGAGACACCATATTCTCTCCGTGGTCGAACGGTAGTGACTCTCATTCCAGAGGTTCTGGAATCAAATCCGAGGATACTATCAAATAAAAACACTTGAGGACATCACTGGCTAAATCACCTTATTGTCTTTTAAAGATAAGTACGGACTTCAGAAGGCATGTTAAGCCGTTGTAGACGGGTAACAAAATCAATAAAACAAACATACAGACTGACAAGAGAGCCAGTTAATAAAAGCGTGTTAAAAATGACTGTTTCTAAAGGCATGAGAGGTGACATTTTGGCAAAATGAGTTTCAGGGTAATTATACCCTGTTGATTAAAGAGCTAGGAGAGCGGACTAAATGGGAAGATGACAAAAGGGAAAGAGGGCGAGGTCCTCCAGATTGAAATTTTTGATAAGCCTACCAAGACGAAGAGCAAGAAGGAGATATCTTTTTTTATTTTGCTTTCCATCTTTTGGGTTTGCCCGTCTATTATCTACACCTAATTTTATTTTTCATAGTTCAGTTAAAATTGATTGGTTGTTTTGGTGCCAAAAGTATATTATTATGTTTTGGAATGAAAATTGTCCTAAATGTCATAATCAAATCAAATCAACGGCCCGTTACAGTCCACTGCTGGACTATGAGCCTCCTCCACTTAAGTGGAGGGTTTTGCCATAATCTCCACGCTTGGCAGGCGGGTTGGAGATCGCAGGTTAAAAGGTTACTGTATCAGAGAGCGCTGCTGCCCGTTCAATGTGTAGTTCCTAAGTCGCCTCTTACGACACCCACGGGAAGAGTAGGGGTTGGTGACAAATGTATTCTACTCTGCCGTCACCACACCACAATGTCATAATAGTGATGACGAATTTATTAAGATTTTTCTTAACCAGGATATGTCTAAATCATTAAAAATAATTACCTAGTTAAAATTAGTAATCAACCAAAAGTTTAAATCAAAATTCCAGAATTGCGGAAAATAACAATAAATTTTATCATCACAGTTATAATAAGTTAGTTCACATCAGTTTTTGTCGAATTACATAAGAGTTCTATCATACAACTTGTATGTTTACTTTAACAACTTGTAAACTCAGATGTGTAGAAATATATGGACAGTAGGTATAATAAGAACCCAATGAATCTATGTTCGTTCACTCATCGTAAACGTTTGCATATACGAGTATATCTACTAGCGGTCCACTCGCAGCTACGCTCGCGTTGTGTAAGATTTTCCCGAGGGAATAAGATTTTTTTCCATAAAAAGTATCATATGTGTTAATCCAGCTTACAAACTATCTCCATTCCAAATTTCAACCAAATCCGTTGAGTACTTTAAGCGTGAAGGGGAAACAAACATCTAAACATCCAAATACAAAACTTTATTGGCAAGAAAACTAAAGTGACAATAAGTAAGCCAGGTTGCGCACTGATACATAGGATTCCCATATATTTTCACATTTTATAATATTGGTGTGATATCAGTTACTTCGTTTGTCCGTACGTACCTTGTTTGTAAGTCGTGACAAGAGATGAGATCGAGTGACCGAATCTTACGTAATAATGTGCCAAGGACCGCACCCTTTGCTTTGCTCACTAGCATTGTATAATAGAGGCGATTTTATGTTTGTTTTCCTTATTTTACAATAAGTTTAGTTAGAGCGTTTTTCAGATGCGATGCTTCCGCTATGAGCAAGTACTTTGGATGATACATAATCGATGTCTTGTGCCCGATGTATGCGGTGCAAACGCGTAGCTAACCAAATTAATCCGGGTCAGCTAGCATTGATTGTCTGATTCACTCAGTGATTGAATATGGATTGTATTGTACTGAAATAATTTAATTGTTTCGTACATACATGCTGTCATAAAGTTAAGTTTTTCCCGGAGGGATGGGTATAAGTAGAGACCACGTCCTTCATATTTATAATTAGCCCGGGAAGCTCAGACTCGAATTGAATCTTTTAATTTAGACATAGACAACTTTCATTTTACCTTTTCTTATTTTAAACTTTAACTTTTATTTTGTTTGATTTGGATCGTTAGTGCTTTAGGCAATAATTTTATGCCGAGTTGACGTAAGTTTAAATAGTTATAGTTCACGCGCGATCTTAATGAAACTGTGATGTATGAGACAGAGCCGAATAGAACATAATTCGTTTATTAACAGAACACAGAATATTGTACAACATGAAATTTACAAATAGAAAAGAAATAAAATCACAGAACGGTTGCTAACGCAGTGGCAATCTGACCTAATGTCACCCTTCAAGGGAGTTTTCACATCAAAACCTTTAGAAAAGCGCATACGGTAAAAAAAAGTTTATTTGGTTTCAGAAATAACTAAAGTAATAGTAAGTTGCGTGGTTGAACTATTTTTAAGTATCGTTGGAAGTTACAGGATGCATTGTGGAGATCCTTCGGGGATCCATCTTCAGCTGAGATGATGAAGTATAATTCGATCCAGCCCACAAAGTCTTTGACAAATGTACTTGTAATAAGTAATAATTAAAAATCCTTTTTAAACAAGCTTTTAAAGCCGTGGAGTGGAGTAACCTTGTTAAGACAAATCCAACGAGCCCAAACACGGCTAGGTTGTGTTGTGTATTAGAGGAGTTCCTATGGCCACCTTCCGTCTCCATCATCAGACCAGCTCCATGGTACCATAATATTGCATTGTCATCGCGGTTACATAAGTATACCAAATTTCAGCAAATTCTAGTGGCAGCAAGTGCTTCAAAATTAAGTTGCAAGATTTCGCCCGAACATACCCACCCACACACCCACCCACCCACATACAGTGCAAGCTAAATAAAAGCTTGTAAAAAAAGAGATGGTAGCACGAATTTACGTCATCATTGCACAGTTAGGCATGTTATCAAATGGAACTGTATCCAATCAACGCGTTAGTTACACTCGGTGCGATGTTTAATTACTGCCTTGCATGGATCATAATAATATGAACATGCAACTGTAGAGTTCAGAATAATCTGTGGCCTATGGATTATAGGAGCTTAATATAATAGGTTAGCCGTGTTGTGACAGCAGAGTAGAATACATTTATCACCAACCCCTACTCTTCCCGTGGGTGTCGTAAGAGGCGACTTAGGGACTACACATTGAACAGGGAACGGGCAGCAGCGCTCTCTGATGCAGTAACCTTTTAATCTGCGATCTCCAACCCATCCAATCCATCAGTGGACTGTAACGGGCCGTTGATGTTGAATATAATAGGTAAATAGGCTGTTTACATCAAGACTCCATTAAGATTATAAAAACCTGATTTACAAAAATTTTAATTTCAAAATTAGAGTGCACAAGCTACTCGTACAAAAAAATGTAACCTAAAAGTATTGATCCTCTTCGGAAACTTGGACACTCCTGCGCAGGAATTCTAAGTTTGTGTGTGAAGTCGACTGAGGCCTGACCTCCCTAATTTAGTATAGCTTCGAGCCCCTCGGTGGGGACAGGCGACGTTCGCTGTTGATGAATTTCTAAAAAAAAACTATATCTTGTTCCACCAAGTGTCGGCGCGATCCGTTTGTCAGATTGTCTAATAACCTGCGCGCACGCACTGAGTGACAACCGTTTTTGTAACGGTTTAGCTAACGATGGGATCATACTGGCTATTACTGACACCGCTAGCTAGATAGATTTTGTGTGATAGTTACACAGGAAGATGTTTTTATTACAAAAAATACTCATAATACCTCGCTACTAATTAAACAATAACTTGATAACAAAAATAGGGGATCGGACTGTTGCTAAATTTACCATATTTTATGAATTATTTTTAAAATATAGATTAGTAGCAGACGATTCGCGAAGAAAAAAACAGAATCGGTTGAAAAACTAATTTACTATGATTTTTTGTATGGAGATTATATGGCGTTACTAGCAAGTGACGTCACATGCTAGTAAGTACCTCTCTGTCTAATCTTGAATTTCAAACCTTTATAACTTGGTAATTTTTAAAGATGGAGGAAAAATTCTTTTAGTGTTCGATAGCAGAAACTAAGAAGTTTGGATTTATAAAATAAAATAAAAAAGTAGTCCGATTTTTATTTGGTTGTTTTTACATTGTTATCAAACATCAAAAAATTATTTAAAATTTTATTTAATTCATATAAAACAACAAAAAACGCTATCCAACAGGAGGGAATTTAACCAACGTCATTAGATTTAAAAACAAACTACAATATGAACCCCTATTTCTCCTGGTCATACTATAACTTGAGAACGGCTTTATGTACCGATTTCTTTCATCTCTTTTTTGAATGTTTTCTAATACTTCGTAGAATTTTCTTACATAAAAAAAATAAGACAAAAAAATTGAGAAAAATGCGTAGGGTAGATGTTGTGAAAAATGACAGGATAACGTCAGCTAGTTTTTTTAATAAAATATACTCCTGAATGGACAATTTAATATTTACTCTTCAAGAACGAAGTTGTACATGCGGACGCCCTTGGCTACACATGTAGTTTCACACGTTAAACATTTTATGTTAACTTATCTTTACCTTAGCTACGACCATTATCATTGGTCAGACATTAACTAACGCAATTAAAAGTTAAATTTACGATTAACCTTACATAGCTCAAACAATTATCATTTAGTTAACCTTGTAAGCCATATTTTAGTTATTATTTGAAGTTATTTTACGGGAAGCCACTTACTTGTCAAGGAGAAAATGGTGAGGAAAATGCACACTCCCGCAAAGAAATTCAAAGGTTGTGTGTGAAGTCGACCAACCTGCACTGGGCCAGCGTGGTCGATTAAGGCCTTATTGCTTTGGTTCAGTATAGGCTCGAGCCCCTCGGTGGGGACGTATGAGCTGTTGATGAATGATTCCCGAAAGGTAGAGCAGAGCTTTGAATGCTTACAAAGAGCAAAAACCAAATCCCCATTTGTAATTAATACGGCATTTACACACCTAAACGAAGGTATACATGGTGACAGATTGTCAGTTAGTCACTTGTCTGGTCAATATTCAACGGCCCGTTACAGTCCACTGCTGGACTATGAGCCTCCTCCACTTAAGTGTTTGGTTTTGCCATAATCTCCACGCTTGGCAGGCGGGTTGGAGATCGCAGATTAAAAGGTTACTGTATCAGAGAGCGCTGCTGCCCGTTCCCTGTTTAATGTGTACCCATGGGAAGTACCTGTCTGGTACCTAACCCAAATCCCTTAGTCAGTTATACGACACCCATGAGAAGACGGGTTGGTTCTAACTCCTATTCAATGCCGAGAACCACACCGTAAACCAATGTTATGGCTAACTAATTACACTGTAACACTGGGTTACATATAAATCAATGTGTATCACAAACAAACTAAGCTCTACTATTGCTTGTCACCTGCTTACAGAGTGTCACGTCACGAGGACACGCCGTCAATTGTTTTAGTTTCCATTTGGACATAGTTTTGTTAGCTGCTGTTTGCACAACATTGGTACAATGTTAGCTCGCATTGTTTTCAAAAACACGGTGAATTAGGTGGCGGCGGATTGGCTAATAAATATGTACTAGTGTAGATACCTACGGAAAAGGCAAACTAAAAGTAAATAAATAAAAAGAGGTACAATATGGGGACAACTCACTCGCACAGCACAGGAATCAGAAACATGGCAGAGCCTGTATTGTAGATATCAGACAGCTGATATACATACATAAATAGACAATACATACTAATATAGATAAACAACATCCAGACACAAGGCAAACGCAACACGAATGTTTGCCCTGGTAGGGATTCAAATTCGCGACCCTACGCTGCGTAGGCAGTCGTACTACCAAGGCTACAGAACCACTTATTGAAACAATAATACATAAGATGTGTCTAGATAAAAACACATTTCTAAAACAAGATTTAGCAATTTTAGCAAATAAATTCAGTTAAATAACAATTATCATAATTGAATTTATTTGCTCAAAGTTTATTTCTGAAATTAGTAATTCAATATAAAGAATGACGTGTTTTGATTGTTTACCTTCACTAAAATACCTAATAAAATAGACTATACCTTTCCAAACGATTTGGCTTCATTTAAAATTTGGAATTATATTATTAACAGCATTAGTTGATCGATAACAGAACTATCGCTCGTTTTGTTCTAATCAACAATGGAAAGTATTCAGGATGGCCATGTTTGAGGTGCGCAGTCGCAGTGGCTTCCTTTGTATTGTTGTCCCCATAAAGGACGCCCTTGGGGCCAGTAAGTAATATATTAACTGCGCTCATAATGGGTCCTAGTTCTAGCTAGATCTAGCTGTCTTTTGCTTATCACCTTCTCTTTTCAAAAGCCCATATCCAGTGTGTGGTCGTCTGAGATGTGAAAGGGAAAGGAAGAAAATTCAAAGATTTCTGAAGCGCGTCGCCTCATTTCTTCCTCTGAGAGAAAATATTAATTTTGCTGTATGTAACACATTGAGTTTCAATTATTTGACGTAACAGTTGACCAACTTGACTTTAATTTATTTTTATTAGATGTCAAAAACTATTTAAAAAGAATATATAAATGAACTGAATCGATTTCGGCTACCGTGACCACTTTTTTGGATAGGTCCAGGTTAAAAAGAATATCGAATCAAAGGCAAATAGCAAGGCGTAACGTCACCCGGTGCTTATTTATTAATTTAAGGTACAACTGCAGTACAAAAATGCAACATTAAAAATAAACATTGTAAACAAAGGTGCTATGACTGAACCGGTTGATTCACAAATCTTAAAACTGTGTAAATTTAACAACAGGCCGATAAAGTAAATCTATTACAGTCGTGGATAGTAAATTTTATAATAAAATCTCATTTGGGTAAGACTCTATATTAAAGAAGACATGGCTATCATAGTAATGAATATTGATTAAGTGTATTGTTACATTTATGAATTATTGATTAATTATAATAATTTAACATACGTAAGTACTTATTATTACAATTAATTAATTGTGCATAGTTCACTAATGAGACGAACGTCTTTTTAGATTAATTACTTTATCCCAAATCATTAGTAAAACCCAACGTCGTCGAAGCCTTCACCAACAGCTCATATACTTCCCCACCAAGGGGCTCGAGCCTACCTTGAATAAGGGCGATAACACCTTAGTCGACCACCACACTGCCAGTCCAGTACAGCATGATCGAGTTTTCACACTGACACCACCTTTGAATTTCTTCGCAGAAGTGTGTAAGTTTTCTTTTCATTCGCCGTAAGAGCGTCGAATAAACGTAAGTACTCGTACATAGAATTCGAAAAATACATTGATACGTGGTGAGGACTGTGGAAAAGTCTATGCTTGGTATTTCGCTATGGGATAAAATACGAAACGACATCATCCGGCAGAGGATCAAGGTTGTTGATATCGTCCAGAAGTGAAGCAAGCTGAAGTGGCAGTGGGCTGGCCACGTCTGTCGTAGAACTGACGAGCGCTAGAGCAGACGGGTTCTCGAATGGAGACTACGTCTCGGGAAACGTAGTGTGGGACGCCCCCCTGACAGTTGGACTGATGACCTGAGGAAGGTCCCTGGTGGTGGCTGGATGAGGAAGGCGGGTGACCGAGCGTCCAGCAGTGGACTGCAGTAGGCTGATTGATGACGTTTATTTAACCAATATTGTTTACCTGCATTCTCACATTTTTATTTTTTGGATAAAACATTCAAATTACTTCTCGACATTGCCTAATACTTTATTTTTAAACAGAGCTAGCGAAGAATTTCACACAACACTTTTATCCGTTACTGTACCTGTGACTGTACGGTCCGCATCAACACAGGTTACAATCTTCATATTAAAGCGGCATACGATCTGCAGTAATAAATAATGCTAGAATCGCAAGGTCTGTTTAGACTGGTCGATTGTTATTGACCGTACAGTCGAGCACCTCTATTTTGCCTCTTGTTTGACAAACAAACGAGAAACGATGCGTTTGCGCAGGTGTTATATTACGGCTTCGATTTTCAAAAATAGGCTGTATGTCTTGCCAACCAGTTTCTTTTTCAACTTATGATTTGAATTTACATTGCGTAGTTGCTCCAGAGGATATTTTGTTGTGTTGAAAAAGCAAGCATTGTATGATGAAATTATTTTTATACTTATCGCCTATTTTTATGAGTAGATTTTGTCTTTGGTGATATTACTCGTAAAAGCAGCTTCGATTTCGACACATTCCGAGTCGTTTACTTATTTACATCTGTCAAGTTACCGTAATGTTGGTAGACCTACCTATGTATTGCACAGATGTTATGCGCGTTATGTTGTTATACATTGCGTGAAGTCCTTTGTCTTAGTATAATTAAGAAAGAACAGGAAAGTAGAAATGCGAGACAGCGCAAAAAATAGTAAGCTTTGACGTCGAAAGATTATTTTATAGAATTTCTTGCATAATTCTTTCTTTATTTCTACCTATAAGTTGTTGTTAGAGCGTCGATGGTCTAGTGGTTAGGGCCACTGCCACCCGTCCGGAGACGCGGGTTCGATCCCCACCACGTACCAAAGTGTTTTCGAATTTCGAATTAATGTGTACGTTTATTCGACGCTCTTACGGTGTAGAAAAACATCGTGATGAAACCTGCACACTGCTCCTGCGAAGAAAATCAAAGGTTGTGTGTGAAGTCGACCAACCCGCACTGGGCCAGCGTGGTCGACTGAGGCCTAATCGCCCTAATTCAGGGTAAACTCGAGCCCCTCGGTGGGGACGTATATGAGCTGTTGATAGCTTGTTCTTCCCACATAATTCACCTCACCAAGCCAATTCATATCGTAGTTGGTTGTATCAGTAGCAGGTAGTGCGTTTAACGATTATTATCAAGTTACCTTCAGGCAACGAACCCTGTTTCCCATCATCCATCTGATAGGTGTTTATATTTTTGCCCTTCGTTGAGGCTGCGTGTGCGCACCAAAGTGCTCTCGGTATAGCGCAAGTAGTTGATGAGTTGGATCATTTGAGATGAGTCATTTGAAGATTATTGTCGTTTGCGTTTACGATCTAATCTATTTTTTCATTTCAGATATTTAATGTCTTAAAAGTGTAATGATTATGTATTTCCAATAATTTTATAAAGTTTATTTTTTTAATAACCGCAGTCGCTGATGCAGTCGTCGTTTGTCATTTCTAAAAACTATTATAATTATGACGATAGTTCTTTTTTCTTTAATGAAATCTTTTGTTTTTTTTTTCAACCATTTTATTGCTTTACAAAACACAAACCAACCAAAAATCAAAATTTAATAAATAGTAATTTAAAATAATTTGTTTTTTTACTGACCTGATGCTTTTCATCCACGTACCAAGCGTAAAAGTACTTCCACTCACTCTACTCCTAACACAGATTTAGAGATTCAAATTTCAAGCAGAGTCGCTTACTCCATCCCTAGCACCTCCAATGAAGCATGGCCGACTCACCAACCACAAACAATGCGAGATGTATTTTGCGTGCCTAATCTTGATCCACGTGTAGCTAACCTGCTAGTTAGCGTTAAACCGTGGTTTGACTAAGATTAAGATTATAATCAGTCGGTTGAAATGTCGGGAAACTGTTGAAGGCTCACGGTTTAATATTTCGGATTTGCCTTGAACTTAAAGGTTTTTTTTTAATCTGGTAAGACAAAGAAACCACTAGCTTGCCATATTCTCTATCAATGTACTTACTTAACATGATTCTGATAAAAACAACCTATAGTTGACAGACAACACACAAGTTCCTACATTACGAATATCGCCCCTATTGCTAAAAATTTAAAAGACAATTCGTGTGTGAGATGTCCCCACAAAACCATATAATTATTATTTTTACGCCGTGTGGTGATGGCAGAGTAGAATACATTTGTCAGCAACCCTTACTCTTCCCGTGGGTGTCGTAAAAGGCGACTTAGCGACTACACATTGAACAGGGAACGGTCAGCAGCGCTCTCTGATACAGTAACCTTTTAATCTGCGATCTCCAACCCGCCTGCCAAGCGTGGAGATTATGGCAACGAGACTCATAGTCCAGCAGTGGACTGTAACGGGCCGTTGATTTGATTTGATTTGATTATTTTTACGGTTTACATCATCAACCAACCCTGAGAAAAATATATTTTATTTGGAACCCTGCTTCCATAAATAACACCTTTGCACGCTCGGGGGAATGCGAATGATTCTAGCTGTTGCGTCACCCTAAATTAGGAACATTTACATATTTCACGTTCCGCCAATTTATAGTCAAGGTCTGCTGTTCAGGGGTTGCCTCAGAGTAAGACGCTTTTTCAACCTGTAAAAGATTCCAACATTCAATAAACCAAAGGACCTTCTCGTCACATCCTCTTCAAAAGAAGTCCAAACATCCCGCTACTCAAAACTCAAAACCAACAAGCCGCGTCCATTACAAGTCAAAAACCGTAAAGACAAAGGATTTTTGTCCCACAATATCACAAAACAAAGCTCGCCTTAGACTGCATAGACTGACTACAATGTAAGTTGCATATCTGCTGCAAAAAGCAGCTTTGATTGCTGTCAGAGTGCAATTTGATATTATCATATACGTCCCCGCCGAAGGGCTCGAGCCTATCCTAGAGCAGGGCGATTTGGCCATAGTCGACCTCGCTGGCCCAGTGCGGATTGGTCATGACCAATAACCTTTAAATTTGTTCGCAGGAGTGATCAAATTTCCTCACGATGTTTTCACGAGTGTCGACACTCTTACGGCGATGGAAAACATTTTGAATTTTGAATGTACGTTTATTCGAATAAACGTACATAATTCGAAAATAAATTCGTGTGTGGTGAGGACTCGTACGCTCTAATTGAAATATCTGCGTGGAACAATCAGTTTACATTTGTGCATTCCACTCTTCTTCATCGTGTGGGTTCTAACACAGAAGCGCCACTCCCGCCTTCTTCAAAAATAATTACGTTATCTTGCCAGACTCACTCTCTCACCCACTCTTTGGGCAAACGCTATGGAGCACTGTTTGCACACTGTTTGGGAACTGCGTGGCAACGCCTATCAAATCAAAATCAAAAATTATTTATATCCATGATGTTATTACATCACTTAGATCCGTCATTACATTTTTTTGGGTGAGTTCACTAACACAATGGCGGAATCTGTGGAGAAGAGCTCACCGAAGAAACTCCACAGTCGTCGCATCTTTTGCGTTTCCTTTTTTAAATAAAATATTACGTCAATGTATGCGTGCGTGAAATTTTGCGTTTGGCGTTTTGTTCTGAGTGGAATCTCTGTCTGGTGGGGCCCCGCGCCGCGCCACCTACTTTATGGCTGTAAGGTCTACAACTGACCTCACAGACCCTGGATTCCGATATTACACTCTTTGAAGTAGAATAGGCTAAATTGCATTTTCTATGCAGTTATGGCAGCTGGAATGCAGTTGTGAAGAAGTTTGTCTGAGCGGACCCTTAGCTGATCGTTCGAAAAATATTGTAAGTCAAACAATATACTTAAGTGACCTCAGCAAACGGTCCAAGATGTTTGATGTCAATAAGACTGGTATAGGAGTAGGCAAATATTGACTGAAGCATTCGAGATGATTTTGGAATGGTTTTGTGAATGAAAAACAGTCAATATCCATTGGCCTAGTTGATAGAAATGGAAAAACACGAACGTTCGTTGACTGGCTGCAAATATTAGTCAAAATATGAAGCAAAAACGTCTATCTAAAAGTGATTATAGTGATAAACCAAGATTCCACCCAAACAAACGAACAGTAAGAGAACAAACACAAAACTAATAATCCTGAGAGAAAGCTTAAACTACTATAAGTTTAAAAAAGTTTAAACTATTTATTCCGTTCGGTCTGATCTGACCCTAATAGGGAATCGGACTGTTCACCATGTTTTATGAATTATTTTTAAAATATAGATTAGTAACAGATGATTTGTGAAAAAAATAATTTTAACAAAAAATTAGAAACCTCCTTCAAATTGCCTTATATGGTTATCTCCACTAAAAAGTAACAAATAAAATAACATTCCAGATGGAACATGAAAAAAATATTGCCAATATCCTCAATTAAATAGATAGGTAGTGTATTAAGTAAATATTTAGAATTTTGTACTTCCTTTTGGAGTCGGTGCCAGCCAAAAATTGAAGATGACGAAACTACGAGTATTAATTATTTATCGAATGAAACCTACCCTGACTTTCTTGGTAGTCGCTCCTGTCGTTATCTCTGCGTTTGGTCGGGTGCAGCATTGCATCCCGCGCAGCACAACAAAACATTTATATCATAAGCGCCCACTACACTCTCGTCCGAAGTTCTTCGACGAAGTCTCACGAAGTGTCAAATTGGTGTAAAAGTGAAGCCCGAAGTTGCACGAAGTGCCTCTCTATACTCTCGTCCTTAGCTTACTTCGATCAACTTCGCGAGTAGTGTAGTGGACGCTATAGACTATCAAAAAATTTTATTGATAGTCATATAGAAATATGTACTGACTTAACGACGACGACGACTTAAAACAGTTGCCCACGATTAATCGACGATTTTTTGGCTGGCACCGACTCCAAAAGGAAGTACAAAATTCTAAATATTTACTTAATACACTACCTATCTATTTAATTGAGGATATTGGCAATATTTTTTTTCATGTTCCATCTGGAATGTTATTTTATTTGTTACTTTTTAGTGGAGATAACCATATAAGGCAATTTGAAGGAGGTTTCTAATTTTTTGTTAAAATTATTTTTATTTTATGATTTTCAGTGTTTTATTCAATATATTTTATGTAAGTAATTAATCCTAACCGCGACACATTTTCTATTATTTTTCTTCATTATCCAAAGCTAGGTTTTGTTATTTATCAGTTTCAGTACAAAGATATTATATTTTTGGTATTTGCTTAGTTTAGACTGCGTCTTTCGTGCTTTGCAACCGCGTTTAGTTGTTTATATAATAGTTTCGAAAATAACATAAGTTAAACTGGGTAAGAGGCTACGAAGTAAGAGGTCATTTGGTAGTCCAGCTGGCCACTAAACTGACAATGCTAAGAGGAGAGAATATAATAGAGATCCTAACGAAATAGGTATTTAGGAAAACATTTGCTATCGCTCGTGCGCTCATACCCCCAGGAGAGAGAGAGCGAGAGCGTTGCAGCTCGCCGACAATAGATACTTTTCTTGATGAAATTCCCATTTCGGGAGAAAACGGTTTCCAATTACTAAATTTCAACAAATCACTTTGACACAGTTTTAATCAAAAAAATTACGTTACTTGAGGTGCCTATATAAGTTTGAATCTATTGCGAATTTTGAAAAAAGCTAAAACTATAAACCTAGTCTTTCATTGTGTCAATAACATACTAAAAAATCATGGAGATTAGAAAATATATATAGAAGTGGAAAAACGTTTTCTCTTTTTGTATGGACGAGCACGATTCTTCCCTCTTAATAAGCTTACAGTTTACCCCGATACCTGGGCTATTCGTAAGGAGTTTCAGGTTTGAGATGGTATCTTGAAAGTCTATCGTTAGCTGATTACAGATAGTGAACGTAAGCTGGCTTCTTCTTTTTCTTCATATTGTGGATTATAAGGTCGACAACCAACCTCACACACCCTGGTCACACAATTAATATAGTACTGGGCCCTTGTCAAAACCCACTGACTTAGCTCGAGTAACGACGCCTTCTGTAGATATTAGAGCCGAGACACACGGCTTAACGTGCCTTCCGAAGCACGGAATAATCTTTCTTTTCAGACAATCGGGTGATTCAGGCAGCAATGTCCACACTAAACTGGAGAAAGTCTCACAAGGACATTTTCGTTTAAGAGTGTCTTCACCGGGATTCGAACCCGAAACCTCCGTAAAAAGATTAAAACACTCGACCACTCGGTCATAGAAGCTAAATTATTTGTGATTTCCAATACAATATCCGAAGATTGCAGGTTCTTGCCCTGCCACGGTCGCCAATAATTTGATAAAATCGAATAAATGGAACAACGGAAACGTAGATTTTCAGCAAACTGACAAAACAATTTTATTTCGTTGCCTAGCAACATTCCATCACAAACGGTATCGCGCGCGATGCATGTTGCTATCACTGGTTGAGGAGTTTCCGCTTTTATCTCTTATTCCATCATCAGATTTTAACAAAATTCACGTTCTATCGAATGAAAAAAGAATCATCAAAATCGGTTGAAAACTGACCGAGATATGACAAAAAGAATAGACGAATAACGACGCGAATGCTACATTGTTGAGGAATTTCCAAGTTTTACCTCATGTTGCACCATCAGATCTTGACGAAATTAATATGGGCCCACCTCGAGAGTAAATCCAATTGAATGAAAAAAGAATTATTAAAATCGGTTAGCAATTGGCGGAGATATCTAATAACATACATAAAAAAAAAAAATACATACGAATTGAGAACCTCCTCCTTTTTTGAAGTCGGTTAAAAAAAAACAGAATCGGTTGAAAAACGAATTTACAGTGATTTTTTTAAATTTCAATTTGTCTCTCTTTCAAAAACGATTTTTTGTATGGAGATTATATGGCGTTACTAACAAATGACGTCACAAGTGGGTATGTGCCTCTCTGTATAATCCTGAATTTCAAATCATTATAACTCGGTTAATTTTAAAGATAGAGCAAAAATTATTTTAGTGTTCGATAGCAGAAACTAAGAAGTTTGAATTTATAAAATTAAAAAAGTAGTCCGATCCCCTATTACTAAGTTAAAAATTAAACTAAGTGAACAAACTGTAATCTACACAATCCGAGGTGTTCATGCTAAAAGCAAATAAATAGAGCAAGGAATCTTAAATCTATAATTAGATTCAAAATATAATATTTGAAAGCGCTTTGAGGCCAAATTGCGTAAATATTGAGGATGCAGGCAGATAAAGATCACACAGCATGAGCTGCGGGCCGCATAACATCCTGCGTTTTGATTATCTGTAACACGCGTAACTAAGGTTTTCTAAACGTAATAATGTTTACATCATTTACATATACATTATGCCTGAAATGTAGAAAAGTCCCATACAAACTAAAACGAACATGACATCCACATCAAAATGTAAGTTTCATCCCCTATTTAACCTTAGGTATTATTTCTTCTATGGTTATGGTATGAATTTTTAAAAACACAATACGACAATCAATTATCAGAATATGTATTTACGTATATTATTAAAAATCCTTGCTTAGTTCTTATACAATACACGTTACGTTAACTCAAACCCTGTGCTGTGTTGTCTGTCAATCCATTAGTATCTTGAACCTGTGCTTGAACCTGTCTTATACTCTTACATTTTCATACATTTAAAGCCTAAACCACAAAGTACTGGGTCCGGCCGTTAGGAACCCATTCCGGTACGCCCCCTTCTTCTTCTTTCGTGTCGGCCAGAACACGGGCTAAATCTTACTTGCCCAGAAAGCGGCTACCGTGGTAGCCCTCTGGTTACTGACAAGTAAGTCCTCACGTGAGCAGGTGGTCGGGCACGCGGGGCAGTCAGTGAGGTGTAGCATGGTTTGCAAGGGTTCTCCACATTCACAGCTGGCGTCTGCGCTACTTGAGTACCCCCACCGACACAGGTTATCTTTGCTTCGGCCAACCTGGGTCCTCAGCCTATTTAGACTTCTCCAGGTTGGCCAAGGTTCCTTATAGCCTGGAGGCAGATTTTCGCCGAGGTACGCCCCCGGCCGGCACGCTCCCATAGTTGTCCTACTCGAAATTTTAAACAAAACAAAATATAGGTCCTCAGCCCTTAAAAACGAGTCAAACCAAACGTTTGAAAAAAATAAAATTACAAATCCGTTTGTTGTCTGTTGTCCATTTTCTAGGCCATTGCATGTTATAAAACGAATTACATGCACGACACGTTATTTTTGTTTGTTTTACTGGCAGGTTGTAGTGCTGCTTCGTATCACCCTTATCTTTGGAGATTGGTAATGAGTCTGTGCTATATTTCCAATGCTACTTTTCAATCTTTGAAGCTATAACATCTTTTTAACATCAATTTTAACTTAAGTTCCCTAAAGTAAAGATTCTTTTGTCAAAAAATGAACTCTTTTTGTAGGTTAGGTACTCTACAGCAACAATGACAAACATCTAATTTAAGTTTTAAGACGAGGCCCTATTTGAAAAATCGTTCTTGGGCCCCTTTTTTAATTTAACTCGCGTATCTCACGTCTCGGAATATGTACCAAATCAAGAAAATTACAACCAACAGAAGAGCTTATCATTTAGCGACATAATCAAGTAGATTTTACAATGGTATAATCAAGGAATAAAGCAAAAATAGATAATTAAAATCACCGAAAATCACCCGACATTCAAAATTTGCTAATCTGTTTTCTCAATATTTTCAGCGACAACAATTTTGGTTGGCTATATTAATACCTAAACGGCGAAACTTAGTTTTTTAATTCTATATTTTTCACTAAAGCGCGTTGAGCTGCTAATTTAGGATAGGGCCTCAGACGTATCTAATGATTTTTTTTTTATCCGTGGCTGAGTTGTCGACATTTCGATTTCAAAGTTTCGAAGCGACAAAAATCTCTTTGTGAGTCTTTCTCCAGACATTGTTGTCTGCATCACCTAATTGTCCTAAATGAAAGAAGATCCTGTGCTTCGGAAGAAACGTTGGTCCCGGCATAGTCCCGGCTACTAACTAATTGGTCCACCAGGGTCTGTGAGGTCGGTGTCGGCATTACAACCAATACGATGAAGAAGAATAAGAAGTCTAAAATAAAGTTGAAATCTTTCCTTCAGCTACACATTCACTATCGTCTAAATTGATTGTTCTCTATGTGTAGCAGGCAGCACGAGTGCGTATGCGAAAATTAAGCCGCCGCCGCCGCCTGCGCAGCCTCTAAAGTGTTTTATCGTCCGTCCATCTCGTCTGTTCACACGCTCTGAATACTATAGCTCCTAATGCATCAGTCAAATTAGGGCTGTTAGTGATGGGACGATGGGAGGATGTTGTTGCTTTTGAACATATTTTGTTCGAATGTTTATTTTTTAATTCAGATACCTACCGATTTTTTATATATATAAAAAAGTACTATTACTTACAATGGTTTCAGATAACTGTAAACCTGTTACTACGCTTTCCTTTGTTTACAATGTCAAAAAAGCATTTGTCATGCAAAAAAGAGCTGTAAGGATAATTGTTCGCATTCCACAATGGCAGTCTTGCCGGGATCATTTCCGAGACTTGAAGATTCTCACTGTCCCTTGTCTGTATATACTGGTGTTGTTGACAGATCTTATGAAGCGACCAGATAGATTTGAAACAGCCGACCAAAAATCAAATCGACTTAATACTCGTAGGAAAGATATGCAACCAGTCATTACAGTGTGCGTTATCAAGCTATTCGAATTTTTAATAGTCTTCCACAGGCATTAAAATCTTTTGATAGTAGTAAAATATTTAAAATTCGCCTTAAGAACTTTTTGTTACAGAAATGTTATTACAGTATAGAAGAGTTTCAGAGTGATGTTATTTAATATATAAATGAATGATGTATATTCTTTGACTTGTTGTTTTATGCTTTGCCATTGTTGTTTTATGTTTTGTTATTATAGTTTATTGACATATTTATTGAATTTTTTTCTGATTGGACTGCAGGTGTATAGTTGACATTTTTATCTATTTTTATTTTTGTAATTTATCATGTTTTTCTTTTTATATTTTTGACAATAATTTACTGCTCATGATTGACATATTTTTACTTGATCAAATTATTCATATTTTTGTCATTTTAGTAAAGTTTATTGGTTAAAATCCATGGTGGCAGTTAGTACTATTGTAGGTTGTAGTAAATGCATGTATTAATATAATGTTTTCTAATACAATGTATTTTGTTAAGGAATAAATGATTATGATTATTATGATTATTATTTGAAATCGTATACTTGATTAGTAAATATATTCATCTACAATTAAGCGAGATAGGACTATTTTTTTTTTTATTATTTATTCGGAGAAAACACAGATATTAGCGTATACAGCAGCACATGAAAAAGCTTAAGGTATCAACAATGCTTAACACTAACTTCCATAAACATTTCTCGTTAAGATTTAAACAGGAAGAAAAATTTACGAGGACTATAAAGGACGACACTATTTGAGGTTATGTTATGATGTAAAATTTAAAATTAAGAACTGGCGACCAGATTTCCAGATAAAGAAAAAAAAACATATGAGTTATACAAATTACTTCATACTTAAATACCTACTATTAGTGAGAACAAACGAAGTTGATGCGCGAAAAACATATTTTTGTTAGAATACAAAGTTAAAAAAAAACATAAGACCTGATTCATAACGAACTAGATGGTGATAGAGAGGAAAGACAAGCTTTTATGAAATTAACTTTGCTATAACTAAGTTTACTTAAATCATCATCATCAACACGGCCCGTTACAATCCACTGCTGGACTATGAGCCTCCTCCACTTAAGTGGAGGGTTTTGCCTTAATCTCCACGCTTGGCAGGCGGGTTGGAGATCGCAGATTAAAAGGTTACCCTAGTCTGTAGTCTACTGTAGTCCCTAAGTCGCCTCTTACGACACCCACGGGAAGAGTAGGGGTTGGTGACAAATGTATTCTTCTCTGCCGTCACCACACGGCTTACTTAAATACTCTTACTTTATATATCTTTAATAACTTTCGATAGCTGCATTCGTTTCAGTCGCATGGCTAAGAGGTTTTTTAAATCTTCAAGGTGCCCCTACGATCCGGTAAAGATGAAATTGCTGGATGAAACTTCTTTGTAGGGATCCTGGCGAAAGCCTTTGTCCTTGAGTAGACGTCTTCCTCAGCAGAGGGTGGATGTGGGCTAGATAGATAGATAGACGTCTTCCGGTTGAAATTAAGACAATATCATTCTAACTCACTAACTCACTGTGCCCCTCTACTTGTACTATGAAGGACCTTATGATGGCGTCGCGAAATTCTATAACCGTGACAGAGTACTGGTTCGAAAAAATCTAGTCTGCTTGTTTCAAAAGCCTCCGTGGCTGAGTGGTCAAGATTTTGAGGCCCAATACGGAGGTTCCGGGTTCGATTCCCGATGGGGACACTGTCAAACAAAAATTTCTTTGTGAGACTTTTCCTAGTTTGGTTAGGACATTGCAGGCTGATTTACCTGATCGTCCAAAAAGAAAGATTATTCCGTGCTTCGAAAGGCACGTTAAATAGTTGGTCCCGGCTACTATCTAGTCGTTACATGAGCCAAGTCAGTGGCCTTTGGCGGCTCTAAGACACTGACACCAGGGATTGTGAGGTCGGTTGTTGACTCGAAGAAGAAGAAGTAGTCTGGCGCAAATATAATACATCGATGCTCCATGTCCCATCACTATTTCCAAATCCAACTAGATTTTCCTCTGACAAAGAGCATAAAGGAAGCGTTGCAGCTTTTACTTTCTTGTAATGTGCGATAATCATCGATTGTGGGAATCTGGGTCCATCTTCACGCTCTTTAGGCGTGAATTTGGGTATAGTGTCTATGAGTCAGCTTGGTAATGCGTCTGTAGTTTTATTTTGTGCAATTTTAACGGCGCTGTCCGAAGATGGAACAATATTTTTGGTTTTATCGCGACCTTTAGTTCAAGATTCAGCTTCTTTATTAAACAAAAACAAAATTTCTCACACAATTTAAATCCATAATTAACCTTAATCTAAGCTGTAAAATGCTAACTAGTACCCTACTTGACAGTTTCTCTAATTTGCAATTTTCACCAACTTGACACTTTTGAAACTCGTCAAATTCTTTAAAATTCTCAATTCGTCGCTTTTCCTAATGCGTCAGTTGGGTAATCCGGTCAATGTTTGAAACTCGTCACTGTTCCTAATAATCACAAAGATAACCGTTATGTATTCTTGTTTCAGCGCAACACATCAGCTCCAAGTCGCGGCAAGAGGTTCACCTTCCAATCAACGGTCAGACAGATCGAGAGAAGAAGGTTAGCGGAGAAGCTGTCCAAAGAAGCAGACCTGAAGGAGCAGCAGAGAAGAACCGAGCTGGAGGCCATGAGGAGGTGGGCTTTCAAAGTGATATAATGTCATCGATTCCTGGAAATTCATGAAGGTTAAGTCAGCAGAAAATGTCTTTTGGCTGAGATGATGATGGGGTGACTCAATAAATATTTACAAACTTGAGTCTCAGAAATAATAAGCTGCATTCTGAATTATACATTAAATAAAAAATTCCCTCTTATGTTTTTTCTTGGGATGTTATTTAAATACTTTATTTGTTTTATTTTTTTCAATCCGATGAAAACTTTCGAAACGCCGAATTTGCCTGACAAAGGCTATATACTATACTAAGATAAAAGTGAGATGATGAAGTATTATATTATATTACAGAGTCGAAGAGGAATTCCAACGCAAACGAGCGAGAGAGAAAGCGAACATCAGGCAACAACTCAGGCTGGTCAGCAGCGGCGCTGCCAGCATGCCTACCAATCCCCATCACACTAAGGTAGAGCATACCACCAATACGAAGACAGCAAAAAACGGTTCTGGGTTTGAATCCCGGTCGAGACACTTATCTCACTTACTTAGCGTAAGTGACTAGTATTAACTTACTCGTACATAATTGTCCCGCTGCTGATGAGTAAAGGCCTTTCTCATTTCTTGCCATCCTTTTCTGTGGAGACCATCACTAAGCTAGATCCTGAAAAAACTGCTTAGCTTATCCTGTCATCTCCACCGAGGTCTACCACGTCGTCGTTGCCTTTAGTTGAGATACTGTCAATCAAAAATGTATTTATTTGTGAATTTCCCCAATTCGGTTAACATTGCAGGCTGAATTTCTTGACTGTCTGAACACTAAAGATTCCGTGATACTAAAAACAGGTAATTTGTTGATTCCGGATATTCCTACGAAAATAGTTACGTTATATTGCAAAAGCCACGCCTGATTCCTACGCTGCTTAATAACTCAAACACTAGAGTTTGTGAGATTGGTCGTCGATCTAACAACACACGACAAAAAAATCCTCGAGGGATACAAAAACCCGCCAATACTAACGCATTCCATGTGACCTTTAACGGGGGATGAAACTAAGATAATAAATACAGCAATTTTTGCAGACGAGAGACGAGCCCGATGGTTCATGTCGAGAATCACCAGCACCAGAAAGACCTCGTGATGGAAGACAAAGACACAGCAATGCGTCTTCCGAAATCAGCGGACGAAGCAAGAGCACTACACCTGTAAGTTCATCTAGGATACTGAGAAGTTCAAATATCTACCTTAAGAGGATTGTGAAGCTGTAAATTTTCATACAAAAAGCGTTAACGCTTTTCCCCCCTTTAAAAATTGTTCAATTTTCATAATTTTTGGATATTTTGTAGATATAATAAAAAAACTAGGCTTGTACGTTTTTAGTTTATATAAATATTGCTTACGATAAAACTTATTAGCAGCTAAATATAGCATTTTTTGACTTAAAAACTACCTCGTAATTACTGTTATTTTTTAATGAAACAAAACTGAATTACTAAAAAAGAAAAACGTAACGTAGGGAGCAGAGCGATGTGAAATAGATAGCATTTTTGAAAATACCTACTCGCGCCGCGTATCGGCACTTCACAATCCTCTTAAAACAATATAAACTACTTTCTTGAATATGTCTTCTGTTGAGTTATGATTATTTTCTTTATTGTCATTCGAAAAATATAATTCTAATTTTAAAATCCAATAAAAGTCTAGTTTTTTTAGTTTTTTTTTTATGTGTTATGCAATAAAGTGTTACTTACTTACTTACTTAAAATCCAGATATCGTTTTCATAACCAATTAAAGACAGGAGATAAATATAGATGAACGAATGATATTATTTCGGATGAATGATAACCTTAAATAGGGGCGTTAATGTCACTCCTGTCTCTTTTTAATCTTGAAAGATGAAAAAGACGGGTGATCTTAAAGTAAGGATTAGAGCGTAACATCTTGTTTTAGCCCCATTTCAGGCTAAATCTATCTAATCTTGTCGTCTCCAGGTGGAGTGGAGAGACAATGAAGTACGCGTTTACCGCGACTGGGCGAGCGGATTCACGAACAGCCCGACGCATGCCCACGCGCATCCTCCGGCCTGCGCGCGCATGCCTAAGTCGACACACGTCGTGTATAATGGTAAGATCTTCATCTTCATGCTTCGAGTCCTACATTTTCGAAGCGCGTTGCCAAGCGACCTTCTTTTTTCCTCTGAGGACAAAACCCTGAACCGAGTTTATGTAAATCTGCTCTCTACAAAAAATGTGACTTTAAAATCCGCTGCAACAAAATCACTGACACGAAGTCAAACTATTCTCATGACTAAAAAAATAATGACGTTCGCGAAATAAACAAATCAAGGGTGCAAAGCGACCTACTTTAGTTTCGCCTAGATTAGTTGATTCAGCCTGCAATGTCCTAACCAAACAAACGTTCTGTCTGACCACTTGGCTACGAAATTTGATGTATGAGCATTTACGCTGACCAGTGGGTAAAGTACCTGCCTTCGATTTCCCTAGCCCGATCCAGTTGGCTGTTGGTTTGGCCTATTTGTGGTTTTGGCAATTCCATCATTCATCAGATTTATGGTTTGTGCTAAAGAACAAATCAAATGGTCAAAAATAAGTCCAGAAAATTTTGTTGGAAAACCTTGTACGTTTCTAATTGCAGTTTTGTAAGTAGTTTTTGTTAGATTTATGTGCAAGTTTCGCTAAAATCTTTGATCGAGCGAGCGCAAAGCGCGAGCAAAGCGTCTCCGTTTCATCTTGGCCAAAATTGCTTTTGTATGTCAATTTGTCTGTCCATCTGTCTGTTTGTTCTCCTCTACAGGTCGCGTTTCTCAACCGATTCTCGTGAAATTTTGTGATCAGGTTCAATAGTATATTTTCGATTTCATAAATACATAAATCGGTTCGAGTAATAGATTTTTTTGTCACGTCAGTTTTTTAAATTTTAAAAAATTACAGATTTATTAGGGTTGAAAACGTAAAAAAATCATAAATCAGCCATTTAAAAAAAATACTCGCGAGGTCTACAGCTCACAGAGCCACTAGTAGTAAGTAGTTTTTAAAATATTGACTGTTAATGAAGGATTGTCTGAATTCTTAAATTTATGTAAGCATCTGTTCTAAAGAGTGTGCGTATGGATGGTAAAGTTTATATTATGGACTTGCACTTAGGTCCATATTTTTATTAATGATTGCTCTTAACATTGAAATCGAATTGTCGCAATATAACTAATGATGACATGTCACCCACACAAATACACTTATTTATCCACACCAGAGAATACTATAATACCGGCTAGACAGAGCTAAAAGGGCTAAACAAAAGCCTAGATAGTGTCAACGGAAATTATCTACTGACCACAAAGTTGGTTGTTACATGGACGACCTTGTCCCACCTTTGAATAAAAGCAATAGTCACAAATGAAAATTAAATGAAATAAATAATAGCAATTGGTTGTTGGAACCACGGATTGTTAAAACTTCAATAACAACTATATTATTATTATGATAGAAGAGGCTTGACGGCTCGAGCCTACCCTTTAATAGAAGAAATGGTGATCAGTGTGATCTAGATCTATATAGGCGACGCGGGTGCAGTGCCGATTGGTTATAGACCCACACAAAGAACAAGAGTGTGAAGAAGATATTGGCAAGGTTACCAAAACCATATTTAATTAGGTGTTTGACAATTTTTATGGGTTCATAGTGGACAATGAACGTCAGTCGTGTACTGGTTAGGGCCGTTGTCACCACGTACCAATGTAATTTTGAATTTATTATACATGTACTTTTAATCGACGCTCTTACGGTGAAGGGCAACACTCAAAGGTTATTGTGTGAGAAGTCGACCAACCCGGAACTAGGCCAGCTTAATTAATTAAGGCCCGTTCGTGCCTTAATTCAGGATACAGACCTACCACAGAAACTGTGAAGTGGCCGAAATTGGAACTACGGTGATTAGTATGGAAATGTCAACTTTCAGAACTATCGTGATTGGTTGAAATACGATTTTGTATCACAACTAGCGCCGCTGCCTTTCATTTTACAGATAAGTTGGTAGACCATTAATGATGATGATGATGATTTTTACAGCAACAGCAGAAGTGGAGGCCTTCAGCGGCTCCCCTCGTTCGGACAACTACCGTCTGGAGTTCGCGAGGGGCAGGTCCCCCCGCACCCCCCGACCCCCGCGCCTCCTGGCTGCTAGGACCCCCTCCAGCAGCGGATCTGAACTCAGTATGCGGCAGCCTATCAAGATCAGGTCGGTATTTCGAAAAAAGATTTTGGCGCTAGAAACAAAAGATAGAAAACTAGAGGTTTATTCAAAGGAAGTTTATTAACGAATCTGGAATTGTTTCAAGTAATTTAGAATGGGGATAAATACTAGAACCTACTGGCGCCACTGTTGAGTGTTCCTATAATAAATGTGTGTGATTGGACAGTAAGACGTCAAAAAATCCATCTGACATTTGTATAACCGATCAACATCTTTGGGAACACTCAACAGTGGCGCCATTAAATTCTTAGTTTTTAACCCCATTACCTATCTATACCAGTAGAAAGTAAAAACATAACTTATTCTAGCATGAACTGAAATAATAACAGCTTTAAGTATAGTAATTTGCATGTTTAAAAAAGTAAAAGTCTGTATAATTTCATCAATGAAATGAATTAGCATGGATTAAACTATAGGCATTTAATCTCAAAGGCATGAAAAAATATGGCTTCGACTAAAATGCTCTTTCAAAAGCGTTCGTGTGCTTAAAAAAACAAATAATGCATTTGAGTTTAGAAAAGTAACGTTATCATTAAATTCCGTCCCCCCCGGCTTCGCCCCGTTGCTTGTGGATTTTCCAGTTTGTACAACTAAAAGCGCCATCTATGCGAACGCGAAAAACTACTTCCTATACAACGCAACGTGTTAGTAAAATAAGCCTATGAAACTGAACAACTTTTGTTCCAGAAAAATTTTTTTTTCATACAAACTAATCAGCTGATCAAGTCAATTGTATGAAAGTTAATTTTTTTTTTGTGAATTTTAAAAAGTAAAGTTATTCAGTTTTATAAAGTTATTCAGTTTTATGGGCTAAACCTCGTAGACTGAGCCCACCACCCGAGAGGTTTTGCATTATTTTGCCAACACATTGTATAGTTCCGAGCGCGTTACATAGATGGCGCGGTAAGTTTTAATAATCTTACTGTAGCGAGGTACAGTCGGCCAATAAATTGGTTTACCGGGTGGTAAACGGTATTAAAGTTGAATGAACTATTCTTGTTTACAGATCGATCTGTCAGATACCGGGCAAACCTATTGAAATTTATGTTTACTAGAAAGCCAAATCAAGAGCGGTAAACCACAATTTTGGCAGACATTTTCCCGCGAAAGTCCGTAAATTTATCAAAATCGGTTCAGTAGTTTTTCCTTGAAAGTGTATCAGACCGAGTTATTTTCGCATTTATAATATCAGTAGCGATGAGGATAAGCGTATAAGAAAGGATAAGGATTAACTTATTGTTGTATTTTCCAAGGTGGTGACCATTGACTTTGTAGAGCTAAAGTTAACCACTAACCGCCTTACGCCAAACCGAGAAAGGTGAGTGCTTTGGTATGCCATAGTTTTAGAATTAATCGTAGTATCGAAAACTTTCGACAAATACTCGAAAAATACATAGCTTAAACTCTATTTTCATTTTTTGTATTACTTTATTTTGTCTATATTATAGACTGGGTTGTTATGTTTTTTTTATCCTGGTTTGTCGAATGTTTTCAAAATGATTTTAGAACGAGGGATTTTCTGACAGCTCTTCAAAAAATAAAAATAATAGTTCTAATTAAGACGATAGATGGCGGCAGGTGCTGGTTTTTTTTATTATTTTTTTAGGTTCGCCGGATTTTTTCGGATCCACGAATCGTCAACGCCATCTACCGAAGTTTTATGAACTATTTTTTTTTCAATTGGCTGTCAGAAAATCCCCCGTTAAAAATAATGCTAAACATATTATTGAAAGCCAATGTAGAAGGCCTGCTTAGTAAAATTTGGATCTGCAAGGTCTATATCACAGATATTTATTTGATGTTAGCAAAAGGTTGTAAGGCCAGCTTTACTTTGCAACAAAAAGAATGTAAAGTTATCTAAGTTGCGTAGTGAACTTATTTAGACCGAGTCTACACTTGTATCATCAGGCACCTATCCCAAGATGTGTGAGCTTGGCAGATTATATCTCATAGCACAGCAGCGTCCTGAAGATGAAACTAGCATGGACTCAGCCTTAGATGTAAAACGCATGTATCTAAGGCTCACTCTGAAACTTTTGCAGTAGATAGGGGGCCCTATATTAATGCTAATTAGATTTTGACTTGCTGTAATAAATGAGCTTATTATAATGATTGACTGTTTTCTAAAGCGAGAGTTTATTTATTAAATGGCGCCAGGGTCAGCATAACGACCGTAGATAAAATAAACCTCGCGACATAAAATGTAACCACCAATAGTAACGTATTTCTTGTCTTCGTGCGACAAAAAGCTAGGATACTAATTGGCGGTCACTTTGTATGTAGCGGGGGTTTATTTTATCTACGGTGGTTATGCTGACCCTAATGTTGCATATTTTTGAAAATACTGTGTAACTACGGAAAAAATTTACCGTCGTCATGGGTCAACGATTTAGGGGACAACGGAAATAATCCTCTTTCCATGCTCTGTAAGCCAATTTCACGCGAACAAGCCAAATAACCATTGACTCTGAGGATTGACGATTTTTCCATGCCAAAGCTGTGAGTCAATGGCACGAGACAAGCTGAGGGTGCTATTGGCCTCGATTCGGGGTGTCATGCTCTAATTCTAATTTTAAAATCCAGCTATCCTTTTCGTTTTAATGACCAATGAAAGAGAGGTAATGAACGAATGATATTAATTTGAACGAATGATAACCTAAAATAAGGGCATAGCTGTCAGATTAAAATATTTTTAAGTCGCATGTTTTAAGTGCTCTCTAAAATTGTGCAATCGACACGGCCATAAGGTTCAAATTCGATGTTTGACAGCTCTAATATTAGAATGGTCATCTCCTGTCACTTTTCAATCTTTAAAAAGTAAAAAGGACAGACTAACTTAAATTAAGGATTAGAGCGTGACAGTGTGAATGGGGGCCATTGACTGGCATTCTAAAGGCTGATAATCTTTTCATGCCAAAACTGTAAGCCAATGGCTATGCGCATGCAAAGAGCGTGAGCCACAGCGAGCCAATGAGACGAGCGCCAATGGCTGCGTTGGTTTGATGTTAAGAATTGTAAGTTTTCTAACGAATGTAACAATGAACGCAGTGAGACGACGAAGGAGGAGCCTGAACCAGTTCCCGAGGATGAGGAGCCAGCGATCGTGCCAACCCTGCGCCCCGCCCGACCTGCGCGCACGCAGATCGCCATACGATAATGTCATCATCATCATAGGCTTCCTCAATAGGTTTTCAACGTGAACGGTCATGCGCTACTTGCATCCACCGACACCCAGCAACCTTCACCAAGTCATCTGTCCACCTTGTGGGAGGCCGTCCAACACTACGCCTTCCGGCCCGTGCAAGCCAGGAATAACCTTTTTTATCCAGCGGTTATCGGTTCGATAATGTGTACATGTAGATCACAACAATCACATTGCCAGCCTGGGTCTGAAGGGCTACCGAGACGGTCAACGCCTTGGCACGTAGTTTGTTGTTTGTGACAGTTTTCACGTATTCATTCATTCAAGCTCCTGGTCGATCAAGCTTTTTTGATCAAGCATGAAATATTGCGTTTTCACTCACTCGCGTATGCTTTTGAATCTTCCATCCCGCTTACTCAAGCGAATTTGAATGAAAGAATACGTGAAAACTGTAAACCAAAGGTTTTTGACGCGCGTCACCTCGCGAAGCGATCGTCTTTTGTTCCTTCGAGGTAGGAACTATGTGCTGGGTCCCGTTTCACGAAGCTACAAGTTACTAGTAACAAGTTACAATTTTATATACATTGCGTAGCCGATTCACCTAGCTAAACTGTAAGCCGCTATCGTTTTATCTAATCGTCTACGCAATGTACGTCGAATTGTACTTGTAATTTGTAACTTGTAGCTTCGTGAAGCGGCCCCCTGGACGTCAATCAGGGTTGTCACTCATACCCATATTCCAAGATTTTATCTTGTTTTTTATGACGCGCTATATCTCCGACGGTTGTATATGAATAGTCAACTACATTACACCCATCCATACGAAATCTGGTTGTGAAGAGAACCCAAAAGTATACATTTTCATCAAATTGCTATTAAATTATGTAAAGTATTATTTGAATAATATGGGTAAAAGAAATTGACGTGTAAATTATTATAAAGATAAACAATAACTTATCTATAAGACAAATATTCGTACACCTCTCAGACAGACGCATAAGCAGAGATTGTAGCACTATTATTCTTCTTCTTAGCGAGTCGATGGCAAGTTGAATTTTATAGTATTGTAACCTAGAATGTGGTCACTTGGACGGTGGATGTACTATGCTCTTATGTACCTAGTTTCAAAAACATAAATATGCTTCATTTATTTCAAACATCTCTGCTTATGAGGCCAATCAAAAATCTTCGAGCGATCAAATTCGTCTACCTTGCTAGTGCATTGGTTTGATACGGATTAACCTTGTTCACAACAATATACAACTTAATAGGCACTTCGAGGCAACTATTGTAAGTTCGCCATTAGGAAAGGGTACGTCATGGCGAGTCACGAACTCAATAGCTTCAATTGAGTGAGCAGTATTAAGGTCAGCCTAAAACGCAGCCAGAAAAAATGGTTTCCTATCGGTGCTAAGGCAGGCCGCTGGGAAAAGCTTACATTTTCTCAGGTAATTATTTAAACTTTGTCATGAAATTTCGTATAATTATGCAGATTAGCAAACTTTACAAGTAAATACAATTTCGTGTAGAAATATGAAAAATATACTGAGAATCTTTACCGTTTCAAGCCAGCTTTCCCAATTAAATTATAAAATACAAACACACTCAATAAAAAAACAAACACACAAACAAACATATTCAACCGAAAAATAAAAACTAAATGTAAAATTGAATATGCTCTATTATCAGTTGTTTCAACTGCTTGCCTGATTAAATAAATAAATAATAATAATAAAATACATTGATATAACAAAATTAAATACAATTCTTAACATATTATTTGAACAGATCCAACGTAAGATCTTCAGACGTTAAAATTTAAAAAAGTCATAATTTTTATATTATTAAACTTCTGGCGATACAAACATAGATTTTGTTGCTTTTTTGCTAAATTATATTTTGCAAGTGGTACCGATACAATATTGTAGAGACAAGATAATTTGTAAAAAGTATTCTGTCGTAACTGGTTTCGACCGTGGAAGAAAACCTGCTCAATCGCAACTGGTTCCGAACAAGGACGAATAAGTCCTCGATCGTAACTGGTTACGAAACTCAGTTTCGATGGCGGCCGAAGGGAAAATAACATATTAAGTCCATTACACCAACATCATTGATATTGACGGACTAATTTATTTTACTTTTACTAACCATATACTTAATTAAAAATAATACGTTGTATTTTGACTCCGATATATGCTTTAAGTAAAACGTCACTTTGTATAAATCTATAATTATAATTAATTTTAATTATAAATATGAAATTATAGAATAGTTGATTAAATTCCAGAATTATTAATTATCTTAATCAATGCAATAGTTTGTCTTCCGTAAGTTCAGGAGCTTTAATTTATTCTTAATCAGAGTTACATTTTTTATGTTTAGTCTCTTTGAATGTAACTTTTTATGAAATGTTTTCAAACTTGCGTAATCCATCACAAACAAAATTAAACGACTAATTTTAATCGGTAAAGTCGTAGTCGTCAAAAAACTACTTTTTGGAAGTGTCAACAATTTACATATTTTTAATTTATTTCTAATTATTTTATAAAAAATTTGTATAGCTTACTTAAGCAGTCTTCTTATCATGTGGCTTGAAAAGTCGACGACCGACCTTATAAACAGTGGTGTCAATGAAAACATTTCATAAAAAGTTTACAAATAAAAAGGGGTCGGTGCTGACTTATACGTAAGAAATAACTTACAGTTATAGTAATCGCATCGTAAGAATGCCGTCATGACAGCAGGCAGGAAATATGAAAACCAAATGGGAGCAAAAGAGACACAAGAAAAATTGTACGTGTATGACAGGTGTCAGGACGGCATTCTTACGATGCGATAGGTATAGTTTACACTTTAGCCTCTTAAATTGATTAAATTATAATGAATTGTGTTTGTTACTTTGTATAATTTTTTTGAGCGTGCTATAAAGTGTTTATTTATAAATTAAATGTATTTGTATGTACAAATACAGCTTATTTACTTGAGCGTAATATGAACCTTAGTCCTTCTGTATTGAGATTGGCTTTGTCCATTGATACAAGATTAATCAACCTTTTTGAAAATAACGACTTCAACTATATTCCCACAATGGAAAGATAATTCATGTCGATGTTTACAAAAATAGCTAAATATGTTTTCTTTTTTAATTGTGATACCATTTTTAAAGTATGTTTCTTATATCAAATTAATTCATTTTCGCTATCGCCACAATGCTCACCTTGCCTTCCGAAGCACTGAGTTATCTTTCTTTCCAGACAATCAGAATTCGGCCTGCAATGTTCTTACCAAACTGGGGAAAGTCTTGCAAAGAGACAGTTGGGAAGATCAAAGAACACCCGAAACCCTCAATTTAAGAGTCTAACGCTTGACCACTCCGTCATTGACGCTGTAATTGAATAGACAACCCGAGAAAGTTACTAGAAAAGTTTTTGATGTAGGCAAAGTCTAGCGGCCAGGCATTTTAAAAACCGTAAGTTATACACGGTATTCGAGCCATATTATTACTATATAGGTACCATTAATCTCACTGTGGGAAGGGTAGCTCAGGGTGCGGCGGGGTAACTAGGTTAACGTTAGCGGTGAGGTGACCACGCGAGCCCAACTGCCCCTGCCCAGCTATGATCGATTATCGCAACTATAATTTACCTACACTAGTACAACTTTTATAGCAATACTATGGTCTTTTTTGTTATTTCGTCCGTGCATGTTACGCCTCTCTATTAAATTTTGAATCACGAATTTCCTGGATCAGAAATAAAACTTTTGAATTTAAAAAACTATTGTAAAGTTTTAAATGTTTTCAAATATTATTATAATTTTTTGCGTACACGCATGCATGATAATATCTTATAATTATATAAAAAAAAAATATGCGTATGTAAAGGAACTAACACAATTTGAACTAATACCTACTTAAAACTCTTCTGTATCCATTGTCTGATTCCATTGTTACATGAGAAAGAAACATGTAAGTTACAGGTGCAATACATTATACAGTAATTAATTCATTTTTAATATTACGAAATATTGTCAAAATATTGAACTTAAAACCGCTCAATATAATAATTTAAAATAATTTTGTAAATAAGACTTGATATTTGGAAATTAACATAAATTTTAATTTTTACTTGATAATTCTTAATGTACGCATTATTAAAATTAATATATTTTACTTTACACTTAATCTAAAGAATATTCAATGAGTATAGTCTGTATATAAGAAATAATTGGTGCATGTATATACTTAATGTTATGTAAGACATTGTTTATCCCAAAAATAATAAACATTTGTATTTCAGAGTTTTAAGTTTCATTTCACGTTCCAAATATTCCTATTTCAAAAGAGTAGCCATTTTAAAAGGTCAACACAGCTATTTTGGAAATGCCATGACTATTTTATAATGTCACCACCGCTGGCGTGATTTGCATTTTCAGTTGATATTATAATGGAAAACGTTTTAGTTTTTTATACCTATAAATTGCTTTTATTTTATAGATTAGACATATTGAGACAGTAACTATGAGATTATAATATCAGGCGTAATTTTACAAAAAAAAAATTGAATGCAAACTGATCAGATGACAGAAAATTCAGAAAAGGTAAAATAACAAAAGTACATATTCAGTTACATTAAATTATTAAACCGAGAGTCGTTTAGCTAACACGATGTATTAGTGGTCAACTAAGCCCGCAGGCTGAGTTGTTGTGGGCTGAGTTGACCCCGGAATGAAAGGGTCAAACAAAAAAGATTAACTGTGTTGTAAATAAATAAGTCTCAAATTCTAAAATATTAAACCAAAAATAATAATAAGAAGAAGTTAATAAATTGTCTTAATTCAGTACAGAGATCATTTAAAAATAAAAATTACTAAAATCTCTACATTCTAAAAAGTGTGTTTCCCCACCATGCAAGTACAAATATGCTACTTATAAAAATATACATAAAAGTACCTACAATATAATAATATATGTACACAACACACGAAGCAGGGTGACTGCCCTCAAAATTACTCCCAACTATTAATCACTAGAATATCACTCAAATCACTTAAGAATCCATTACGTATTTGGTTCGTTTATGTTTTTAGTGAAACGAAGTAAACTAGCAATGGAGAGGTAATCGCATATTTCAGCAAGTTGGAGGGCTGTTGAGCATGCGTCGAAGAGAGGTCTACAGAACTGTTCGGTTGGATTGAAGAGTTTAGTATGAAAGTGAACTTATTGCGAGGAACACGGTCGATCGAACTTAAAGTTCTCGCGAAAGTAAAAGGTAAAATTGTGTCTTATTTATAACAAAAATGGTGTCTTATTTATATAAAACAGAAATACTTATGCATTAGTCAATTTAGCAAAATAAGCGACTAGTTAATAACAGTAATGAAAATGTTTAGAAGTAAGAGTTTATTTAGTTTTTTTTACTTGCTATTTAATAAACACTTCATCAATGTTAATCCGGCGTAATGAAGTGAAAACTACATTGGAATATAAGTTGAATAAATATGAATTTGAAAATATTTTGAATTGGCACTTTGTTGAATAGGTACAACGAGAACAAAACGACTCTCCTCTTGCACGGTTGGTTCTGGTTTCGATTCTCGGTGAGGCAGATATTTAAATCATGAATTAAACATTCGTTATCGTCTGGGCAAGATTTCTGTAAAAAAATCACTGGCACCTGATTGTTTTGGCAGCCGAAGTTGTATTTTTCAAAATCGATGTTTGGGGGAAAAATTTACAGATTCATGTAGCTTGTGTAAAAATCGATAATCGACTAATAAGTGCCGTTAATAAATTATTTACTTTCATTTTCTTTCAATCCAAATTTAGGTTAGGTTAGCCAATTAAAACCACTTTTGGTAAAATTGTTGAAATTACGAAAACATTCGTGTTACTTAATTTCGAAATATTTTTATTACACACTATTATGCTTGACATGCAAATTAAATCTTGTTCTATTTTTGTAAAGTTGCCTGAAACAGTGAAGTGAAAAATAACTGAAGCTTACAAAGAAAAACTACTTCCAGTAAGTACTAACTAGTATTTCCATGGAATTGCAGTAATAAAAGTACTTTGTTGCCAATTTTGTTTGCGTTTGCACGCGACCTTTAGAAAGCGGTGTAAAAAGTGTTTTTTTAATTACTTTTTGATTTTATCATTGGAGAACAGCGTCGGGAAAGTATTTAAATCCTAATTATGTCCGTTCATATATTCCAAACTAGAAGCTCGTTAACTTTAGACGCGGATATTTAAAAAAAAACAAACGAAAATGTCAACTTGTCAGCTTAAACTCTGCTTCCCTAAGGGCGTGAGTTTAAGGGCCGGTTTCAATCCTTAGATAAATGATTTAATAACTATCTAACGAACAAAGTTATATGACTGTTTATCGGACGAATAATAAAATTGTTCTCCCATTTTTCAATCGTTATTTATTCCATTGATAACTATCTGACGCAATCTTCAGAGAGGTGAAACAAATATATTGCTTAGACTAACGTTAGAGCAAGACAGACTTTTCTGTCAACAGTGTCATGTCAATTCTATTATTTACTTCTTCTTTTTTTTGTTATGGCACTAGTTGAACTTTGTGCCAGTTTCAAGATTTTTTTAAAATAGTTTGTCATAAACGTCATGCCTCAAACTATTAGTCGAATAGTACGGTTATCTGGCAAATGAAGCGGCAGATAGATTTATTCTTCAGATATTGGAGTTATTCGTTAAATAAGTCTTATCCGACTGTTGAAAAATTCAATATCTTGCTATCTGTCGAATAAACACTATTTGTTTGTTTATCTAGCGATTGAAAAACCGGGCCGTATTACATTTAACCCATAAACGCACACGGGATCAAATTTGCAACATACTCGTACCTGAAATATTATTTACTTTTTATTTATTTATTTTTGTTTTTATTAGCTTTGGTGATCTTCTTTAGTACCAAAAACATTTTCGAATATTCTTTTTTATTTTACAATCTTTTCTTATTTATTTTACGGCAGTTAGAGTTTACCGCCAAAACGAAGTCCGAAATTGAATTCCAAATTTTAACAATTTTAAAAAGCTCACAAATTTCATATTTATACCAAATAAACTGAATTGAGTAGGGAATAAAATAAATATTTATTTACAAAAAAAAAAAAAAATATGAAAGAAAATTCTGAAAAAATAAAGTATTTTTTATTATTTAACAGTATTTTCTAAAATTTACCGAAAAGAAATGAAAAAAAAATCCCATTTTTCTGGACCAAAAACAAGCTTAGTTACCAACTATTATTAAAAAACCAATACTCGTGCATATAAGGGTTAATTCTATATGTTATATACATAATTATTTAAAAAATAATTATAATGCAAGTAGCTACTCTGAAAAGTATGCAATTACGATTATTTAACAAATCGAACCTGTTGCATAATTGCTACGTGTCGTCGTCGTCGATCGGTTCTACTAGCTACTACGCCGTAGCACGGCTACGAGACAGCTACGGCGCGTGGACGTTTTTATAGGTTATCATTTCCAAATGTACATAATGTGTATAATTAACGGAAGTATAAAGTTAATAAAGCAGTCGATGTCTTTCAGCGAAAATGATTACGATAAAAGAGAGGCGCCTGAAAAATCCGGGACTAGTTAAGGTGTCAGCATAAACGGAGACGTTCCCTATTTTCCGTCTTTAGTTTAAATAGATATATATTACCTAAGTACCTATACTGTTATATTGTAAAATGGTGGATAATTAATGTATTTTTTTTTTCTTTCTTTATGATCAATGATACCGCGTTTTAGGCCTACTACGGTGGCGTTTGAAGACGTGCCGCTTGGTTCGGGCGGCGCAGCTGTCCCGCTCTCTCGCACATCGCGCCAGTGCGTCGCGTGCGCACCCCGAACAACGCTCGTCACAGAAGAGCCCGCGGTCAAGCCGCGAGACAAGATGGCCGCCAAAGATGACAGGGTGGAAGAGACGCTGGAGGACCGAGATCCGAATAATTTGAACCAGCATGTGCAGGTAAAGGTTTCTAAGGGTTTCTTTATTGTGAGGGTTGAAAGGACACGTTGACGTCATCCATGATTCACACAAAATAAATGTATGGATAATTTGAAACTGTTATAGCAGCACCATCACTATAGTATGTATTGTAGATCGTTGAATTATGACGACAGCCGCTATAGGCGTCGTCGATTGCTATAGTATTACACGTGATCACACTCTGGCGCACTCGCCGCCCGACTGAACATTACTTCATTCATACTAACAGGGATGTAATAGCATATGTGTGCGTAATTAGGGGGTACGGGGGGCATGGGTAACTAGAAATTCAATGTGGGTATGTATATCATCATTGACTGAGCGAGCGAAGCGTCTCTGCTTCAGCTTGGCCAAAATAAAATAAAATAAATAATATAAAATAAAATTAAGTTTTCAATTTAAAAAAAAAAAACCAGGTGTCGGGGATGTTTGTGGAGAAAAAATAAAAATAAATATGAAAAGATATACAGAGTCGCGAGGTTTAACAGCTCACAGAACCACTAGTAATAGAACGGTAAACTCTTCGCGATTCAGTGCTGTGGGACAGTAAAACCCGAACTTTCGGAATTTGCTATGAAAAGACATATGCATTCTATGCCCAAAAAGTGATCAAATTTCGGATGCTATAGAATCCGTGTCCAGTAATGAGAAAAAAATCGGATGCTATGGCGTTTCCGTCCGTCAACGTGTTAACAACTGACTTCACAAATCCTGGAGACGTACAGAATCATCTTTCTTCTCGGATAATCATTGGTTTAGCCTGCAATGTCCTAACCTAACCAAACTGGGAAAAGTCTCACCTTTTATTAAATTATTGAATGTTGGTTGTGTGTGTATTTTAATAATACAGGAGTTCTAACAACACGAACATAAGTTCAACGAGTGAAGGAGGCTTGGACGTCATCGTAGCTTCATTTACATAGACTTCTATTAAAACCGAGTCATAACAAAAAAAAACCTTGTAGCTGATTTTATTTTCAAGTACTATAATCATAAAAAAGGTAATATTTCTCTGATTTCTTTCTTTCTTTCTTTCTCTGCTCTACAAAAATCGACTAACCCACACTGGACCAGTAGCGTGGCTGATAACCCTAATTTAGACCTAATGTAGACCCGAGCCCCTCGGTCGAGACTGTAAAAATCCCACTACAGGGTCTCTATGTTGTATTTTAAAATTATTTTATTTTATTTAAGACCGTGTATCACCCTCAGCGAACGGAAAATAACCCTCATAATAAACAAGGGATGAAAAGGTCAGACGTCGGAAATGCTATTTTTAGTAATACGTATGCTAATTTTGCCGCACCCATAAGTATAATAATATTAGAGGTTGGGGACTGTAATTCAATTCAAATGCCACTTGGACGTTTTATTATTGCTTATCTAGATATTTTTGTACTGTTTCACTTAATTAAATACATACTTACGTATATCGTAAAACAATTTAGATACTTTTATTATTAAGTACCTATATTTTTTATATGACGTCATTTACACACTATTAGAATAAATAGAACACAATTACTTTAGCTAGCTACTAAGCTATTCACCATACTGCCTCATAGTATCAGTGGTAATTACATTTTATCGTATTTGTGTATTTACTTCCTTTATCGTGATTCGTATCTTCCTTCCTGTATCGGGGTTGTAAGGTCAACAACCAACCTCACAAACTCTGGTATCAGTGTAATATCCAAAAGCCACTGTCATGACTCGTGTAATGACTAGATAGTATAGTAGCCGGGACGAAAGGTTTAGCGTGCTTTCCGAAGCACGTAATCATCTTTCTTTCCGGACAATCAGTAGGTTTAGCCTGCAATGGCCTCGATTCGGGAAGTCATCTTCTAATTCTAATTTTAAAATCCAGCTATCCTTTTCGTTTTTATGACCAATGAAAGAGAAGTGATGAATTCAGACGAACGAATGATATTATTTTGAATGAATGATAACCTAAAATAAGGGCATAGCTGTCAGAGAAGTTTTTAAGTCGGTTGTTTATACGTGCTCGCTTTCTAAAATTGTGCCATCAACGCGTCTATAAGGTTCAAATTCTATATTTGATCGGTCTAATATTAGGATGGCCATCTCCTGTCCCTTTTTAATCTTTAAAATATGAAAATGACTGATGAACTTAAATTAAGGATTAGAGCGTGACAGTGTGAATCGTGGCCAATGTCCTAACTAAATTGTAATGTGTACTTACTTTGTCTCTTCATCATTCTGAATTACCAAACCCTTAAAAGTAGCAAAGGCTTCACATTTCCAATCTGACCGACAGCAAAAAAGGTCCGAACAATAAAGTAATATTGTTCAAACAGTCATTTGTTTTGCCCCCGAAACGAACACGCCTATTTATTAACTGAATGAATCACGCAAGGGGTAAGGTAGGTTTTCCAGTTTTCCTTTGGCATAGAAGAAATTATTTATACTATTGTAGATTGGCGATAAAAGGTGTATAGTCAGAACTGAAATTTGGAATTTTTCGTACGTTGTTTTAGTAGGTTAAGTTGTATTTGCCTCTGCTCAATACTTAACTATAGCCGTTTTTCTGATAGGAATCGTTGTGTAAGACTTTCCCGGGTACAAACTATCTCCAAACAAACATCCAAACATACTTTCACATTTTTTTTTAAATTTTATTATTTATTGTACACAAGAACATTACAAAAAAAATATACAAAGAAAAACTACACAACAGGCACTGCTTATTTCTAGCGAAATCTCTTCCAGCAGACCTGGGAAGAGAGAAATCTAATACAAGAAAGCGGATAAAGCGTGCACAATAATTTAGATGTAATATGATATATTATGTAATACAAACAATACAAATTTAACCTGAATACATTTAAAATAAATAAATATATATATATACATTTTATAATATTAGTGTGATGTATTCTGTTCCCTTAAAAAATCAAATAATACTGGGTGGCGCAAAAGTAATGACCCTATTTGGTTCAGCTACAACATCTATTCTAAATTAGAAAACTAGAAATAGTTATTCATATATGTATGTTTAGGCCATGAAATTTCATCACATTACGATTTGAAGACGATGTCTCTTAAATGGCCACCCTTTAGTACAATGATTAACATAATTCACATGGATTTCAAAGTCTTTGTAAACTTTAAATTCAACGCACGAACAATACAAATTATTTTGGAGCGAAAGTTATAAAAGAGTCCAAAATGTAAAGCATAAATTAGTATTACAAATTAAATAGATTAGTATAAAATTAGTAGACTATACCCCTACTCTTCCTGTGGGTGTCGTAAGAGGGGACTTAGGGACTACACATTGAACAGGGAACGGGCAGCAGCGCTCTCTGATACAGTAACCTTTTAATCTGCGATCTCCAACCCGCTGCCAAGCGTGGAGATTATGGCAAAACCAAACACTTAAGTGGAGGAGGCTCATAGTCCAGGAGTGGTCTGTAACGGGCCGTTGATGTTGATGTTGAAATTAGTATTAAGAAAAGATGCTTTTACACAAGAGTAATAAAAACGTCTGGTAGCTGTAACCGTTCAGGCACCCTTTCTTGAAGGCAGCAGTCGTCAACAGTTGTAGATCGTGGTCACGCGAGCTTCTTGAACTTTCACTTAAATGTTAACTGCTATGTAGTTCATTTCAAAGTGATAATATCCGATATAGGTATTTATCACTTTGGTAGAAATAGCGAAAAAAAGAATATTAAATTGCGGACTTGATAATAATTATGGCGGGCGAGTACTTTTTAATTTCATAATGTTCAAGTCGTCCGAAGTAATGATGATACGAGAGATAATTTGTATGATCATAATCTTCTTCTTTCTCCGGCCTTTTCCCATGTCTACTTGGGGTCGGCTCTCCTAATCGCACGTCGCCAGCGCTCTCTGTTCTGGGTCGTCAATGGGTCTAACTGAAGATCGTTCAGGTCCTTATGTACAACCGAAATCCACGAGAGTAGGGGTCTACCACGACGTCTCGGTCCCGACAGAATGTTTAGGACTTTTTGAGTCATATGATGTTCGGGCCTTCTCATCACATGACCGTACCATCGCAGTCTCGCTTCCGTTAATTTTTCAGGCATGGGTGATACTTTCAGACTACCTCGCACGTATTTATTGGGCACCTTGTCGAGCATGGTAACTCCAGCTGACCAGCGCAACATCCTCATCTCCGCTACATGCAGACGTATGTTGTATCATCACAATGCTGATGATTATAATGATGTATATTAAAAAAACTAGTCTAGAATATATAAAGTTGCAGCGCAGAATACATTATAATTGTACTACCTACAATCTACATGTTGCAGTACTTTTAGTATGAAGCCTAATACAATCATAGTTAATTTATATTCAAAATCAATATCAACTAGGCTCGCACAGCAAGAATTATAATGTAGTACAATGAAATGAAGCACTAAAACCAACAAATACGCCGATTACAATGAAAACAATAGAAAGAAATAGAAATAGATTTTGATTGAAGCCACTATACCAACAATATCAACTAATAATAGAAAATATTAATTATGTTATTGACATACATTTCTTTAAAATATTTATTGTCTGAATTCGGCTGTCCTTGTAAAATAGCGGAGTTAAACTATCTACAACATTGACACACTGACATGACCTTTGTTCATGGAATACCGACAGGCGTCACTCGCCATGACGTTCAAGAAATAAATCGATTTAACTAGTAGGTGTAAACTTGGTGTAAACAATAGATAGAGGTTTATAGAACTATCCGTAGTCAGTTTTAGTAACTCTGTAATATTGTCCTGAAACAGTTTAATTAAGCAAAAAATACTCTGTGGGTGGTGTATTGGCTAAGTCCGAGAGACACGGGTTCGATTCCCACTGTGTGTTTACGAATTTCAAATTCATAAATGTACGTTTATTCCAAGGAAAATAAATATCGCGATGAAACCTGCATACTCGAGCGAAGAAATTCAGATGTTGTGTGTGAAGTTGATCAACCCGCAATGGGCTGTGTGGATACTGAAACCGTTGTCCAACAGTCGATTAATCCATGAATCGTAGACCAACATTATCTTTTAACCATTAACTTTTCGCCCAAAGAATTTTTCATCTAAGAACGTTTCGCCAACATATCGTTATGTCAATGAATTTTTCTTCCAAATAAATTTTGACCCATGAACGTTACACCAATAGATCGTTATGTCCATGATCGTTTTATCCTACATTATGTTTTAACCATAAAGTTTTCGCCCAAAGAACATTTGGCCCTTGTACTATTCACCAACAAATGGTGTGTCAATTAATGTTTAAACAGCTAAACGAAAATAATGTTCTAATATAAATACCTAGGTGTGTTCTGCCTATGAATCAATTTCAATGCAATCGGGAGTGCACGCGTAATTTTTCAGCGTGGCGAGTCCCTGGGAAATCACTGAGCTATCGTGGGTCAAAAATGGTGGTGTGAACGGGCTGATACGGTTTAGCTAAGTCGTTGAGCTGTGCGTAGAAACTGCCTAACTTAACCTAACCAAACGTATAAATTAAAGCCGCATTAAAGAACAAATCTAAATAAATTGCAGTACTTCAAATAATGATATTTATTATGTAATTCTAAAAACTATTCACATGAAAAACGTTATTATATACGTAAATAGGGTGTAAGTAAAACGAACATAAATATTTTTTTAAGCACAATGTAGGTCCAACATAATCTGTTATACTGGTTTCATTTTTAGGGTTCCGTAGTAAAAAAGGAACCCTTATAGTTTCGGTCTGTCCGTCTGTCTGTCTGTGGCTTAGCTCAGAGACTCTTATTACCAGAAGGCTGTTATTTGGCATGGATATACATATGAATCATGCCGACAAAGCTGAAGAATAAAATCTTAAAAAAAAAAATTTTTTTAGCGTTCCTCTGGTACACGTCAAGAGGGAGTTATTTGTTTTTTCACGATTACCTTATAGTGTGAGGTATCGTTGGACAGGTCTTTTAAAAACAATGGGGGTTTGCTAAGACCATTTTTCGATGCTAGTGTAAGTTTTAGAAATATTCCATTTTAAAGTGCTTATTTTTGTTAGAGTCAAGTTTCCCCCCCCCTCTACCAGCGAAACCGTTGTATATGGAAACGTGAAAAAAATCATGGTAATAGTGTATATGATGAATTTACAAGGAAAACTATCAACATCAAGTAGGCTTTACAGGTTATCGAATAATAGACCAACTTATAAAAAGTACTAGTACAAGTAAGAAATTTGGTACTACAAATATCATAGAAAAATATTTTGATGAATGTGTCCGTGGGTGTCGTAAAAGGCGACTTAGGGACTACCTTGGGACTACACATTGAACAGGGAACGGGCAGCAGCGCTCTCTGATACAGTAACCTTTTAATCTGCGATCTCCAACCCGCCTGCCAAGCGTGGAGATTATGCAAAACCAAACACTAAGTGGAGGAGGCTCATAGTCCAGCAGTGGACTGTAAAGGGCCGTTAATGTTGATGTTTAAATAAAGATAGTGAAAATTTAAATATGACGTGCTGTTAAGAACTATTATTGTTTTCTAAGTAAAAACACTTTCAACATATATACCTAGGTAGGTATCAAAAGGAGGAGATCGGGTGGCTCGAGTAGTGAGCAAACCCACCCACACGCGAAATAGGCAGGCGCAGCAGACTTCGATTTGCGAAAACCAGCCAGTCATACCATACCATACCATAGGTATCAAAATTAAAAACGCTGCTGTGGCCATTGACATTGCAGGCTGCACCTAGTTGTCCGAAAAGAAGATGATTCCTTAATTCGGAAGACACGTTATAAGCCGTTGGTCCCGGCTACTATCTAACACTGACATCAGGATTTGTGAGGTTGGTGGGTACGACCCACACGAGGAAGAAGATACAGAGATAAGATGACCTAGCCATTCACCGGTGTAGTAACAAGCAGACTCTTTGCTCATTAAATGTGATACTGTGCTGATAGTAAAGTGTCTGTCCTTTCCAACAGATAGTCTGGGACGATATCATCGGTGAGCCGGAAGGAGCGCGAAGTCCTGAGTGCGCATGGAGGCTGAGCAACGCCTGCTTCTCCCGAGCTCGGAACTGGTGCTACACTCTCCTGGCTGTCATCATAGCTCCTCCTTGCGCTTTGATCTTGGGCTGCGGGTTCGCTTGTCTCGCCTTTGAGGTAAGAATTTTCTTTCTCAATAATATCCGGGAAACGCCGGTTGTTGTTGGAAGGAAAACATCGTGAGGAATCTGCATACTCCAGAGAAGAAATTCAAAGGTTCTGTGTGAAGTTTTCCAGCTCGTGGGCCAGAGTGGTCGATTCAAGCCTGGTGGCTAATTGCTGACTAGAGCTCCTTGGTGAGGACGTAGTATATGAGCTGTTGATGACTTTCAGCACAAGTCTACAGTTACATGCTTCTCTCCAGTTTCACGCCACACGACATTCCAAGAAACGAGTAGCCTACTGTTCTGGTTGTCATCTAACGAAAAGCAGCGCCTTGTGCTTTGATCCTTGTCTTTGGGTTTGGCTGTCTTGTATTCCAGGTGAAATTCTTCATCATTAACCTTAGACTCACATAGGACCCGCAACAGAAAATTATGTAAATGTTATTTCAAGATGTTTTTTATCTCAACTCTTCTCTCTACAATAGGGGATCGGATTACGTTTTTTTATTTTATAAATCCAAACTTCTTAGTTTCTGCTATCGAACACTAAAAGAATTTTTGCTAGATCTTTAAAATTGACCGATTTATAAAGGTTTGAAATTCAAGATTAGACAGAGAGGCACATACCCACTTGTGACGTCATTTGTTAGTAACGCCATATATTCCCCATACAAAAAATCGTTTTTGAAAGAGATAGACATATTGAAACTTTAATAAATCACTGTGAATTAGTTTTTCATTGCTAATACTCTGAAAATAGTTCGGAAGTTGCCTGAGGAGCGGATTGAAAGTAATACTTTTCAGCCCGGAGGGAGAATCACTTTCAACTGTCAGCTGTCATTCATTCATTCATTTTCATTCATTCTGGCAAATTATTAAAAAAACAAACTGGTTCTAATTTCACATTTCTATTGAACTATGTCCCATCTTTCTATACAGCCACTCAATTACCGCAATGTTAAATTAAAATAACATAAAGTTAAGTATTAATTAAAGAATATATATTTTTAAATGACTTTATTATAATTAACTTTCAACTATTTTTGAAAAATAAAATAGATTTGGGCAAAATATTTAACATTTTTTAAATGATGGAAATTAAAAACAATGGCTCAAAAGCTGGCCGGCTCGGCCACAGAAAAAAATAAAAATAAGCGGGAAACGGGGAAAGCAACAATCCGATTATCATTTGTTTCTCGAGTTGTAGGGTTTTGTTTACAATGAGTTCATCTGATTCAGATATGGAAGGAAGTCACTCATTTTTTCTTTAGCTAATTCGTGTTTTTATTTTTACTTTTCTTATATTCGTAATGAAAAGCACAGTGTTTAACCCCGTCTCGGCGTTAAATAAGTTACTTTCACCCCTCGTATAACAATGTACTATTTCAACCGATTCTGTTTTTTTCTTCACGAATTGTCTGCTACTAATCTATATTTTAAAAATAATTCATAAAAATATGGTAAATTCATAAAATATGGTGAACAGCCGATCCCCTATTCTTGATCCATGAATACAACTGTTTTATTTTATTTTATTACAATGGGAAACAGACAGCATCAACAACACAAAAAATTAAAACTAAATAATAAATATAAAAGCCATTTTTGGTGATTTCTTTTCTATGAATTTATTGACGGCCCCGTAGCCTAGTGGTAGATAAATAATAATAATAAATAAATAAGTGGGGACATCTTCACACACGGCCATCTGATACCAAACTAAGCAGAGCTTGTACTATGGTTACCAGACAGCTGATATACATTACTTAAATAAATAAATACATACTTATATAGATAAACAACAACCAGACACAAGGCAAACACAAGTGCTCATCACACAAATGTATGCCCTGGGCGGGATTCGAACCCGCGACCCTGTGCGTCGGAGGCAGATACACTACCACCTGGGCTACGGAGCCGTCAGATGAGTGAGCACTTGTGTTTCTCTTGTGCATGGATGTTGTTTATCTACTTTCTTATTTTTTTGTTTTATAAGAACCTTCACAATAACAAACACAACAAAAAAAGAATTAGCGAAATCGGTGATGCCGTGTCTGATACCCATAGTGCAAGCTCTGCTTAGTTTAAGATCAGATGGCCATGTGTGAAGATGTCCCCACATATTGTATTAATTATTTTATTTATGACTCTTTTCCTTTTCTATGTTCATAACCTATTGTTCTTCTTCCAGCAAATCTGGTGCACAGGACCTTGTGTTCGCTGCGCAAAAATCTACTTTGCGTCAATCCGTACTATGGTGCAATCCTGCATGGCGGCGATTGTCGTGCCTACGGCTGAAGCTGTCGGCCATCTTTGTCGGCACATCAGAGTCAACTGGCGAAAAGACGCGCAGGAAGAAAAAGACTTTTTAGTCGTATAGTGTGTGGGTTTTATGTTTAGGCGGGAAATGGGAAGATGCGATGAGTCTTTGAATATTATAATAAGTTTAGGGTGCGAATACCATTTTCTTACGTGTGCTGTCTGATGACACTACGTGTCTGATCAGAAGGTCGTAAATTTTCGTACAAAATGTATGAACTATAACAATTTAGACGTATTCTCGTAACATCTCATCACATAAAACCAGAGTGCGTTCCAAAACGGGTAGAACAAATTACAATTTACTTGTACTTATGGGATTTGAGGGAAATTAAATTAAAAAGGCTATCCCCACTCACCCCAAGTGTCTCTCGCACGTTTTGGAACGCTCTCCTAATGTATTCGCTATCCTTATCACAGAAGAAGTTTTCGTGACACTTAGACCTGGTACTGACCTTATACAATATATGCGATCGAATCCTTGTGTCTATAGTTGTAAAACCGTTTAAAACCAAAATCCAAACGTTTAAAACCTGTTTAAAACCGTTTTAAGTTATTTAAAACCGCAGTTTCGTGGACTGGTGTTGACAATAATTATTTATGTATTTAAAAATAAAAAAAATCTCTAACCTCATTCTTCTTGACTTTTATGTAATATACCTATTTATTTCCTGACTAAATTAAGGTAAAGATCAAGTAAAGAGAATTGCACGTTAAGTCATAAACAATTAACATGAAATAAAAAATAAAAATATCTGTATGAAGATAATAATAATGCACGTTACTTTTGTTTCTGCTACGATATTTCAATAAAATCGATAGATGTAGGTACTGTAAGGAGCTTTGTGGTGACTGTACCTATGCTTGGTTTTCTTTTACTCGCTGGATGGAAGAACGGAACCATGTTCATCAATAAAAGTATTATAATTACAGCTCCTAATGTCTAAATTGTCAATCTGTATTATGAAAAAAAACGTGGTCATCTTGTCCCCAGAAATTTCATTTTAAACTGCCCGAATTGGTTTAAAATCGTTTAAAACCGTTTTAAACCAAAATTATGGTTTTAAACCTATAAAATATGTTTTGCATCTATAGCACAGAATTAATATAGTCTATAGTTGTGTCTAAAGCTGTTAATAAAAAAGATCGCATCGTTTTTTACTACTTATCTTTGAAAATCTGGACATGAGCTTGACAAATTCATTTTATCTTGCAGTGTAAAAACGTTGGTGATGATATTTTATATCCATGAACCACGATTTAGTAAGTCTATCTCCAGGTTTTCTACCTAACACGTTTAATTAAGTGAAAATCTTTGAATGTGAAGATTTATAACATGTGACTAATGGTCCGCCCGCGGCTACGCTCGCGTTGTGTAAGATTTTCCCGTGGCATGACTTCCAAATCCGTTCAGCAATTTAGGCGTGAAAGCGGAACAAACATTTAAACATCCAAATATATTTTCACATTTATAATATTAGTAGGATGTGTCGGTTATTTTGTCCTGTACCATACAAAATAACCAAGCAATAGTTCAGTACCGGAACAAAAACACCGAACTAAATGGGACCTAGAGAGTGCGCCTAGTGTAATGTGACGTCATATGAAGAAAGAGGAAGTGGCCTTTATAAAGTACCTTGATTAGAATTTAAATACCATTATGAGTGCCTTTACGAAATATATTATCTATTATGTATGTAACAATATCTTATTTTAATTTTATTATACATTTTCTTACTATCTACTTTTTTATGAAAACAATATCATTTATAGCAATTTAATAAACTTACTCATATATTATAAGCAATTTTTTTTTCCGACTTTTAAACAAGCATTATTTTTTTAACCCCCGACGCAAAAGAGGGGTGTTATAAGTTTAACGTGTCTGTGTATCTGTGTATCTGTGTATCTGTCTGTGGTATCGTAGCTCCTAAGCGGATGAACCGATTTTCGTTTAGTTTTTTTTGTAACATAGATAATTTTACCCCGAGTGTTCTTAGTCATGTTTCATGAAAATCTCTTCAGCCGTTTGAAGATCATCAGCTCTTTTCTAGTTGATGAGGGGATCTGACGAACTTCCTTATCTCCGATCGATTCGAAATTTGGTACCTTGTTACTTCAATCATATTGAAAGTATATGGTAAGGTAAGCATGACCTGATCAGCCGTTTGAAGATCATCAGCTCTATAATAGTTGATGAGGGGATCTGACTTACTTCCATTATGTCCTATCGATTCGAAATTTGGTACCGTATTCCTTCAATAATATTGAAAGTATATGTATATAATATTGAAAGGTAACCATGACCTGATCAGCCGTTTGAAGTACATCAGCTCTTTAATAGTTGATGAGGGGATCTGACTACTTTCCATATGTCCTTTCGATTCAAAGTAAAAATACTCTCCAATATCCTTTTAGATATAACTGTACTCATATATCATAATTTATTTGTTATAAAGTTTAAAAATTATGAAATAAAAATAAATTAAAAATTTAAAAACCCCCGAAGCAAAAAAGCAAAACATTAAAAAGTAAAAAATAATACCTATTGTTGAGCCATCAAATTCGATAAAGTAACACCTATATATTTTAATTTTATTAGAGATATTGATGGATGGCACGATTTGGTTTGCTCGTTGAAATGACGCTATAATGTCACGTCGGGGTACCGCTAAGTTTAAAAAAATATATCGTATGAAAACAAGTTGGTCGGATATGCTAACAAATTAATAGATAGTCAATCAAATGAAGCGTCTAGACTTAAGCGGTACACCGACGCGACATTATAGCGTCATTTTATTTTACATAATTTATTTTTTTAAAGAAGGTTTAACTGATTCTCTTAAAATAAAATAGACGACTGCAGCATACTGGCAACTAATGTAAGAAAATCTTTTAAAAAACCATTTAACTATTAAAAAATGGTACTCATTTTCTTTTTATTTCATTAAAAGGCTATTACATTTTTTTTTTATCTCTATGGCCAGAAAAATGTATACCTACTTATCGGGTGTTCACTTCAGAAAATTATTTTCCATAGACAGAAAAATAAAAAGTTATTTCGCGGGAAACCGAAACTCAAACGGAACGTTTTTGTTTTGTTTATAATGGCGGCAGCGGCCTAACTTTTTCCTTAGACAGTTTTTGTTGATAAATCGGTTAATACGAAATATTTTAGTAAAAATGAATAATTCCACATCAGGTGGCACACCTAGAGGGACTCCGAGCGTGCCCCAGGCTTCTACTAGTGCTAGTTCTAATAGCGCTAACCAAAACTTTGTTATTGCTAGATGTCGAAGGTTAGTATAGTTAGAATAGAATAGAATAGAATATACTTTATTGCACACAAGGATATAGCTTGAAAGTACAGAAGATAGATAAAAGGGCGTACAGATAGGCGGCCTTATTGCTAAGGTAGCAATTTCTTCCAGGCAACCTTAGGGTACAAGAAAACTTCATTGGAACTGTAGTTCTAGTGTAACGAACTACAATAAATAGTCAAGAAGAGTAACCGCCTAGCAAAGCCCGCTAAAACATATCAGCTAATTAATTTTGACAAACGACGACGCCAGACAGGCAGATGATGTTGCTGCTGTACATTGAAGCTTACTTTTGACGTTCTTACAAACCAAGTCATATAAAACATCATTGTACCGCGTATTTGAATGTGGTATGGTATAGTTTTGCTTCTTTAGTATTCATTTGGTGGGTGAAGTTTGAAGCATAGTACGTTTCTTGACTAAGTATAAATAAATTCGTTGTATTTAAGTGAGCAAGTACAAAATATTATAAGATTTTAAATTATTCCTTTACAATTTGTTTTAGGAATAGGGATGTGACAGTGAATTCCACCTCAAACGGAAACCAAGAGACAAGCGAAGAGTCTGAAAATGAAGATGTAAGTTCATACTCGTTATAAATACAAACATAATAGCTTGTGTATTATTATACGATTCACTTCATCAGAGTTTGTAAAGTTATTTTTAGGATTCCGTATTCAAACGGTGCCAACAGGCGGGACCCTGTTACTAAGCCTCCACTGTCCATCCGTCGTATGCATGTGTCTGTATGACGCGTTTCCATTATGCAAGTAGCTTGCATGCAAGTTGCAAGTTGCATGCAGCTTGAGTAATGGAAACGTAAACTTGCATGCAGGCTGCAAATTGCATGCAGATAGTTTTGAACTTGTAAACACAATGCGCAACTGACGCTTGTCTGCGCAAGTGATATGCAACTTGCATGCAAGTTTCAAATTAAAGTTTACAATACAAGTAACTTGTACGCAAGTGTGACGTCATACTTGCATGCAAGAACTTGCACAATGGAAACGCGCCTTTACTCTTAATACGAGTAGGTAGACAGTTTTTTTTACAGGGAATTTCTATTGCCACTATAACAACAAATAACAAAATTTAAATCTAGGGAGAACCATACCAGAAACGTGATTTTTCCGGCGTTTTTTGCAGGACTTATACGGTAGTACGGAACTCTTCATGTATTTTTTTTATTTTACACTCGCGTGATAGCGTATACCTTCGTATCCCTAATCATATAGTCCCCCACCCATTATACTTATTACAACTCGTAGATATTGCTCCCGTCATGTTATAACTAATAACGATATAAAATTAGTCCCGAACACGACAACGTTACCTTTTTTAATTAGTTAAGGATTTAATAAATTAAAATTATTGAGGTTACTGGCCATTCTTTTCCACAGAGCTTACTTACCATACCATACCTTACCAAGTGGGTGACGTAACCAGAAGAGCTCTAACTTCTACTTGCAAATTATACGCGTGATGATTCTGGATATTGAATTTCTTCAGTGAATCTTATAAAACACAGTCTCTAGCACGAAAGAATAAAGACCACTAAACAAAAAAAGAACTATTCGCAATTTAAAAATTACAAAAAAATGAAATACGAAAACCGCCCAATAGCCAGTAACAACAAAGGAGGCTAATCCTCATATTAGTACTGTCGCCTTTGGTATTATTTATTTACTAGCGCTGTGCCCGCATCTTCGCTTCCGTAAGTGAAGAACTTTTCAGCACAAAAATTTTAAAAGAAAATAACTCCTCTTCTAAGTGGCTTATTAAGTTAAAACGTGCACCAGTTTTTAAGTTAGACCTCCAGCAGTACAACTGTGAAAACTGCATTCATTCCGTTGTGTAGTTTGTGCGTGATGCGTGTACAAACATACAGACAAAAATTATAAAAATTTGGCTCCTATTGGAGAAGACATCTCATTTTTTCTGTGTACAGACATAAACCAGTAACAATTATACTATATATAGCTCGATTACCACTGACTGGCATAATTGTTCTCCCAGAAGGAGGTGGAAAAAGGTTATGGGACCAGGCGGCCACTTAATGACCTGGTGGCGTATCTCACAAATAGGTAGCACTACATATTAAATTTTTGAGCTTGATTTAGTTAATGTTTTAATACTTTATTTCCATCCTCGGAACAACCACTTCTACTGCGGATCATTTTCATACTTCACACAACTCACACTCCCTTTTTCACCAATATAAGGCTTCTCTCGAGTGCCAGTAATAACGAAAAAGTATCAATTCAAAAGAAGTAAATATCGCGGAATTTGCACACAGCGAGCATATAAACTCCACATCCCTCCCTGATGATGAATGATGTTTGGGGGAAATGTACAAAATCCTAATCGAACTGGGGAAAATTATAACATTTGGGAAAAACAAGATGGCGGCCGTGGCGAGGTTTACAACTTTTTTGTTTTCCAACCGATTTCGTTCAAACTTACAACACTAGTTTTATTATATGTGTATAGATAGATGTTTTATATAGTTAGCTGTGACGTCGAAAATTGTTCTTCGAATCGTAGTCTCGACATCCCCTTAAAACCCTTCACTGTGCGATGTGTATGTTTATCATCACTCGATTTTTTTATACATTTTTACTTTTCACAACCTTATCTTAATTTTTGTTTCATGTAGAGACTACTGGTAGTATACAGCCGTTCAGCAAAATTGGGTGCCGCTTTCTACACTATACAAACGGGAGAGGTATGACGTCATCCTAATTAATTAAATAACTATTAACACACGGTTTATCATGGTGATCTTTATTTTCAACGGGTTTTATAAATTAAATGAATTTTACTTAATTCCCTTGTCATTAGTTGTAATTTTTAAATAGGCGCGACACGAAAGCAGTGATGTTCTATAACTAGTAATATATTGTGTAAAGTCCTCCCTGCTGAAAATACTAAGGTACTACATCCTACACACCTTGTTTCAAACTCGATAATACATCAACAGCTCATATACGTCCCCACAGAGGAAATCTATATATTTCCTAAATAACAATCGGAAATATATTACATTCAAGATGTGAATTAGTAATAAGCTCTATGAAGATTTTATATTTTACGGTATGATTGTTACCTGACTGTCTCAACGAGAGCCTTAATAAAAATTCTGATTCTCTGTTAACAACGTGTTTTATTAATTTTATTCACAGAATTTCCTAGAACAATATCAGAATTTCATACATATAATTCCTAGGAAATGTATACATTTTACAGGATATGTGCGTATTAAAAAATCTTCGAAACAATATTTTATACATTTCCTTGGAATTCTATACAATTCTTAGATTTCATACATTTCCGGTAACATATGTTTAAAAGTACTTAATACCTGGGCGACCGAGCTTTGCTCGTGCTATCTGTTAGAAAACTTTCGGACTATGAAGAAATATAAAAGAACTCTTAATTTCTGTCATTTTATATATATTACATTATATAAACATACACATACATACATACAAGCATTGCTCGTTTAATAAATACTTATGTATTAGGTATATCAGCTGTCTGATACGCATGATGCAGACTCTGCTTAGTTTGGGATCAGATGGGCAGTAAAGATGTCTCCACATATTTATTTTATTTACAATTACTTCCATCAGCTCTATATCTTGGATGAGATCGTGGACCGGCCACCGGAGTACCAAATGTTCCTGAACCTGTACCGCCAGGTGTGCCCGGTCCGCCTGATGATTGATGGTAAAACCCAGGGTGCCTTCGTTAAGACGGTGAAGAAGACAGTCTTCGATAATGAGGGTTCAGATGAAGGGAGGTGCAGACTGGTCTTTGTGTCTGCTAAGGAGTACAGTAAGATCTCTAAAATCCCTATCATACCAATATACTTAAACAGGAACGTTTTTTTATTATGAACATTTTATGCCACTTTAATTTTTAGAGCTTCGGTTGTTTAGTTGCTAATGCACTGCCTCCTATCCGAGAAACGCGGGTTCGATCCCTATCACTAACGTGTTTTCAAATTTAGAATTTATATGTACGTTTACTCGACGCTCTTACGGTAAAGGTAAATAAAGTAAGGAAACCTGCGCACTCCTGCGAAGAAATTCCGAACCGCACTGGTCCAGCGTGATCAACAAGGCCATTGGCTTGGTAGTGTCGTTAATTTTTTTAATAATAATAATTTTTATTCAGTACCAAAGTCTTACAAAAAATAATAAACTTTTAACAATATAGGATTAAGAACTAAGTATATATGAACTTGTACATAGTCTAGTAGGTTGACAGAGCATCTATCAGGACCTAAACTAGGATAAACCTGTAATATAGGACCCATGCAGATAAAGAATGGATATGAAAATGGCGTCCGCTCGCAAGCTATCTCGCTCACAATCTATCGCTGTCTATACTCACACAGTGAAGTACGCGCAGCAAAAAAATAATGATAATAATCATGGGTTGGATTTAGAAACAATTGGAATCGATCGGAGGAAACTGAGCATGTGGGGAGGTTCAGAGGGCTTAACTGAATCCCGCTACATCAATTTAACCTTGAGATCGATTTTTGAGAACTTATTTTGCCAACCGTACCATAAGTACCCGCCGCCATTTTCATATCTATTCTTTATCTGCACGGGTTTATACAGACAAATGCTATTTCGTAGTATAGTTAAATGTCACTTGTAGACTAAAACGTGGTGGCGAAACGGGCGTGAATTGTAAACGTTACTACTGGTAATGCGACTGGTAGTGTCCTTGCCAAATAATGCGCCTGATTGCCCTAATCCAACTTTTACCACAGACTTTTATCTCATCTTATTTTAATAGGCAACCTTTTCCCAACCAGTGTCTTACCCTCAGGCTTTGAAGCATGCAAACGTCGCATCCTATCTCTTTCCCTCCCTTACGAGCCGCCCCATTGCACGGAAGAGGAGCGCACTCTGTTTCTGCGCACCGTCGTAGATTTCAACCAGACTCAGACAGTCCATGCTTTGGGTGCGCTATTGAGATATTTGGATTTGAACTGGTCCAATTTGAACCTGGACATGCAAAGCAAGCCGCAGTTCTTCAGTTTGAAGAAGATTTCTTTGTAAGTTCCCCTTAATTAAATATTGTCGAAACGTGTGATTTTTTTTCACTGAGACCTAAGTACACAACTCCTCACTCAGGGCAGATATAGTCACAATAGACGAGGACACCTACCGCGGTCTGCAGATCTTCAGCACCGTCTCGCACCCCAGTGGCTTCAAGAAAGGAGTACACGGCTCCAACAGGGAAGGAATCAGCCTCTTTCACGTGTACAGCAAGTGCTCTTCCAAAGTTGGGCAGAGTCGCATGAGGTATAATCACACTAACATTATAAATCGTCGCCTTAGAGTGAAAACCTCGGAAACTGATTTCGGTCAAAATTTATTTCTTTTGTTTTTGGAGAGAAGAACTCACAAAATCAAGCCCTATTTTTTTTTATAAATTAATAACACGACTTTTTTTAAACATTGGTCCAATTATCTTAAAACACGACGCTGTTTTTTTACTCCTCTTGAAAAAAAGATTCTTACACACTTACGAGGTTTTCACTCTAAAGCGACGAAATGTGAAAGTATCTTTGGATTTTGTTCCGCCTTCACACCTAAACTACAAAACGGATTTGAATTATATTTGGAATGGAGATAGTTTGTACCCTGGATTAACACATAGGATACTTTTTATGCGAAAAATCTTGAACAACGCGAGCGTAGCTGCAGGCGAACAGCTAGTTCGTCGGTGGTCTAGTGGCTCGGGCCGCTGCCTCCCGTCCCGTACACGCGGGTTTGGTCCCCACCACATATCAATGTGTTTTCGAATTTAGAATTCATAATGTAGGTAACGTTGAAGGAAAAAATCGAGATGAAACCTGCACTTTCTCGCGAGGAAATTCAAAGGTTATGTATGAAGTCAACCAACCCGCAAGTAGGCGCAAGCCCCTCGGTGGGGACGTGTATGATGAGGCTGTTGATGATATATGTATGTAAATAATCTGAGAAACACTGGGTAAAATATCTACTTTTAAAATACTTTCTGAAACTGCGCATGTCGTCTCGCCATCGTTCACGAAATTCGAAATCTCTAATATTAGGATGATCATCTCCTGTCTCTTTTTATTCTTTGAAAGGTGGAAAGGACGGACGAACTTTTTAATATAACCAACCAACTAATCTGAATTTGCCACAATTACATTAAGAGATTTACCAGGGTCCTCATGCAACATCCGACTACCGATCTACCAACCTTGAAGCGGCGGCAAGAGGTGGTGGCCTTCTTCATGCATCCGCAGAACGAGTCCACCATGAGGAACATTTGCTCCTCTCTGCGGTTCATCAGGAATGTCAATGTAAGACTACGAATGAAGCAACTGATAGGTATAGCATCGATCGAAGTTGTCAGTGGCAGAAGCCTGACTAGTGACACAAAATAAAAAGTTTACAGAAGGGCCACTCCCGCCTTCTTCAAAAATAATTACGTCATCTTGCCAGACTCACTCTCTCACTCACTCTTTGGACAAACGCTATAGAGCACTGTTCGCACACTGTTTGGGAACTGCGTGGCAGCTCCTATAAACGATACGTCAATGTGTGCGTGCGTGAAGTTTTGTATTTTGCGTTTTGTTCTGAGTGAACTCTGTCTGGAGCTAGGAACATCTTTTCCTTGGTCTGGGGCCCCACGCCGCGCCACCTACTCTGTGCTAGTGACCAAATAACATCCGACTTGTCTTATCATCAACATCAACGGCCCGTTACAGGACTATGAGCCTCCTCCACTTAAGTGTTTGGTTTTGCCATAATCTCCACGCTTGGCAGGCGGGTTGGAGATCGCAGATTAAAAGGTTACTGTATCAGAGAGCGCTGCTGCCCGTTCCCTGTTCAATGTGTAGTCCCTAAGTCGCCTCTTACGACACCCACGGGAAGAGTAGGGGTTGGTGACAAATGTAGAATACTCTGCCGTCACCACACGGCTTTTTTATTATTCTAGGATTTATCCTAGAATAATAAAAATCTTTCGATTATATCACTATTCAAGTACTTCTGGACATTAAAAAAAAAACGCAAGATGCCTCACAGATATTTTTTGTTTCAGGGAACTTTAGCGAAGATCAAAGCTCTTTCAGCCAAATCGTATCAGTGGAAGTCACTTTACAACGTGAGTTTATCCCAACTACACTTTTTAATCTATGAATGCAGTTTTTCTTGTAACTAAAATCGATGACATGGTTTCTAAGAACAGATCTTCGTATGTCTTATAGCTTCAGACTTTCCCATACTGACCGATCTAAATGTTACATCTTGTAGGTATATATGTCGCAGTAAGATAGTTGTAGCCGTAATATGATCATATCACTAGGGATATGGTCATATACCGGATGAGAGTCATACGAAAGCTCCTATGTACTATCTTACTAGGGATATGATCATGTCACTAAACTAAACTAGTGAAATAGTTATTATCGATCAAATTTACCCAAATTGCATGCCTGCAAGCAGGCATGGGTGGTCACATGATAACCTAATCCCGTAGGGTATGGCGGAGGGAGCCGAGCTCGCCCTGATTGTTCTTGTACTGTACTTTATCAATTTTTTAATAATAATGGAATGCTTCGTACAGTCATTTGATCGATAATAACAATTTCACTAGATTAGTGATATGATCATATCACTAGTAAGATAGTTATAGACAGCTTCCATATGACTATCTTCCGGTATATGATCATATCACTTATCTTACGGCGACATATATATTTCAGACATTGTACAACGCGGTGCTGATCTGTGAGATGTGCGAGAATGCAGGCAGAGACACCGGAGAATTCATTCAAGAACTCGCAGCTTGTGACAACAACAAACTGTATGAGGTAAGGACATAATTTAAACGACCACAGGAATAGCTTTAGTTTTATTTTTTTCTCCGACACGCACCATAGTAAGTAGGACTCACTAATTTATCCAACCTCACTTACCAATCCTATCGATTCCGATAAACCCCACTCATCGATCGATTCTAATGGCCCATATCACCCATCAACCCGACCAACCCTAAAAAACACTAACACAACCGACTGCAATGAAGCCACAAACCCGACCTACCCAATTCTCACACTAACTCCACCCACTAACGCAATCAACACCACCAAACCAATCCCACTTACTCGACCGACACACATACAGAAACCTTTTTTTATTAAGAATAAAAATAAATAAAATTTTGTGCTTTAAATATATTATAACTTAATACGGTGGTATTATTTATTTTTTTGTGAATAAGAAAAAGGTAATCCCTATTTGATTTGTGATGCTAAAATCTGCTAAATTGTTGAGATGACTGTATTCAAAATGGTTAGTACTCTTAGATTTTGTGCAACTAGATGGCGCTCTACATGAACAGGATAATCGACTTTGATCTGTCGAAGACTGAGGGCAAGTTCACCGTCAAGGCAGGAGTGGACCAAGAACTTGACATGAGTAAGTAATACAGAATCACACTAATAAAAATAACTGGCCAAGCACGTGTCGGACCACGCAAAGTGTAGGGTTCCGTAGTTGCCTAATATGCAGAAGTTAGCACACAGAGCATTAGCTAAAAAAGTAATGATAAAAAAAATTCCTTATTTATATTATAAACCCGAAATTTTGTAAGTAGGGATGTATGGATGGTTGTTTTTTACTCTTTCGTGGATGAAATTTAGAATAGGGATAGTTTGTACCCTGATATAACACATAGGATACTTTTTACGGGAAAAAGTCTTATTCCCACGGGAAAATCTTACACAACGCGAGCAGGCGGACCGCTAGTATTTATGTATATAATAAAAACGGGCCCACCTACACAGGGCGATGAAAACTAAATACTATAACTAAGTTTTACTATATTCAAAGTGCTAATAATTGCAATCTAATAGGTAAGATTTCGAGGCACATCCGAACAGCATCTAGTCGCTCGCGCTAATGAGCGCGGCTGCCGCTCTATTTGTTACATCGACTCCCCGCGCGCAAGCCCCGCAGGGCCATAAGCTCCGCGGCGCGGCGCGCTTTATTCGAAATTCAAAATAGTTTTATTCGAATGTTTCGAATGTTCCATTGGCAACTCGCGATTGTTACACATTTAAAACTGACTGGTAAATAAGGTAAATAGGTTATGAAATTATTTTAGTGAATGATGTTATGATTTTATTTTTTCGCAATCTTTTTACTGTTCTAATACCTACTTAAATTTACTACCTACATAGACGGACTCCATCAAGTCATTTTCTATGATACTTGTACTGAATTTCTTACTTAGCACAAGTACATTTTAAAGTTGGTATTTTATTCGTTAACCTGTCAAGCCTACTTATTTCAGATTTTTTTTTACTTTTCTCGTACTTAAATTTACTACATAGACAGTTTAAACTTTATTAGAGTATTTGTTTATGATATTTGTACCTACCGAATTTCTTACTAGTACAAGTACATTTCATAAGTTGATATATTATTCGTTAACCTGTAAAGCCTACATGATGTTGATAGTTTTCCTTTTAAATTCATCATGATTACTATCGAGAATTTTTTCACATTTCCAAATACAACGGTTTCGCTGGTAGGGGGGGGGGGGGAAACTTGACTCTAACAAAAATAAGCACTTAAAATTTTTATGAAATGTAAACTAGCATCGAAAAATGGTTTTAGCAAACCCCCATTATTTTTTTAAACCCTATCCAACGATACCTCACACCATTAGGTAATAGTGAATTTAAAAATGCATAATGAAAATAAAATGAAAGATGTGTGATGTGTTGTGTGATGTGAATGTGTGTGTGTGTGATGTGTGTGAAAATATATTTTGGATGTTTAGATGTTTGGATGTTTGTTCCGTGTTCTATTTTTTGTAATCGAAGTACTCAGCGGATTTGGATGAAATTTGGAATGGAGATAGTTTGTTACCTGGATTAAACGGAGGATATTTTTACGGGAAAAAATCTCATTCCCACGGGAAAACATCACATAACGCGAGCGCAGCCGCGGCGGGCGGACCGCTAGTAAAAGATAAATTAACAAATTGAAACTCAAAGTCCGGTCCGAATGACGATACAAACGAAAATGATAGGATATCGAACGCAAGCTCCGGCGAAATATCATGATACTATACTTTTTTAAAAGTGGTAATATTATAGCGAGCGAGTTCAGCAGAAACAGCCTGCCAGTTTCCAACACCTACTTATAAAGAGTATATTTTTTTTAAATAGTATAAGGTTTTATGCTTCATACCCATCACCATTTACCCATTAAACCGTGTGGTGACGACAGAGTAGAATACATTTGTCACCAACCCCTACTCTTCCCGTGGGTGTCGTAAGAGGCGACTTAGGGACTACACATTGAACAGGGAACGGGCAGCAGCGCTCTCTGATACAGTAACCTTTTAATCTGCGATCTCCAACCCGCCTGCCAAGCGTGGAGATTATGGCAAAACCAAACACTTAAGTGGAGGAGGCTCATAGTCCAGCAGTGGACTGTAACGGGCCGTTGATGTTGATGATGTTGATGACCCATCACCATCATTTCTATTAACCGTGGTTTCCTTAAATTATGAATTGATAAATATATCTAAAGCGACAAAAGAAGAGGTTAATATTAAAATCTGAAAGATCTTGCACAAAATCATTTTTCGATTCGATTCCTTTATATTAAAAAGTAGTTATAAGTACGTACAATACAGAATAAAAAACTTAATCGAAGCCAGGGTTACGTAGGCAATCAAAACATTTTCAAATCTGGCTGAAAAAGTCTAACCCTTCAGAAAAGCAAACCATGGCCAGCCTCCACGGCCTGATGTCAGAAACGGCGAAGGTGGAGCTGGAGCGTCTGCCTTCTTTCATCGAGGAGTGCACCATGCTGTACATGCCCCACCTGGGCTACCTGCTCGGAGTGAAGGCCTGGCAGGATCACCTCACCATAAGCCAGAAGGAGCTACCTGATATGAAGTTTATGGTGAGTGAAGTTTTCACAGAATAATGTATACTTTTTGGTAGTGATGCAATACATGCACAATCTTTGAGTATTATTTAGCGCAGAAAGAGTCGAGTAGGCTGTTTTACATTTAAAGGTATTAAGCTGTACGCGTTGTCCCACAACTACGGTAGCGGATATACCTTGGTACTTAACAAAAATCCGTGTGGTGACGGCAGAGTAGAATACATTTGTCATCAACCCCTACTTTTCCCGTGGGTGCCGTAAGAGGCGACTCAGGGACTACACATTGAACAGGGAACGGGCAGCAGCGCTCTCTGATACAGTAACCTTTTAATCTGCGATCTCCAACCCGCCTGCCAAGCGTGGAGATTATGGCAAAACCCTCCACTTAAATGGAGGAGGCTCATAGTCCAGCAGTGGACTGTAACGGCCGTTGATGTAACAAAAATCATCGATATAGCTTTCAGGATAAGCAATTTGAAGTGGCAATGGGCAGGCCATATAGCTCGACGAACCGATAACCGATGGGGAAGAAAGGTTCTTTCCGGGCTTGCACGAACCGGAAAGCGTAGTGTTGGACGGCCTCCTACAGTGTGGACAGATGACTTGGTGAAAGTTGCTGGGCGCCGGTGGATGCAAGTAGCGCAGGACCGTTCACGGTGGAAACCTATGGGGGAGGCCTATGTTCAGCAGTGGACGTCTTCCGGCTGAGATGATGATGAAGATTTTTACCGAACTGAGACTTCGTTTTTCTGTGTATTGCAGTTTCAGAACAACGACTACATCCACTACAAGAGTAAGGGATGCGAAGGTAAGTTTGCTTCCATCAAAGGATTTATTAAACCTTTTTGGTCCCAACCAGTTTATCTACGGAGTTACCTAATCGTTAAGCTTTGTTAGAAGTCTTTGACAGCTAAATAACTTAACACACCAGGGTATTGTTACATCCTACAAGATATATAAAAATGATGAATAAAAATACTAACCCAAAGGTTGGTAAATTATGTACTTTGTCCCTAAATGGCGCCATAAACTACTGTATCCTAAAGGTACATTGGTTTCAGAATTGGACGTGATGATTGGAGACACTTACCCTGAGATTGTGGCTCACGAGACACGCATCATGATGCGTTTGACGACTATCATATTGGAGAACTTGCACACTTTAGCATCCGTCATTGAAATGTGTGCTGAACTAGACTGGTAACGACACTATAATAACTATTGATTGCTTTGTCAGCTAACATTACTTTTTCATTCCTAAAAAAATATAATTATAAATAATATTTAATACAATACAGTATTTTACGTACAATCATTGATATTTAAGCATTATACATTGGGTAGGTATAATAAATATTGGCTTTTACAGTATTTAAATTTCCCCCTCTTACAGAGTCTACATTCGTTTGAATGCAATTTAAAGATTACAAGCTCTGCTTAGTTTGGGATCAGATGGCCGTGTGTGAAGATGTCCCCACATACTTGTTTTTATTTTATTTTAAATGCAAATATATAGATATTTTCCCCTTCAATCCTCTTCCAAACATCCTTATTGTCCTGTATTTGTGACAGTACTGAACTGTCCATTTGACTAGATCTTCATAAATCTTCTTTGATCTCAACTACCGTCGATTCAAGAAATCCTAAAAAAGTTAAAACACAATAAAGCACACAGCTACTGCAAAAAATCTGAGGTTTCCATCCAGCATTAGGTAGATACATTATTTGGGTAGCCCACAGGCTCGAGCCTACCCTGAATTAGGACGAACAGGCCTTCGACCACGCTGGCCCAGTGCGGATTGGTCGATTTCACATACAACCTTTGAATTTCTTCGCAGGAGTTAGGTTTCCTCGCTTTACAGGTTACATAATGAAGTCGAAATTTGAAAACACATTAGTTCGTGGTAGAGCTCAAACCCGCTGCATCTAGACCGGTGGTGTTATAATGACACGTTTTTTTGTTAGACTGAATTCATAATGTGCCTTTTTGGCAGCTGATGATGATGATGATTGGGAGCGTCGGTGGTCTAGTGGCTAGGACCGCTGCTTCTTATCCGAGAGACGCGGCTTCGATCCCCACCACATACTACTACATAATACTAATTTGTTTTTGAATTTCGAAATGTACGTTTATTCGACGCTCTTACGGTGAAGGAAAACATGATGAAACCTGCACACTCCTGCGAAGGATGTCAAAGGTTGTATGTGAAGGCGACCAACCCACACTGGGCCAGCATGGTCGACTTTGGCCTAATCGCTCTAGTTCAGGGTAGGCTTGTGCCCCTCGGTGGGGACGTATATGAGCTGTTGATGAGATGATGGTCGCGTTCTTACCATAAACATACAGGAGGCTAGTAATGCAGCTTTGTATTTAACGTCAAGATCAACTGGAAACTGTACGTCGTACTCTCCCCAGTCTTTCCTTATCTTGCATACTTCGATGTCATTATCACCTAAGACCTGAAACGGTGAATTTAATATAATAATAATTATAAAGCAGAAAATTAAAAAAAAAAAAGAAAAAGAACAGACACAAACACACGATAGACGAACAGACGTAAACTGTAACAATAGTTTGTAATATTATTTTATGTAACTGTAATATTAGTTAATGCCGCAGAGTTCTTTAAAATTCGAGATTATTGTTATCATGTGCCTCCGACGTGATCTGGATCAAATCAAGGCACAAATTCAAATAATCAGTTTTACAGAAGAACCAAAAGTATTTCGTATGTAATGTTTTATTTGTGAATTTAACGCATAAACGTACTCTGAACAAAAACATATAATATTTTTTTCAATACACCTTGCTCGAAAATTTAACTTACGAAGGCAGTAAACTGTGCGGTAAATGCGTTTTACCGCACTAGTGCAATTTTATTACAATTTTTTTTTATTCCTACGGTCTTCAAAATTATTTTTCAGCCAAGATCATTTTGACAATAAAAAATATTTAAATCGATTCATACACAGAGAAAAGTATTTTATATTTTTTTATTTCAACAAATTGTATCAGAAATATTATCACCCAGTAATATTTTAATTATAAATAAATAAATAAAAATAAAATTATCTCGATTTAACAAAGAATCAATTCGTAGAGGCTGAATGTCCGCCAGAGCCTTTTGACATATTGAAACATACTACTCGTACTATCGTTTTGTAGTTGACGCCAAGTTTGTAAAATTTTCATTTAATTCTTTTACATTGAATGTTGTTTTATGAGTAAGTGTTGATATTTTATGACAAATGTGAATAGAAAGGATACTCAAATTACGCACGATATAATAAAGGTTAGTTTTTACAACTTCTACGTGATCAATTTTACCTGTAGTATCATAGATTTTTTAGGGTACCTACCTACTATGTACCTTTCTTAACCATTTCAATTTAGTTCTTTACTATCAGTTTTCTCACAAGTGTATTGAAAAGCGTCGTACAACACACGGATCTTAGGTTTTATAACAAACTCGTGACATTACCCTCGCCTGCGGTTTCGGGCTTACAAAAGTTATCTCGTTTGTAATATGCCACCTACGATCCTTGTATCGTAATGTACTATTACTAGCGGTCCGCCCGCGGCTACGCTCGTATTGTGTTAGGTTTTAAAGTAAAAAGTATCCTATATGTTAATTCAGGGTACAAACTATCTCTATTCCAAATTGCATCCCAATCCGTTCAGTAGTTTTTGCGTGAAAGAGTAACAAACAGCCATCCACACATCCATCCATATTTACAAACTTTCGCGTTTATGATTATGGTTAACTCCATCATGAAAAATAAGTAACAAGATAGTACGATAAAATTAAGAGATGAATATTACAAACCGCCATATTGCGCGCTTTTTTTTTGTTCTGTGCCAGTGTCATACAGAGCATACAGCCAACTCCAATCGCTACGATTCATACAAAATTTGAATTTAGAACTTGGCAGTAATGATCACATTTTCGAGCGTGTCGGAGAAAAACTAATTACTTACCAGAAATTCAGAATGTGGAGTGAGCCAGAAAGGCATCCGTATTTTAAGAACTGGTACATCAGCCTCGTTTAGGATCAGGATTGACCTGCTTGTAAGACCCTTTTTACGGATCTTTAAGGGTGGCGCGTTGCAAAACTTTACTTCCATAAACGGAGCCTCGAAAAACCGCGTCGTGTATCGCACTTCAAGAACCTAAAAACAAAAAATAACGGTCAAGTGCGTGTTGTAATCGCCAGGCTAGTGGCAGTCCCTCTCCTCCGTTCACAGTGCAAAGCAACACTTGCTGGCTGGCTGATATTGGGAACGTGGACAGCAGGAACAAACGTATTTTTTGGAAGTAGAGTAAAAATGTCCATTTCATAAAAATGGAGATTCGAGAATCATTTCATAAAAAAAAATATAAAGTTAGAGCTAGTTAGAACCTTATTGTTGTCAGCTCATGTAGGTAAATACTTCCCCACCAAATGGCTTGAGCCTACCGTGATTAGGGTATGTATGGCATAAGGTGTCTAGGCAAGTGGAAGGACGCGTAGTCTCTGCGCACCCCTCCAGGAAAGAGGCCTGACTTTATGTACTTAGTATAGTAGTATGTATTATAACAATAAATACCGGTGGATTCAGATCGTCTGAGAAACAGTAGTGTCGGAGCCCTTGAGCCTTGATTCTGTAGCCGTTTGGTAAAACTATGCAGTATACCCGAGTGCAGCAAGCGAACTCCTGGGCTACAGTCGCTGTCCCACATTCCACCAGCTGTCTATCTGCAATACATTTATAGAAATCAACATTATTTATTATCATCATCAACATACAGCTCATAGCATATACATTCCCACGGAGGGGCTCGAGCCTACCCTAGTAGTCTACCGCGCAGGTTCACTGCTAGGGGTAAGAGCCTTCCGCTCCCCCAAAAGTCCGGTTACGCTTGATACGTCGATTTTGCGACACAAGCATTAGGTCCATGTCAAAAAAAAACAAAAAAAAGCAGGTTCACTGCCTTGGTGGTAGCCGTAAAGTCATGTCAGAGGCGCTTTGGGCGGCTTAGAAACTCTCGGCAACAGATGGCGCCAGCCGTCACACCCTTATATCCTCTTTGGTCACACGATGAAAGAAAAAAACAAACACAACCTTTGAATTTCTTTTTATGTGTGCAGGTTTCTTTCGATATTTTCCTACACGGTAATTGAATAAACGTAGATACTAATCGGAAACACTTTGGTGGTGTGGTGGGGATCCAATCGAACCTGCTTCTCCCGGTTGGGAGCCCTAGTCACTCTCACTACACCACCGACGACTCTTGTTATTATGAACAAACGAATATTTAAATAAAAGTCAGATCCGCGCAAATTTATAAAACCTGAATTTTCTGAGAAGTTTAGTTGACCGGGTCATTACAATAATACATTACAATAATATTAAGTAAACAACTACTAAACAATTGCAAGTACTAAGTATTAAGTAAACAACGCAAAAAAAATCGGATTAGCTCAGTAGTAGTAATAGCAGGATAGTAGATACACGGACATTTGTCTCCGTGAGTACAATCTGTCAAGAAAATCATGAAATTAAAAAGTGGCAAAACTGTAGTGTCATGTCGTCCCGTTTTCACAACCCTGTTGATTTGAAGTATTGCCACTTTTTAATTTCATGACTTTCTTAACAGACTATAGCTTAGCATATACAAAACTGACAACTTTTGGCAAAAAATCGATGATATTTCATACGAAAAACTGTTCACTTTTTATACAATAAAATAATAAATCGGCGACATGGGATAAGTATTTTAAAAAAAGGATATTTATTCCTTAGATACATAAATAAAATAGAAAGCGGTTCCGGTTACTAGAAAAATTGCTCAAGGGAAAATCATATTATTTTCTCTCTAGCATAACCAAAAACATAAAATCGCATCATAAAATTCAGAAAAATAAAATAATACAGTACAACGCGACTCAGTCCAACCAGTCGGGAATCAAACACGGGATCTCTTGTGTGGAAAGCATTACAAACAAATGCACTATGAAGATATATCAATCAATCAAGATAGCTAAGTAGGTATGTACTTTAGTATAATTAATCAGAAAGCCGTAGTAAGTTTTCAAGTACCTAGATATCTAACTATCTACTACTCAAGTAATGGCTTCACTTACCCAATGAATAATCCATTTCAATTTTCTTAACCAAATATCAACTATTCTTCAGTCTCAGGAAACGGTCGTTTTATTCAGAATTCGGTCAGAGGGTCGTCTTCAGTTGTATTGTAACAAAATTATCTTCATTAATTAATTATGTATCCTGGATTTGGTCCTGAAATTGTAACGTCAACAAAAACTAGGAACGCAAAGAAATCTATACGTCCTGTTTTCACTGTACCAAGCGTGCTTGTGTTCTGCTGTCTTGTTTGTTTGTTATCATCGGACCGGTGTTGCCAATGCTAAAACTTTGGTCGCAATCTACAGTTTAAGAAGGAATATTATTATAACCTTAATAGTGTTGTTTAGAATGTATTGTTTTAAAGAAACAATGTTGTTAAAACAAGAATTGCCAATTGAGTGTTCGTAAATGTGAGCGATTGGACAGTAGAATATCGAAACGTCTATCTGACATTTTGTTGAATAAACCAATAAACATCTTGTAGGAACTCCAAACAGTGGTGCCATTTTGTTCCATTTCTTAACTCTTTTGTATAGTAATTATCTGATATAAAATTAAACAAAATAAGTAGTAAGACAGAAAGTTTAAGCTAACTAAATAATACGTCGCTTCGTTTAGTATTTAGAAAGTGGAAACAGTGTTAGGAATTAATTTATTATTAATTTGAAAGAATTAATTTTGAAGAGCAGTCTCCTACCACAGGCATTGCAATGTTTAAAAGGAGACTTCCAGTCATTTGATGTTAATGCAACCTTTCACGAAACAAAGATTTTTATTTCATAATTTTATAATTTGCATTTATTATGTACTTTGAAGTATAAGGTACCTACTTCATTTATTCTGTGTCATAAGGTTATTTTTTTAAACGCATTTATTAGTTTTTACGTGTTTTTAAATTGGCAACACTCAAGGCGCCACACTACCGCCGCCACCGGTTGTCCTTGGTCGACCCGAAATAACAAGAGGTCAATCCCTGATGATGTCATCCAAACTGAATTGTTGTTGTTTTCTACCAAGGTTGTTATGGCTTAATAATGATAAACACAGATGTCCTATTGTTACACTTTGGAAATTGGATTATGCTAGTTCTTCGGGTAGCAACAAGACTAGAAGGGAAAGAAGGATAGATCATTTCATTTTATATATTGTTTTTCTGACTGGTAGGTGGGCAGATGGTTGAGTGTGAGTTTGACTACAGTTTTAGCGTGTGAATTTGAATTTTTAATAACTTATAGAAAATATTAATATTGAGCATTTGTTCATGTAACATTTATCCTTGACAGACAGTGGAAAGGATATAATGCTAAAGCGCCATTTTCCTCAAAATGAGTTATATATATCATTAGAAAGAGTTTTTTTTTCTGCGTCGATCTGTGTAGGATTCAAGCCATTCTGAGCACTTTATTGGCGCTTTAGCATTTGAAAAAATGGAGGTTCCCCTTCGTTTACACGTATATTACTGTACTCTATGTTTACACCCCTTTAATATGACTAAAGAGACAACTTTTCACAGCATTTTAATCCGCTGGCACTTAAGACATATTCCTTCTCTACTTTTTTTTTATTTACGCAACATTAGTATTTTTCACGACTTTAATCTGAATTTAATTGTAACTTTAGCAATTTATGTTTTTACATTTCTCACGTTTTTTTCTGTTTAAGCAATTATAAATTACTGCTGCTACAAAGTGGTTGGCGCTTAAGTAAAATTAATTTCGTATAATTTGAGTATCAGTGGCACTTTAGCAAATTTTCGCTCACTGTTTGTGATAGTAATTTACGAAATTAGTAAAAAAAACTGGCCAAGCACGTGTAGGACCACGAAAAGTGTAGGGTTCCGAAGTTGCCTAACAAAAGAATAGCTAAAGAGAAACTTAAAAAGAAACGTACCTATAACCTATTATATAGGTAGTACCTATATTTAATTTTATCTACAATATTATGTAAGTACTACGAATGAAAATTGCTCCGCTGAGAACTAAGTTTTTGGAAATATTAATAGGCTAGACTAAATTGCTAAATAAAATTATAATAGTTTATGGAATATCTAACTGGAATTGAAAAAGAAATAGTATGGAAATTTCAAGTCTTTCATATGTTAGTATACTTAATTCTAACAAAAATAATCAAAAAATTGTAATATTCAAAGTGCTAATAATTGCAATCTAATAGGTAGGATTGCGCGCGGCTGCCGCTCTATTTGTTACATCGACTCCCCGCGCGCAGCCCGCAGGGCCATAAGCTCCGCGGCGCGGCGCGCTTTATTCGAAATTCAAAATAGTTTTATTCGAATGTTTCGAATGTTCCATTGGCAACTCGCGATTGTTACACATTTAAAACTGACTGGTAAATAAGGTAAATAGGTTATGAAATTATTTTAGTAAATGATGTTATGATTTTTTTTTCGCAATCTTTTTACTGTTCTAATACCTACTTAAATTTACTACCTACACAGACGGTCTCCATCAAGTCATTTTCTATGATACTTGTACTAAATTTCTTACTTAGCACAAGTACATTTTAAAGTTGGTATTTTATTCGTTAACCTGTCAAGCCTATTTATTTCACATTTTTTTTACTTTTCTCGTACTTAAATTTACTACATAGACAGTTTAAACTTTATCAAAGTATTTTTTTATGATATTTGTACCGAATTTCTTACTAGTACAAGTACATTTCATAAGTCGATATATTATTCGTTAACCTGTAAAGCCCACATGATGTTGATAGTTTTCCTTTTAAATTCATCCAACGATACCTCACACTAATCTATCCAACGATACCTCACACTATAAAGGTAATCGTCAAAAAAAAAATAACCCCCTCTTGACGTATACCAGAGGAAGGCAAAAAAAAAAATTTTTTTAAGATTTTATTCTTCAACTTTGTCGGCATGATTCATATGTATATCCATGCCAAATTACAGCCTTCTGGTACTAAGAGTATCTGAGCTAAGCCGCGGACAGACAGACAGACAGACGGACATACCGAAACTATAAGGGTTCCTTTTTTACTACGGAACCCTAAAAAAAGACATCATATAAACTGATCAGCTGATTAATTTTCATCATCATCGTCATCTCAGCCGAAAGACGTCCACTGCTCCCCCAAGGATGTCCACAACGACCGGTCCGGTGGCTTCCCGAGACCTACACCAGATCGTCGGTCAACTTAAAATATTTAAATGAATATAGAACACGGACTTTTAAAAATGTTTAGTTACGGGGGTCGTTCAGATTGATAGGTAGAACTATTGATGATTATGCGTTATTTAGCACGTTATGCCTGTATTTATATAATATTTTCTATCAACATTTTCAGTCTGATAGCAATATCAAAAGTCTCCAAAGAGTTTAACTTCGTTCGTCCCACTCTCACCAACGACAAAATCATCGACATAAAACAAGGGAAGCATCCACTGCACATCCTTACTTGCGACAACTTTGTTCCTAACGACGCCAAATCTAGCGAACAAGCTGGATTTGTGAAGATCCTAACTGGACCTAACTCTAGTGGGAAATCAGTGTACATGAAGCAGATAGGTAAGACATCATCATCAACAGATCATATACGTTGCGACTGAGTGGCTCAAGCCTACCATGAATTAGGGCGATCAGGCCTTAGCCGACCACACTAACCTAGTGCGGGTTGGTCGATTTCATACACCTTTGAATTTCTTCGCATGAGCGTGCAGGTTTCCTCACGATATAAGTCGCGGGTTCGAATCGAACGTCCCAATGTGTTTTTAATTCGAGGTATAACGGTGAAGAAAAACATCGTTAGGAAACCTGCGCACAGGTCTGCGCAAAAATTCAATCAAAGGTTATGTGCTAGCATCCCGCACTGGACCGTAATTCAGGGTAGACTTGAGCCCCTCGGTGGGGACGTCAATGATGAGTTATACAAAGAACTAATTTATAAGACTAACCATAGTAATCGCATCGTATTAACTAAATTGTATTATAGCTGTTGGTATTCCGAATACATAAAAATAAAATAAATAAATAATAATAATAAGAATGCCATCCTGACAGCAGGCAGGAAATATGAAAACCAAATGGGTGTAAAAGAGACAGAAGAAAAATTGTACGTGTATGACAGCTGTCAGGACGGCATTCTTACGATGCGATAGGTATATGATGTGGAATTTCAGGTCTGATAGTTTACCTAGCGCACATTGGCAGTTTTGTGCCAGCCGAGACGGCCACGATCGGTGTGGTGAGCCACATCTACACAAGGATACAGTCCACCGAGTGTATCGCTGCGCATATGTCCGCATTTCTGATCGACTTGAGACAGGTATCAGATATTCTGTATACGTGATATGAAACTGACAAAAGAATTGTTAAGTTAGGGATGCTTTTTATGACAAGCAAATTTTTTTTTTTCGCTTTATAAATATTAAACATTTAGTTTCATCTGTTTCTTTTTTAATAAAAAGCAATTTGAAAGTTCCTCCACAAAAGTAAGATACTGGGAAGCCAATTATAACTAAACATTTGTATGCCGGGCGCCTCTTATAATTGGCATGGCATTTTCAACCGTGTTTTAAATTAATTCACTCATTCAAAAATCACTCACTCTAAAATACAGCTCTAATATTGAATCATTAATATGGCCTCTCAAACTCAGGAAAGCATTGAGAAAGACAGAGAAATACCATACATGAATTTCCCCTCAGATGGCTTTGGCTCTTCAAGAATCCACGTCAAACTCCCTCGTCATAATAGACGAGTTTGGCAAAGGCACTTCTGAAGTGGACGGCTTGTCCCTTCTGGCCGCTTGTCTCAACACGTTCCTTTTTCAAGAGGAGAACTGCCCTCACGTGTATCTGTCCACACACTTCTTGAACATCAAGGAGTTCATCGTCAATTCGCCGATCGTCAGATTTTTGGTAAGTTACAAACATTTTACGATCAATGCTGTACTGTAATACAGTTTTTCTTTTTACAAGAGCCATTGGAGAGTTGTTTCACCAAGCAAGCCACGAAAAACACTTGAACTAAACAATATGATTTAGTTATAAGAGATATACATGAGATAGGTCGACTGTCGGGCTTTAAACCTACAAAAAATGAAGCTACAGACCCACGGAGACAAATACCTGTGGCCTAGCAGTTGCCACGTAGCTGCTGGGCACCACACGAAGAATGTTGTAGGGGTTAATAATATAAGATGTGGAAAAAAACCAGGGTTCAGTCCGAAGAAAAGGAATTTATGTATTTATATATTATATAATCTCTAACTAGTCTTACAGTTTAAGAAAAATAGAAACATGGAGTGCTTAGGGATATTACTGTTGGAGATCTGGACATGAAGAATTTGGCAGAAAAAAGACAAAATCGAAACGTAAGACATCTAAATTTGAAAATGAATTTAAAATGAAAGATAAAACTGTCAGCAAGAAAGGTTGCCAGTCATAAAACAGGAAAGAGAACGAATGCCTCGTTACATACCTATCAACTTATCTGTGAAATGAACGGCGCGGCGGCGCTAGTATTATATAATACAAAATTGTTACTAAGAAAGTTTTTCTTCCGTCCTAGCGTTTCGAGCACGTAGTGGAGGACGGTTCGCCTGTATTTCTGTTCCGTGTATGCGCGGGTGCAGTGGGCTCCAGCTTCGCGCACCAGGTGGCGGCGGCCAGCGGCATCGACGCGAGGGTCGTGAGGCGCGCGGGGCAGGTCCTCCACGCTCTCATGGTGAGGCTACGTATACTGTACAGGTTATCATCGACATTTCAGCCCAGACGTCTACTGCCGGAAGAAGCTACAAAGACCGGACCAAAGTTCAAAAGTTCAAAGTTTATTATCCATAATAAAATATATGTAGATAGGTATCTACGAGGAGGGATCAAAAAGTAGTGAGAACGACATACTCCTTGGTAAGAAAAAAATAATACTGGCAGGCATAGCTCAGATACATATTTGTAATATTAATAAAGAAAAAAAATCTTCGATTCTCTATTGTTTTTTTCTGAATGTAGTCATTAGTTTGATTCGTGTCGGAACGAAGTGCGAGCCGTTATTAAATACCTTTGATTTATTGCGATTTGGAGGCAACATTAGGAGAGTCTGCTCCGCCGTATTCTACTGTCGCAAGGTGGGCTTTTCAATTTCGAGTTGGGAGAACGAGCACGGAAGACGAACATCGTTGCGGCCGTCCATCGACGTCAGTCACCCAAGAAAATGTTGCGAAAGTCGAGAAAATTGTATTGAGCGATCGAAGAGTTACCATCCGATACTTAATTCAAGAAACGGGCATTTCATATGGAAGTATTCAATCCATATTGAAACAATCTTTGAATATGAGATAAGTTTCCGCAAGATGGGTGCCGAGAATGTTAACCGACAGTCAGAAACAAAACCGACTTGACATTTCGAAGATATTGTTGGACAAGTTTCAAGAAGTTTCTGAGAACTTTTTGTCTCGTTTCGTAACAATGGACGAAACATGGGTCCATCATTTTGATCCTGAGACAAAACAGCAATCTTCGCAATGGAAACGGCCATCATCACCGACCCCGAAGAAGTTTCGTGCCGTAGCATCGGCTGGCAAGGTTATGGCCTCAATATTTTGGGACTCAGAAGGGATATTGTTGATTGATTACCTGGAGCGTGGAACCACTATCACAGGCCAATATTATGCAGCTTTAATTCCCAAGTTGAGGAATGCCATCAAAGAGAAAAGGAGAGGGAAACTTCGAAGGGGCGTGCTGTTTCATCACGACAACGCACCCGCGCACAGGTCGGCAGTTGCGATGGCTGCCATTCAGCAAGCTGGCTTCGAATTGGTTGACCACCCCCCTTATTCACCAAATCTGGCGCCTAGCGATTTTTATCTGTTCCCCAAATTGAAAGAATACGGGAAAACAGGTACGAAGACGATAACGAGGTGATGGATGCCGTGGAGAGCTTTTTGCAGGACCAAGACAAAACTTTTTTTTTAAAGGGATTGAAGCCTTGGAAAAGCGCTGGACTCGGTGTGTAGAGAGACTCGGAGACTATGTAGAAAAATAAATTATTAAGTTATCAATAGTCATTATATTCTATTTCATTCTCACTACTTTTTGATCCCTCCTCGTATTTATCGTAGTTTTATTTATTTATTTGTTTAGCATAGGCGCACCGACCCGCACCGTTTTTATCCTACTTAAATGTCTCCATGTTAACCGGTTGCCTGGAAGAAATTGCTACGTGAGCAATAAGGCCGCCAATTGTACTATTTTTACTTCTATAATTACTGTATGTTTCTGTCTGTGTGCAATAAAGTATGTTTCATTCATTCATTCATACATTCATTCATTCATATATTATTGTGTTGGACATGAATTGATAAAACAAATAATAAAACAGGAACAGATATAAAATTAAACATTCACATTATAAGTTTAGTATCAATAGAATATTACTAACAAAAATCAAAACCATCATTAAAATACATATTATTAAATTCAATTATACCTGAAAATCTAATATATTAATTGTTCTTTCTTTTTTTTCATGTCGATGGGGGTTAGACCAGTCTAACCCAAAAATTGGCCTCATCTATGTGTTGTATTTATTGTATTAATTGTATAAGTTACTTTCACTATCATAGTCATTACATTTCATCTCAAAATATTAAACATTAATTTGTCATAATAATAATAAACTACGTGCTATACTTCAAGCCACCCGCGTGACGCGTCCCCGAAACCCTTCGGTCTCGGAGAAACAAAAGAAGATCGCTTCCGACAAAAGATTTCTGAAGGGCGTCCAACCCGCCTGCCAATCGTGGAGCTTATGGCAAAACCAAACACTTAAGGAGGAGGCTCATAGTCCAGCAGTGGACTGTAACGGGTCGTTGATGTTTGGTTAAAAAAGTTTTGACATATTAAGAACTTTAAACGTACAAAGTTTTTTGTATGAATGAATAATATGAATATAACTGCACTCAAATTAAATAAATCCTAATTTAATGTTTCAGAACAATTCTTTGCCTCCAGAAAACAAAAGGATCACGACGAAATTGAAGGCTTACACCGAAATAATACAGACAGAACTGCTCACAAATGATATTTAATTCAATTTTATTAAATTCACTCAATAGCGCTAACAACAATATACAACAAATATTTTTATAAAATTTTAAATATAAAAAGAATTTCTTAAACGTTACATTTGAAATATATCTCTTAGATCTATAATAAGCTGGAATGCATTTAAATATGTACCTATGTAAAATAAATGCCTACTTTTTATTTCTTCTTCTTCTTTTCGTTTTTTCACGAAAATTTTGAATGAGGTAAAAAATCTGAAACTAGCCGCGTAATTTGACAATAAAAGCCACTAAAATAGAATGCTAGGTCATTGCTGTTGCAGTATTAATTTACCGTCCCAAGTGCGACCCAAACCCAGCAGTCATCATCAACATTGGTGTCAGTGTTATAGAGCCGCCAAAAGCCACTGACTTGGATCGTGTAACGACTAGATAGTAGCCGGGACCTACGACTTAACGTGCCTTCCGAAGCACGGAATCTTCTTTCTTTTGCGGACAATCAGGTGATTCAGCCTGCAATGTCCTAACTAAACTGCGGAGTCTCACAAAGAGATTTTTGCTTGACAGTGTTCCCACCGGGAAACGAACCCGGAACCTCCGTAATCGGCGTCGAAATTTCGACCACTCGGCCACGGAGGCTGTTAACGTTAAGGCTTTAAACGTCAAAAATTGTCATCTGATATTCACCTCACCGAACTAATTGCGTGTCTCCTGCCATGTTTTGGTCTACACAATACACATAAAACATCTCAACAAAACAAAAAAAAATACATGTTTGTCCATGGTTCCTCTACAGTCTACACAAATTGTCTATGAAATGTTTTTCATTCCCGAAACAATGTTTTGGAAAACATCCAGGGTTGGAATCAGAGTCTTCATAAAATATTTTATATGACAATCAAAAGATGTTTTTTTTACAAAATATAGTACATACATCAAATCCACTTTTAATTTAACATCACTTATAGTAAACTGTATACAGTGCCTTCCTAGATAATGTAAAATTATAGAAGTCTCAAAGTACGGTACGGTTAATTTGTAGCACAAAATCAAACCCTGCGCTGAACTAAACTATAGAACTGATGGTAATCATTTTTAGGGTTCCTTATAGTTTCGGTCTGTCCGTCTGTCTGTCTGTCTGTCTGTCCGCGGCTTAGCTAAGAGACTCTTAGTACCAGAAGGCTGTAATTTGGCATGGATATACATAAGAATTATGCCGACAAAGCTGAAGAACAAAATATTAAAAATTTATATTTTTAGGGTTCCTCTGGTACACGTCAAGTGGGGGTTATTTATTTTTTTCACGATTATCTTATAGTGTGAGGTATCGTTGGATAGGTCTTTTAAAAACAATGGGGGTTTGCTAAGACCAGTTTTCGATGCTAGTGTAAGTTTTAGAAATATTCCGTTTTAAAGTGCTTATTTTTGTTAGAGTCAAGTTTCTCCCCCCCTCTACCAGCGAAACCGTTGTATATGGAAACGTGAAAAAAAACCTGGTAGTAGTGTATATGATGAATTTAAAAGGAAAACTATCAACATCAAGTAGGCTTTACAGGTTATCGAATAATAGACCAACTTATAAAAAGTACTAGTTTTCGATGCTAGTTTACGTTTCAGAAATATTTGAAGTGCTTATTTTTGTTAAGAGTCAAGTTCCCCCCCCCCTACCAGCGAAACCGTTGTATTTGGAAATGTGAAAAAATTCACGGTAGTAATGTATATGATGAATTTAAAAGGAAAACTATCAACATCATGTAGGCTTTACAAGTTAACGAATAATATATCAACTTATGAAATGTACTTGAACTACAATTCCAATTTATTCAATCTATACACAGTCGATACATGTCTATACACAGTCAATACATGTCTGAAACTGTCTATGTAGTAAATTTAAGTACGAGAAAAGTAAAAAAAAAGTGAAATAAGTAGGCTTGACAGGTTAACGAATAAAATATCAACTTTAAAATGTACTTGTGCTAAGTAAGAAATTCAGTACAAGTACCATAGAAAATGACTTGATGGAGTCCGTCTATGTAGGTAGTAAATTTAAGTAGGTATTAGAACAGTAAAAAGATTGCGAAAAAATTAAATCATAACATCATTTACTAAAATAATTTCATAACCTATTTAATACTAGCGGTCCGCCTGCTCGCGTTGTGTAAGATTTTCCCGTAGGAATAAGACTTTTTCCCGTAAAAAGTATCCTATGTGTTATATCAGGGTACAAACTATCTTTATTCTAAATTTCATCCACGAAAGAGTAAAAAACAACCATCCATACATCCCTACTTACAAAATTTCGGGTTTATAATATAAATAAGGAAATTTTTTATCATTACTTATTAGCTGCGTGTGCTAACTTCTGCATATTAGGCAACTACGGAACCCTACACTTTGCGTGGTCCGACACGTGCTTGGCCAGTTATTATCTTTGTCATATTTATTACACAAAATATATCCTAGTATAAATCTTACTAAATATAATCCGGGAAAATTATCGTACTTTGTTACGAACGATCCTGCCATTAGTATAGAACATAGTACGAACCATGAAAATATAGTACAAACACGATATTAATTTATCGTACGAAATCTAACCCTGAATGCATCCCCCGTGCGGGTGAGACTTATTGAACAAAACTATCAAACCTCTTTGTTGAAACTAAAACATTTTGTCCGAAACATTTTAGAGCAGGAGACGTCGTTTGAAACATTTCATTTTGTGTATGTGTAGACGAATTTGTTTAGAGTGTAGACCAAAACATTCGCAGGAGACGAGCCTTTATTATATTAAATCTTTCTTTCTTTATTTTAAGTATAGACGAGTCACCATCTAGTTTCAGTTTTCGTCCTCTTTGTCTTTCCTTTCTCATTGAGTTTGCTTATTACTTTGTGACTAACTGAACATAGTATTAAAATATGTGCGTCTGCGTTTAAAATAAAACACAGAACATGCCATTTTACTTAAATCGTTGTTTAGCTTTTGTGGATAAACAACATTTAGAACAGCTGAGGAAAGCCTGCTGCAAAAACCCCATCGATTTTCCAATGTCAAGTTGAATAATACGGTATATCCGAAGATACTGTGATACCGCAAAATCAATAAAAACACGTTAGTATGATAGTCACAGTCAAAAGCTATTGGTAGAATACAAAACCACTTAAATACCGTAAAAGTTGCCTAACCAACATTTATTTATTTATTTATTTATTATTAGTGACACTTCACAGCACATAAACACATCTTAGATAAGCGACATTAAAATTATACATAGCCAATAACGAAGATCACATACTACATTTTATCAAGGGTAGGGAGAAAGTTTTTTTTTTTTATTCGATACAAAGAAAGAAAAAGAGGGACCTTTATAAAAGTGATTCTATATAAAATTCATAGTAATATGTTTCGGGGTGTGGGGGGTAAGTATAAAGGTGTATCTATTCCAAAAGTCGCGCTCCTGTTAAATTTATAAAATGGCATATTCAATGTTTCTTTTACAAGCCGTGTAGCCGTTGTTGTAGACAGTTACCGTGATATTTTTCTAAACCTGCCTCATGTCGAATTATGACAGTAAATACGCGTTTAATAACACAATGAAATACGTCAGCTCTTACATGATGTGTTGTCGCCGAGGGCGCATTACATGGACTTCATTTGCTGCATGAGTTCTTCGAGTGAGAGTTCGGAAGCTGCCACCGCCCCGCCCGTACTTGATTCTGGCGTGCTGTTGTCCACTGGGATCGAATACGCTAGCTGCAATTAAATAGGGAACATGCATAAAACAAATATTGGTAACAACAATATTCATAGTTTGTCTGAAAGTATATAAAAATAGAATACTGACAGCCAAAACAGAATCGAATTCGATCAAAAAACAAACTAGATACAACATTATTCAACAAATGTATCTGTCCCTCTTACGAGCGGATGTATGGCCCGCGTGAACTATGACGTCACATAACACATCGGACCTTTCTGTCTAACCGTCAACTTTGAAGCCTAATAACCTTGTATCTGAGCAAGATATTTGAAAAATATTTTTGTGTGTTTATCTGGAATTTGAAATATTTCGATTAATGTACTTATAAAAAAATGTGCATATTCCCTATTATAATAATCGTCATCAACAGGTCACATACGTCCCCACCGAAAGGCTCAAGCCTACCTTGGAGTAGGGCAATAGGGCTTTAGTCGACCACACTGGCCCAGTGAAGGTTTGTGAACAAGGAAGTTCCATGCAATTTGCGATCATTTTATTCCAAGATAGATTTTTACCAGACTTATCACTCCGCCCTCGTATGTTGGGTACCCAATAACGGGCAGACTACTTTTTTACCTCTGGAAAATGTCTTCTTACCACGCTATAGCATCCCACCGCAGTAATATTACTAAAGCGCCATTTATGTGACGCACTCGAAAAGAAGAGGTTGTTTTCTTCCACGTTTATAGATGGCGTTGCTCGTTTAAGAAACAGGAAAAATTCTCAAAAAGCTTTAAAAAAGAAATTTTAGGCTTACCTGAACGCCGTCCCCTATTCTTAACTCGGCTGAATCATCTTCTGGAACATTTTCGTCTACCAAGCTAATTCCTGTAAACAATACGAAACATTATTCTCAAAAACATATTCATACAACCACCGCGTTTTAAATGCATACTACTTAATTTACTAGTAAAAATTGTGCGAGGTTACCGGCGCGCGGCCACGATTATTTTTAAAGGTAAACACGGCCTTCTTGATTCGATACTCCTAAATCGCCCTTCAACTGGCTCCAGCCTGTCACGATGCGGGGCGGGGGGAAGAAATGCCGATTGGCGGGAGGGGCTGAGTGGCCGGTTTGTACGGCGGCGGTAGTACTAATAGTACATTGTTATACGAGGGGTGAAAGTAACTTATTTAGCGCCGAGACGGGGTTTGGGGCCTGAGCGTAGCGAGGGCCCTAATAGTTCGAGGCACTAAATAGGTCTTTAACCAGAGGTAAACACTGTGCTTTTCATTACGAATACAAGGAAAGTAAAAATAAAAACACGAATTAGCTAAAGAAAAAATGAGTGACTTCCATATCTGAATCAGATGAACTCATTGTTAACAAAACCCTACAACTCGAGAAACAAATGATATCGGATTGTTGCTTTCCCGCCTATTTTTTATTTTTTGCTGTGGCCGCACGGCCAGCTTTTGAGCCATTATTTTTAATTTCTATCATTGAAAAATGTTAAATGTTTTGCCCAAATCTATTTTATTTTAACGAAATAGTTGAAAGTTAATTATAATAAAGTCATTTAAAAAATGTATATTCTTTAATTAATACGTAACTTTATGTTATTTCTATTTAACATTGCGCTGTAATTGAGTAACTGTATAAAAAGATGGACATAGTTCAATAGAAATGTGAAATTAGAACCAGATTTTTTTTTATAATTTGCGAGAATGAATGAAAATGAATGAATGAATGACAACTGTCAGTTGAAAGTGATTCTCCCTCCGGGCTGAAAAGTATTACTTTCAATCCGATCCTCAGGCAACTTCCGAAATACTTTCAGAGTATGAGTAATGAAAAATAATTTTGTGTCTTAGTTGGGGATCAGATGGTCAAAGATATCCCCACATATTTATTTACATTTACTTACTAGTGGCTCTGTGAGCTGTAGACCTCGCGAGTTTGTATATCTTTTATTATTTTTTCACAACATTTTTTTTATTTCATTTTATTGATTTCTTTTTTTGTTGGTTGGGAAATGTGACCTGTAGAGGAAAACAGCCTCAGCGGTAGACCTAGTAAGAACCCATAACTCCGTCATTTTTTTAAATTTCCAAAAACTGACTCAACAAAAATAATCGATTTTATCGAACCCGCTCACAAAATTTTGGATGCAAAATGTAAAGTGGATAAATGAGCATTTTTCGTATGATGTCGCGGCAACTGGTATTGTGTGTTGAAATTTCATGATCCTGAATCGTTATTACCAAAATCATTCATCATTTCCATATAGGTATTACACCATTTCAAAACCATGGCATTGGCCTCGATTCGGGATGTCACGCTCTAATCCTTAATTTAAGTTAGTCCGTCCTTTTTACCTTTTAAAGATTGAAAAGGGACAGGAGATGGCCATCTTAATATTAGAGCTGTCAAATATCGAATTTGAACCTTATGGCCGTGTCGATTGCACAATTTTAGAGAGCACTTAAAACATGCGACTTAAAAATCTCTTAAACTGACAGCTATGCCCTTATTTTAGGTTGTCATTCGTTCAAATGAATATCATTCGTTCATCACCTCTCTTTCATTGGTCATAAAAAAGAAAAGGATAGCTGGATTTTGAAATAAGAATTAGAAGATGACTTCCCGAATCGAGGCCATTGTATTTTAAAATAAAAACAAGCAACATTTTACTCTGACAATTTCCAGTGAAACAAATGAATAAATGATTGCCGCGGCTGTTTACATGCTTCATATATTGTTCATCTCGATGAAAAATGAACAATGAAAAATGAACGATGACAGAGCGATGCCCGATGAAAGCGAACGGACGGATTTGACTTTCAGTACAAAGGCACATCAGTGATGAAATATGAAACGTCAAAATTAGACATTTCATTTTCGATGTTTCATCGACAAAGCCTATTTTTAGTTATTTTTAGGTTATTTGCAAATATCTTTTATTATAGTGGGTTATTTAATAATCTAATCTGTGAGATGTAGACCTCATGAGTTTTTTTTTATTGGTTGAGAAATGTGACCTGTAGAGGAAAACAGCCTCAGCGGTAGACTTTGTAAGTTGGCAACCCCCATAACTACGTCATTTAAAAAAAAAACTTACTCGACAAAAAAACGATTAATTTATCGAACCTGCTCACAAAATTTCACGAGAATCGGTTGGGAAACGCGACCTGTAGAGTGAAACAAACAGACAGATAGACATACAAAAGCAATTTTGCCCAAGCTGAAACGATTTTAGCTGAAAATGTCAAAATGCTCTATAAAAAATTACAAAAAATACTGTGTTTTTATTTTTCTTATATCTTTAAAAATAACTGAGTTATTAACGATCAAAGTACATACTTCCGCACGAGGCGAGTGGTAGCTGTGACATCATATTGACGTCATATGCACGCAAAGCCGCCCGCATACACTGCTACACTGCATGCATATGACGTCACACTACACGCTCGGAACTTCTCGCGGTCATAACTTTAAATAATATTACATGTAGTGAAATAAAAAGTAATGTAATGTACATGATATCAACATTAATATAAGGCATGTTTTAATGTGAAATAAGAACCTATCGGTGTACTCAATTATTGTACATACCCCATTCGTTGTCGGTGTGTAGCGGTGCGGTGTCCTCGGTGACTTCTGTGGCGACCTCGACGGCGGGCTTGGCGCGGAACTGGATCTGGCGCGTGCGACAGTGGTTGTCATCGCACTGGGGGTTGGGCTGCAAGGAAATGTGTAATATAGTCGACACGGGTATGTATAGTCGACCAATAAATTGGTTTTATCACCCTAAGGTTGAATTTCAGTTGCCAACAATAGTTATTTGTTAGGTAAGAGAAGAATGTTGATTTTTCCTCAGAGAACTGATATTGAATCCAGAGCATGCGAAGGAGTCTATAATCTCTCTTCGCTCGTGCTTCTAAAAATAGCGAGGGATTCTAAGGTTCGAGGTGAGAAATAAGATTCCTCTCAAACCCAACACATTATTTTTCACCTGTTCCGGCAAGGAAATCATTAACTATTTACTTTTACGTAAATATTGGTACTTAAAAATGTACAAGAGTTCTCTAATTTTCGATATAATTCTATAAGTTGAGATTTAATTACTGTATTGTATCATAATACTTTTAAATTTTAGTTACTTAATAAGATAAAAATAAACAACCAAAACAATAAACAAACTTTTTATAGGTTATGTTTTTTTAGGGTGCGTTCCAAAATTGTATGAAAACCTATCCCTCCCTGCGTTACGAGACGCGCTGAAATCGATTTTAGCGCACTCAAAGCAGGCGAAACCCATACAATCTTTCGGTTTTCTGATAGCTGAAGGCGCTGACAGTTTGATTCGGAACACACCCAAGAAAAAAAATATGGCACACGTCAATTATCACTGGCACAAAGTCATACTAGAGCCATAAAAAAAAATAAAAAAAAAATTTACGCGCGGATATACGAATACTTTTTTCCTGTGTAAGATAATGTTCGAAATTCAAACAAATTTTCCTCTCTAGACATGAGAATGGTTTGCATCTCTAGAAATTAATAAGAGATCTTCGGCCCAATTTTCGGGCATTAATAGTACATTACTGCCGCGGCCGCAAAATTTGTTATTGCTGGACGAGAGCACGTTTAAAGTCCGAGGCGCAGGCGAGGACTTTTATTGTGTACGAGTCCAGCAATAGTTATTGCGGCCGAGGCTTGTATAGTGCTTTTCTCTGAAATATGCGAGGAAATTACAAAATACTAAAAATATTGTGGTACCTTGAATTTAGATGTCTACTTGTATCGCACTAAACTTATAAGTTCTAATCTTTATCACTTTCTACTTTGATTTCTTGAACCATTCATTGTTATAATATTTCCCCAATTCAATGATTAGCTAACTCCATCATGAAAAATAAGTAACAAAATAAATACATAGTACGATAAAAATAAAAGCGGCGAAAATTACAAACAAACCGCCATATTATGTACTTTTCTTTTTTTTGTTTTGTGCCAGTGTCATACAGAGCATACAGCCAACTCAAATTACTACGAGTCGTGTACGATTCATATAAAATTTGAATTTAGAACATTAAAACTTATGAAGAGTATGCTCAAAAACATTGAAATTTCTGAACGAAAGTTACTTTGCCGGCCTAGGCCGTTTGGGGGCACATTGCCGGCCGCTGTTTTGTATGGGGCATTGTTTCGTCCAAAAATGAGTCACTTCGCGTACTGTTTGTTTACAGTAATGATCACATTTTCGAGCGTGTCGGAGAAAAAGAACTTTCCGAGGTGGAGAGGTGAAAAGATTATTTTCGTTTGCAGAACGATCTGTCATATACCGAGTATACCTTCGATAACTAGGAAATTGAATGAAAAATGGTAAATCACTTTCTTGGTCGAACTTACATAACACATTATGGGAGATACACAGAAAACATAAATGAAAAAATTCAATAAAGCCTAAAAGCGACCAGAATGTCGTGTACAATTTTTTCTTTTTTAATAATCAACAAAACAATGCTTACCCTCAAAGTCATACTAGGAAAGAAGTCTGTCAATGCACTGTATCCCAAATAATTGCTGACCGTTCCGAAGTTTAGCAAGCACTTTAATGTGTTTTGAACTGAAACAAATAGAGATTTATATACAGTAACCATACAGGGATAATACAATATCGGCTAAACAGGCTGTAACTATACCTAAAAACCTAGTAAACTACCTATATAATGAAAAAACCTGGTAAACTTTATCTAAAAACCTAGTAAACTATATCTAAAAACCTGGTAAACTATTATCTAAAAACCTGGTAAAATATACCTAAAAACCTGGTAAACTATACCTAAAAATGTGGTAAACTATACCTAAGAACCCGGCAACGATCCCCATGGTAGTGGGCAGGCTGGCGGCGCACACGCCTTCCTTTTTGAGAGTCTTCTCGTCGATCTTTGACGCCACAACTAGCGGAGGCGCGCACTGGAAACAAAGATAAGATAAAGATAAGACCAAAATGTTTTTATTGCTGGAGGTCTAACTTTAAAACTGGTGAAAATTTCATCTTGATACGCCGTCGCCTGGAAACCGAATTATAGTTTGGGAACATTTTAAGTGCTCACCAAAATAATTTTTGCTTGCCAAAATGGATTAATGCTCACCAAATATTGCTACCCAAATCAGGGCGGGTGCGAGCGTAGAGAGCACGGGAGTTCGGGGCACCCCGACATTAGGTTAGAAGGGAATACCCATCGGGGTTAGGTTGTCTTGTGACCACCCATGGCTGCTTGCAAAGCTAAGTGTACCAATAACGAAAGAGTTTGTCTCTGGTTGGCACATTGACTTACCATAAACATTGATCTACTTTTTTTTTCGAGAAACAGTTACGGATCAAAGTTATAAACCTGTAAAGCAACTACAATCATAAATTAGATAATATATGAGTATATGCCTATTGCCTAACCATATAAACTATCCTAATTAACAATATGGTTTGAGGGGAAGGTTTCAGCCCCTTATAGATCTGCTACTGTCCAAAGATATTACCAAATTATTTTTAGAAAAATCGCAAAAAAAAAAATAAGAAAAAAACTAGTTTCTTTAACTTGTTTTTTTTTTTTGAGGTACGAAAACCTAAAAATTTATACTTTGTGAAATATGTAGGAGTAATAATCAAAACCATTATTAAAACGCATTAAGTATTTTGTATTCTCTCATTCTATGAAAAAAGGTTAAAAAAATCTCACAGCAAAGCAAGCGGTCTCTCCTGGTATGATAAACTGTATGTGCCCGGAGACTGCATTCTCGCTGACCCCGGACTCAAACCAGCGCTGATTGAGTTCATTGCAGGCCGCGTTGATGGCCATGCGGGCCTCGAAGTTGTCCACACAGGAGAGCACCAGGTCAACCGGACCTCCGGTCAAACTGCCTGTGCTGAAATATAATAATATATAAAGGTTGCTTGGGAAAATAGCTATTATTTTTATTGATAACGGTTTTTAAAACACTGTATAGGTACAGCAATATATGCTGCCTGTCCTTCATATAATAATAATAATATTATAGTGTATGGGAATGGAATCCTACAAGCCTTTAACAAGTCTCTTTTCTTTTCCTACGAGGAATGCATAACCTCCTGAAACACTGAATCATCTTTTCAGACAATCAGGTGATTCAGCCTGTAATATCCTAACCAAACTGTAGAAAATCTCACAAAACCATTGTTTTACCGTGTCTCCACTGACCACCACACCGGGATTCTTATTCAGAACATCCTTAATTAAAGTCAAACGCTTGACTGCTTGGCTCTAGAGGCTGTGAATCTACCTATACATTATAAGAAGAAAAAGACAATATACCTGACAGTATCACAAAACTTCTGGAAGTTGTTGATGGTGGTGATGTTGTAATTGTGGGCCTCAATAGCCACATCGGGGTTGATGTTTTGAAGAGTGGCAGCAGCAGCATCTACCTTGCTAAGACCAGCCTGATGTGGTTGGAAGAACAATCGGTTCATGTTGGCCAGTTCTACTTTGTCGTAGTCGAAGAGGATTAGCTGGAATTAATGGAAAATATACACAAAATTAAGAATTTACTGTTCTTATTGTAAATATTCTTTCACAATACAAAAATCTATGGTATTTTTCTACATTAAAATTTACACAATTTACGGGTTTGTTACTATGGTTAATGTACTTAGTAAACCACCATGAAAATCTTAAAACAAACATATAAGTATTGGTATTTTTTTAGTTTAGGTATATTAATATGGTGATAAGACTTGACTAATCAAGAAATTATTTTGATGGCCAAAATATCACAAAATCAACTTCATTCACCAAGCCACCTGGATCTGTCCCTGCTATACAATATAAATAGATTACCTATGTCTCTGACTGTATTTGCTTCTTAATCTGTTTGTATTTACCTTTCCAATACCACATCTGGTGAGCATCTCAGCAGTAACACTGCCAACTCCACCAACCCCGACTACTGCCACCGACATTTCCCTGATCTTCTCATAGTTCTCCACAATGCCCATGCGCTTCAGTGCCATCAATCGACTGCAAGGAAAAGATGCACTATTATGTATGGGTATGTATGTATAAGGGGGGACGTCTGCGAGGAGCGCAGACGGGTGACCTGCTCTATATTTAAGAACTATTTCACCCTTAATCCCAGTATTGATGGGATGATAATGTTACGTATGGGTAGCTACAGTACTAAGTAAAAATTACATTTTCATTATATTTCTTTATGTAAAGTGTGACCACAAAGTTTTAAATCTACATGCTTACTTACGTATTTACATTGTACGATTACTGTAATAAGGTTGTAATAGCATGAATCACACGAATACACTATGAAAATTGCCGACATATGCTGTAAGACAGGCTGCAAATACTACCTCAAATTTATAAGCCTTGAAAGACCTATTTATACAAGATTTCTTATCAAATTTTAATGAACTGTGTTAGAAATTTCATTATTTATACATTTGAAGAATTTATTGATGCAAAATAAGTGAGAAAATTGCCAAATACCTGTAGGGATTAGAATCGACAACTTCGGACGACATAATTTCGATTTTCTCCCTGCCTGGGCCTACATTTCCCTGCACGGCAGCCAATTTAGCTTCCAGTTCTTTTACTTTCTTCTGTAACTCCTCAACATTAGCCATATTAATAAGATTTTCAGCTCAAATCCACCTGAAAACACTGAAATAAACCTCTTTCACTGCGCAAAATCCGAGATTTCGGAGATTTCACAGTTTCACAATGTAAGCAAGCTGTCACTTTGACGTTTTCTGCCACGGTAGCTAGATGCGTTCGGTTTCCCTCATGTTTTAATCATTCAAAGTAAAAAACAATTAATTTAATTTCGATACATTTGTTCAAAACTACGAATACTTATTCGTAGATTCAAAACAATTCAACTATTTCCCGAAGACGAACGCTAAAAGACCGACTGAAAGACTGTATGACCTTTACCTTTGCTTTTAATAATTTTATTATGTGCCTACACATATATTCGTAGATTCAAAACAATTCAACTACTTATTTCCCGAAGACGAACGCTAAAAGATCGACTGAAAGACTGTATGACCTTTACCTTTATATTTAATAATTTTATTATGTGCCTACACTAAATACGGTATTTGACTACTTTTTTTTAATTTTATAAATCCAAACTTGTTAGTTTCTGCTATCAAAGACTAAAATAATTTTCAATACACCTTGCTCGAAAATTAAACTTATGAAGGCAGTAAACTGTGCGGTAATTGAGTTTTACCGCACTAGTGCGATTTTATTACATTTTTTTTTTAATTCTTAAAACACGTCATTAAGTCCTCAGAATTTACTATTCTGCCAGGATCATTTTGACAATAAAAAATATTTAAATCGATTCATACAAAGAGAAAAGTATTTTATATTTTTTTATTTCAACAAATAGTATCAAAAAATAATTTTAACAAAAAAATAGAAACCTCCTTCATATTGCCTTATATGGTTATCTCCACTAAAAAGTAACAAATAAAATAACATTCCAGATGGATCATTCGATAAATAATTTTAATACTCGTAGTTTCGTCATCTTCAATTTTTGGCTGGCACCGACTCCAAAAGGAAGTACAAAATTCTAAATATTTACTTAATACACTACCTATCTATTTAATTGAGGATATTGGCAATTTTTTTTTTCATGTTCCATCTGGAATGTTATTTTATTTGTTACTTTTTAGTTGAGATAACCATATAAGGCAATTTGAAGGAGGTTTCTATTTTTTTGTTAAAATTATTTTTATTTTATGATTTTCAGTGTTTTATTCAATATATTTTATGTAAGTAATTAATCCTAACCGCGACACATTTTCTATTATTTTTCTTCATTATCCAAAGCTAGGTTTTGTTATTTAACAGTTTCAGTACAAAGATATTATATTTTTGGTATTTGCTTAGTTTAGACTGCGTCTTTCGAGCTTTGCAACCGCGTTTAGTTGTTTATATAATAGTTTCTAAAATAACATAAGTTAAACTGGGTAAGAGGCTACGAAGTAAGAGGTCAATTGGTAGTCCAGCTGGCCACTAAACTGACAATGCTAAGAGGAGAGAATATAATAGAGATCCTAACGAAATAGATATTTAGGAAAACATTTGCTATCGCTCGTGCGCTCATACCCCCAGGAGAGAGAGAGCGAGAGCGTTGCAGCTCGCCGACAATAGATACTTTTCTTGATGAAATTCCCACTTCGGGAGAAAACGGTTTCCAATTACTAAATTTCAACAAATCACTTTGACACAGTTTTAATCAAAAAAATTACGTTACTTGAGGTGCCTATATAAGTTTGAATCTATTGCGAATTTTGAAAAAAGCTAAAACTATTAACCTAGTCTTTCATTGTGTCAATAACATACTAAAAAATCATGGAGATTGGAAAATATATATAGAAGTGGAAAAACGTTTTCTCTTTTTGTATGGACGAGCACGATTCTTCCCTCTTAATAAGCTTACAGTTTACCCCGATACCTGGGCTATTCGTAAGGAGTTTCAGGTTTGAGATGGTATCTTGAAAGTCTATCGTTAGCTGATTACAGATAGTGAACGTAAGCTGGCTTCTTCTTTTTCTTCATATTGTGGATTATAAGGTCGACAACCAACCTCACACACCCTGGTCACACAATTAATATAGTACTGGGTCCTTGTCAAAACCCACTGACTTAGCTCGAGTAACGACGCCTTCTGTGGATATTAGAGCCGAGACACACGGCTTAACGTGCCTTCCGAAGCACGGAATAATCTTTCTTTTCAGACAATCGGGTGATTCAGGCAGCAATGTCCACACTAAACTGGAGAAAGTCTCACAAGGACATTTTCGTTTAAGAGTGTCTTCACCGGGATTCGAACCCGAAACCTCCGTAAAAAGATTAAAACACTCGACCACTCGGTCATAGAAGCTAAATTATTTGTGATTTCCAATACAATATCCGAAGATTGCAGGTTCTTGCCCTGCCACGGTCGCCAATAATGTGATAAAATCGAATAAATGGAACAAGGGAAACGTAGATTTTCAGCAAACTGACAAAACAAATTTATTTCGTTGCCTAGCAACATTCCACCACAAACGGTATCGCGCGCGATGCATGTTGCTATTACTGGTTGAGGAGTTTCCGCTTTTATCTCTTATTCCATCATCAGATTTTAACAAAATTGGTATGGATCTATCCCTAAAGCACGTTCTATCGAATGAAAAAAGAATCATCAAAATCGGTTGAAAACTGACTGAGATATGACTAAAAGAATAGACGAATAACGACGCGAATGCTACATTGTTGAGGAATTTCCAAGTTTTACCTCATGTTTCACCATCAGATCTTGACGAAATTAATATGGGACCACCTCGAGAGTAAATCCAATCGAATGAAAAAAGAATTATTAAAATCGGTTAGCAATTGGCGGAGATATCTAATAACATACATAAAAAATAAATAAAAAAATACAGACGAATTGAGAACCTCCTCCTTTTTTGAAGTCGGTTAAAAATATTATCAGCCAGTAATATTTTAAATATAAAAAAAATATCTCGATTTAACAAATACTATTCGTAGAGTTCTGCCTCTACCCATGAAACTGAATAATTTTCCCCAAGGAACGTAAGGCTGAACTATGAAAAAAAAAACTGATCAGAAAAAAACGACAGGCGCGGTGATGTGATTAGGTTTTTTTTCATATTTCAGCATTCGTTCCTTGGGGAAAATTATTCAGTTTCATGGGTAGGTACTCGGAGGAGTTCCTCCGAGGGTAGGTAGGTTCCTCCGATAAAATATTGTGCGCTAATTAATTTACACACTGTATAAATTTTAAATAAATCTTATACTTTAAACGAGCTTAATAAGAATCTCGGGAACGGCTGCAACGATTTCGATTAAATTTAGCACATAGGGAGTTCGAGGGCGATAAATCGATGTATAGCTAGGGTTTATTTTTAGTAAAACGGGATCCCCCGGGTTTCCCGTGTTTTCAGGCTTAAAATAATTGGTACGCCATATCATTAAAAGAGATAGGTAATTTCGTCCCTGTTTACAACGACACGATAACTCTGTTGGGGAACCGCGAGACTTTGCTCACTCACTCACTCACTTACTCATGTGGATTTTCAGACTTTGTCACCCCATTTCCCCATTTAAGGGTTGAATTCTGAAAAAACCTGAAACAAGTATTTACTCATTTATTGATAGGAGTACTCCTGTGAAGTTTTGAATAAAATAGTGTAACTAATTTTGTTTCCCCATACAAACTTTGCACCCCCGTTTCACCCCTTTAGGAGGCGAATTTTGAAAAATCCTTTCTTAGTGCACCCCTAGACCTCTTAAAGAACCTACGTGCCAAATTTGGAATCTCTAGACCCAGCGGTTTGGGCTGTGCGTTGATATGTCAGTCAGTCAGTGTCTTCTTTTATATATATTTATATTATCACTTACGGAATAAAATAGCTGGTATTTCTGTCCAATTGCACTGAACATTAAAGCATCAACATTTTACCATTTAAAAACTCCTACAGCTTTCTGATGGTAATCATATTTATTATCTTATTTGAATAAGTATCTAAAGGTATTTACATTACTTGGTTACCTACCTACATTCTCGTGTATCTTACCTTACCCTACTATTATTATGTTACGAAATGAACTAACTTAATACAATTTCAAAATCTCATAGGTATGCACGATGATAAGATTATCAAACAGAAAACCAGTTCCAAAATAATGTAGAGTTGTTAGAGCTCGGAAACCTTCCAGTTTGAAGCCCTGCAGCGCTGCTAAATTGAAAAGCATCACATAACTAGCAAGTATTGGGTGACTGCGGACATTTTAAATCGATATTATTCAATTTTGCTCCTATCATTAATTTAGTAAGGTCTACGGGCGCCTAGTAGTAGCTCCTCTTTGTGGTAGCTGGTTGTTTACAACACCGGCAATAGAAGTTTTAAAAGTTAAAATATTTAAAAATAATTTTGATCTAAATTTAAATTTAGAGTGAAAGTGTCTCTTTGGCGGGAAACTCCGGAAAAATGTGATAGAAAGTTTTGTGAAAATTTTGTTTTCTTTTCTTGTTCTAAATTTTTAATCAAATCAAAGAAACTCCTGAAACGTAAGTATTTTTCTTATTATTGGAGGACATTTAGTTTTTTTATTTCGTAATTACGCTTGTGGACCTTACCTAAGTTGTGCCTAAGTAAGCAATCCATAGGTTAACAAGGGTTCATAGACATACTGAACCCCTATTCATTTTCTTAACGCTCACGGTAAAGGAAAATAAACATCGCGAAAAGTCCCGCCCACGAATGTGAAGAAAGTCAAAGGTTGTATTTGAATTCAACCAATCCGCACCGGGCCTGCTGCGTGGCCGTCTCTATCGCCCTCATTCAAGGTAGGCTCAAGCCCCACGGTCCCCACATATTATGTATAAAAATAAAATAAATAAATTTAGTGTGAAGTTAAGCAGAGCAATATAAACTTATGTTAGCTAAGGTTTAACAATTTTCGTCATAAAGGGTTCTCAAACCCTCCTGTTGTCATAGTTATTAGCCACCAAGGACCTCTGACATTTATAGCTCTTGTCATAAGCGATAAATTACGTAACCAGGCAGGACCAACAACGGTTTACCGTGCTTGTCGAAGCAAGGAATCAATCGTGTTACTTTTTTAACAATCAGGCAATTCGGTCTGCTAATTGGATACAAATCTAGATCTTTCGAAACGAGAGTCTAACGTTCTACCTTTAAGGGCACGGAAACTGTCTATTTGCTTTACAACAAAAGGATTCAAGCCCCTCGATAGATAGTGGAGATATTGGACTGACAAAAATATAATGAAGTTGATATTTTCCAAAATAGTTACCTTAAATTCAAAAACTTATTAAAATGTTCATAACTTTCCAATGATTCTGCATCAATTTAATGTTATTTATTTAATGAATGTTATTAAGCTACATTATGTTACTTAAGTCTTACTCAATGCTTTGTTGATTATTGTTAAGTGGAAACTTTGTTGGCTTATGCATTTTTTTACTGTATATCTTTAATGTACTAAATTAAGGCTTTTGTTTCCCTAAAATAAACAAATAAACAAATCATTAATTAACTGATATTGAATTTAGTAGTAAAAGTACCTACAGTACTGTGGTAGTGTAGATATGTAAACAAGATCGAAAACCGGCCTTACAAATGCTGCAAAGGTTATTTTAGCCGTCAAAGCCGAAAGGCCACTGACATGTGGCACGTGTAACGTAACGACAAAGGCTATAATATAGGGGTCGCCAATAGGGGATCGGACTGTTCACCATATTTTATGAATTATTTTTAAAATATATATTAGTAGCAGACGATTCGCGAAGAAAAAACAAAATCGGTTGAAAAACGAATTTACAGATATTTTTTAAAGTTTCAATATATTTGTCTCTTTCAAAAACGTTTTTTTTGTATGGAGATTATATTATGGCGTTACTAACAAATGACGTCACAAGTGGGTATGTGCCTCTCTGTCTAATCTTGAATTTCAAACCTTTATAACTCGGTCAATTTTAAAGATAGAGCAAAAATTATTTTAGTGTTCGATAACAGAAACTAAGAAGTTTGGATTTATAAAATAAAAAAAAAGTAGTCCGATCCCCTATTAGGTAAATGACCATCGCGGTCCACACAACATTTTATAGAAAAAAATATTTACTAAACAAATGTAATTACGGAAATAACAAAGGTATTTTTTACATACCTATCAACATATCAATGAGAAAAATGGCATTTTTGTTGCGGACTATCTGTCTGAAATTTGGGATAAAATTAGTGCAAGCTATTGACATTAAATTCTGGAGATGTTTATCAGTAAGTCGAGATCTAAATTTATTCTTAATGACCTTCGAATATGCTGCTTCACAAACAAATATATTTTATGTTGACCCAAACAAAGTAAGAAGTGTCAAAGCTAATTTTTGTAGTTAATGCCGCAAAGATAATGCGGGGGATACATTTTTATTAAATTACGTACTCTGTAGTGCAAGTTGCTGTGTTCTCGCGGTCCGCACAAAATGGGTCGGCGGCGGCGCGGCGGCGCGGGCGCGGGGGCGGCGGCGGCGGCGGTCCGGAAGCGGACCGCGGTCCGCCATTTGGTGGCCCCTGCTATATACTATAATAGACCAGGGGCTCACTGCAAGAAACTTTACTAGTGGTTCTGTGAGCTGTAGACCTCGCGAGTATTTTTGTTTTTCGAAATGGTTGATTTATGTTTTTTTTACATTTTCAACCTTATCAACTCCGTAATATTTTAAAATTTCCAAAAACTGTCTCGACAAACAAAATCTATATATTTATCGAACCTGCTCACAAAATTTCACGAGAATCGGTTGAGAAACGCGACCTGTACCAGATGGACATACAAAAGCAATTCATATTCATATTCATTTATTGCATTCAAATGGTACACATTATGGTCTTACATTAAAAAAAGATTCACATTTGATACCTCGTAAGGTGTTGCACTATATATTGTATCCCCTTCTTAATTAAAACGTAATTAAATTAATTTGCAATAAAATTATCAAATAAAATTAAATGTTAGTACTAAAATATCACAAACCTAAATCTATTATTGTTAGTATTTTAAATTTAATATAAAATGAAACTATTATTATTACCATTAAACAATTCATCGGTATAAATTTTAAAGCTTTAAAAGAAATATTTTATACAGCTAGACCATGAGATCGATATTTTATAATGTTAGGTATGTAATTAATTATGTCTATAATGTAAAAATAAGATAAAATACAAAATAAGATAAAATAAAATTATGTCAAATTTGTTTTTGTTTATATTAATAGTATTTGTTTATAGGGATATTAATGCTCAGTTTGGTTTAGAAAATCGTCAATTTTATAATAACATTTTTGTACGAGATATTCTTTCAGTTTAAATTGGAATGTTTTGTATCTTTCTAATTACTTTATACATTCCGGAATCGCATTGTATATTTTTACTGCCGCGTAGTAGGGACCCTTCCGATACATTTCCATTTGTGTCTTTGGTATATCGAGATTGTAAATATACTTTTTCCTTAAGTTGCGCTTCGGTTGTGTGTCCTTTTTAAGTGTAAAAAGTTACATTACGTCTTACAAAAAGAGTTGTTTCCAAAATATAAAGATTTGGCAAGGTAAGTATATTTTGCTGGATAAAATGCGGGCGACAACTATCTCTTTGTCTAATGTTAACCATCGCGTGAAATTTTGCTTCGCTTCGCGCTCGTTCGGTCAAATTCCTATTCCAATTTGCAGGATAGCCCTCACTTAGTATCCTAACAATCTCCTGGTTGGCCGCGGCACAACCTTCCGAAAAACAATTTAAGTTTTTCGAACAATCGGGTGACTTAGCTAGCACTATCCTAACCTAACTGGGTAAACTAATGGACAGCATAGACTAATTATCTAATTGCATTAAATGGTATTATTACACAATACTATCTTTTTTAGTAATTTTACTTACTTATACAATTACAATTAGACGAAGCCTATTGACCACTTCAATTGTGCAATATGATGCAATTTGCATAATTTAATAGGTACATTTGTGATGAAATCCGCATCTAGATAACTTTTAATAATTATTTGTATGGGTCTTCTCCTTTATCGTGTGGGTAGGTCGGCAACTGACCTCACAAACCCTGGTGTCAGTGTTATAAAGCCATCAAAGGTCTCTGAAATGGCTCGCGTTACGACTAATAGATAGCATCCAACGCGACGGCCTTGAAGGCACTACCTTCCGAAGCACGGAATCGTTTTATTTTAGGACAATCAAATGTTTCAGCCTGCAATGTCATAACATAACTGGGGAAAGTCTCACAAATAAATTTTTGCTTGACAGTGGGGGACCACTCAGCGACGGAGATTGTTGTTAGGGGTATTGTATGGTTGAAGAAAGGTTCTCGAATGCAAGGCGTAGTGTTGGACAGCCTCCCACAAGGTGGACAGATGACTTGGTGAAGGTTGCTGGGCGCCGGTGGATGCAACTAGCGCAGGACCGTTCACGGTGGAAACCTATGGAGGAGACCTATGTTCAGCAGTGGACGTCTTCCGGCTGAGATGATGATGATGGGTAGTTGTTTTGTTAACCAAGGCCATCGGCCATTGGCAAGTAGAAAACTCAACAAAGCAAGTCGAGTCGCCCATTACATTTCACATTATCTTAAACGAACTTATTTCAACCTGTGGCTGGGGACTCTATAGTAAAAACATTATAAAATTGGGCTGCTGTTGTTGGCAGTATAACATAGACCTAAACACGCACCTATTTTTTGAACGTGTGAGTTAAAAATAGTTAAACATAAATTAACTAGATACCAGTTTCGGGCCGCTTAAATAATAATAACCATCCGAATTAACATTGGCCTATAAAGGTGAAAAAAAAATTGGTTTGATGAAATTGAAAAATGCATGACTGTAGCAACCCGCACATTTATATTAAAAAATCATACTTTATAGTAGGTCAACCACATTGTGACATTTCTAGTTTACCGACATTGCCCTCTGTAACTAGCTTTTGGAACGGTTTCGGTTGAGTGTTTTAAGTGGGTCGAATATTCCTACAAAGCCGTTGCGTTTGTTTTTAAAAAATTCTGTATAGGATGAAAGGTGGACTTGAACCTTTTTATGGAGACGTATATTATGTTATGACCTAGTAACGTCTCGAATAGGGGATCGGAAAAAAAAATTATTTTATAAATCCAAACTTCTTAGTTTCTGCCACAGAGAACTATAATACTGGGTTTCTGCTATCGAACTCTAAATGAATTTTTGCTCTATCTTTAAAATTGACCGAGTTATAAAGGTTTGAAATTCAAGATTAGACAGAGAGGCACATACCCACTTGTGACGTCATTTGTTAGTAACGCCATATAATCTCCATACAAAAAATCGTTTTTGAAAGAAACACACATATTGACTAAAAAATCACTGTAAATTCGTTTTTCAACCGATTCTGTTTTTTTCTTCGTGAATCGTCTGCTACTAATCTATATTTTAAATATTATGATTAATAAAATATTATGAATTTAGGAACAGCCCGATCCCCTATTATAATAATTTTGACTATCAGTAAAGATATGAGCTGTTGATGATGAAAGATAATAGAAATCATCGATCGACAGACAACCTATACATATTTTTTTACAATCTTTGCACTATACCACAGAATACACAATAGTATACTGTCTCTCAAAGAAGTCACTTATTTGTTTATCAAATTTCGTGTACAGTCAGAAAGACAGACCTCCTCTCACGTAGACGCTCTTTGACTGTTCAAGTTCACCGGATCATCGAACGCAAAGTCCTTCGAGGACAGTAGGCAAACTGACCGTACGTACCTAGATAGGAATCCTTTGGAACAAAATAAAAATCTGCTTTAGGTTATTGAACTGCTGCTTCTAATGTCATAGGCGTGATGCGAAAAAAAAAATAGGCGCGAAAGGGGGATTAACTTCTAATAAGAACATAGGTATGTCGGATGATAGTATTATCTCTATCTTGTACTACATCTTAAAAGTATTTAAGTAGATTCTAACAGTCTCCTTCTCTATCGTAAGTGATGTAAGATAGAAAACTGGCCTCTCTTAGACTGGTGTCTTTAGTGTTATACTTACTAAAAAACATAATGTAGAGCTGTCGAAGGCCACTAACATGGAACGTAACGACTATACTTCCGTAGATACGAGCAGGACCCACTGCTTCCGAAAAACGGATTCAGATTGCTAATGGAGCCGCCACTAAAGAAAGGCCACTGACTTGGCTCGTGTTACGAACGACTGCTTCCAATAACAGCTGGGACCTTAGCACCTTTCTTTTCGTACAATTAACGGAAGAACAGCGTTGTGACGTGTCGTCGCAATATTATGCTGAGTTAGGGCCCATTCGGGGGTGCAGTACATCAGCGATAGCATATTTTCCGTTGTCTCTCTCTTTATTATATACATTCTTTTGTCTTTGTTGTTCTTGTACTGTATCATTGAATAAACAGTTCATCTACCTATCATCTATCTATCTATCAATTACCTAGATGATTCAGCCTGCAACCAGTCGTTATCAAACTGGGAAAAATCTTACAAAATATATATTTTTTTGTGTTACTGTTCCTACCGGGATTCGAGCCCTTCGGCCACGGACACACAGCTTAATAGTAATTTCTTCACAGAATCAAAGATGCAGCGAGCGGAGTCAAGCGGGGAACGCACTCCCCTGGTGCAGCCCACCTACATGTTCGAGTCGAGTATCACGCGCCGCTACCAGAAACGCCTGCGCAACTTCCAGTGCGCAATCTGTATCAGCTTATTGTGAGTAAAGAGAAGAGAAAAAAAGAAAACCTTCCACCTACAGCCCGCTTGCCTTTGTAAACGAGGCCCCATCTTACAATGCCGAGGATCGTCTTGACTTCCCCAAAGAGAGCCCAGAAAAATGCGATCACAACGACATAGCTAATCAAAAACAAATGTTTTACAATACAAATATTACGACACAGCTTGTCGTAGTTAGTATTCAGGCATTACCAGAAGATTTTTTCACCACACAAAAGGATTCACCTCCAAACATAATGATGATGGCTATTCTATTTAAAGCCAGCCATAAATCTTTTGATGTTATGTTATGTTAACCATCAAAATTATCATGCATCTGTTTGTGTCATACATTTTTCTTACCCTTTTAATTTCAATAATTCTGATTCGTTAACTATTAAAAAGACAAATGAATTTGCAATAATAGATCATAAATAATTTCTAATTTAGCCCCGTAGCCTAGTTGGTAGTACACCTGCCTTCGAAGCACAGGGTCGCGGGTTCGAATCCCGCCCAGGGCAAACATTCATGTGATGAGCCATTGTGTTTGCCTTGTGTCTGGATGTTGTTTATCTATATAAGTACCTATGTATTTATCTATTTTGTCTGGTACCCATAGTACAAGCTCTGCTTAGTTTGGGATCAGATGGCCGTGTGTGAGATGTCCCCGCATATTTTTTATTTTTATTTAAATAATATCTGACGTCACAACTTTTATTAAGCACGTCATTTATTTAAATAAAATACATTAATTAAATACCCATCAACAGCTTTACTATACCTATAATATTTCGAAACTAACAGGCTCTCACACCTTTGTTAAAATCATCTCTATGAGAATTAAAGTCACCTCTACAAATTAGCTCAGGGGATGCTTCTAGGCTTTATTTATTTGCTAATGTATAATATCATTGCCCTCCCGATACAAGTGATATAATTCTCTACCCCCAGAGTAATTCTTGGTGTAGCGCTGCTGGTAACAGTGAGTTACAATCTTAGCGAAGACTTTGATGATATAAACGTCACGTCTGTCGCTCCAGTATCAGAAACACCGGTAACTGTAGTTCCTATACCGGTCCTGATAGATGCATCGTCGACGTCCACCACTGCGCCCTTAGGACCAATCGGAAACTTAACTTTGTCGGGTAAGTTTTCAAATACTTACTTACCATTCTTTAATGCTTATTGCTCTTTCAACAATTTTGACAAAATATTTAACCTTTATCGATAATATACATAGTCGGTGTTGTAGCTATATTGTAAGTCAACTTATTCTGCTGTTTATCACATCACAATTCACACTTCACACTAATATTATAAATATGAAAATATATGTACTTGTATGTTTGGATGTGTTCCACTTTCACGCCTAAAGTACTGAACGGGGAATGAAGATAGTTTGTAATTGGGGAAAAAGTCTTATTCCCAAGGGAAAATCATACACAACGTGAGCATAGCCGCGGGCGGGCGGATTTATGGAAGTTCATTCATTCATAGATGTTGTATTAAGATCCACAAGGTTTTTAGTGTCTCATTATTATAAAGATTTATAATTATTATTTAGAGAAGGATTCTCTTCCGTTGCCTAAAATGGTTGGTAGTACGCCTGCCTTCGAAGCTCGAGGTCGCGAGTTCGAATATTATGCCTTTGTGCAAACGTTTGTGTGATGAGCACTTGTGTTTGCTTTGGGCGTATTCCGATTCAGACTTTCAGCGCTGTCAGCGATCAGAAAAGCAAAAAAACGTATGAGTTTTGACAGCTGACAGTAATTCGGAACGCGATTACGGGTGCTTTAATCGATTTCAGCGCGTTTCAGAACGCAGGGTTTGTGTCGATGGTGTTTATCAACATAAGTACATATGTATATGCGTCAGCCCGTACAGAGTCAATACACTGTAAGTTACGTTACAGTGTTTTGCTTTAATAGGTTCGAATCGAATTTTCTGGCCTAGTTTATTATGACAACATTCATTCTTTTTCGAATAAAAACATGAATATTTTGATTTACCTTATAATTTGCACGCCTGAAATAAATTATTTTATTTATTATTTAAGCTAGCACTACTTTCTAAATACACTGTATCTCTAGGAAAACGAAACCCTAATAAAAATATAAAAAAATTGCAAAAATTTTAAACAGTTATTGTACAAATAAACATTTTCAAACATGCAATGTATTGACTTTGAACGGCAGCAGTCTGATAACCATAGTGTAGGCTCTTCCTAGTTTGTGATCAAAAATCTGTGTGTGAGATGTTCCCCACTATTTTGATATTGTATAGGTATTTATCCTTCACATGATTTCCAGTAGGTCCTCGACTGAAGGCATCAGCTCTACCGTTTCCTCCCGTATCTCAGAACCTGACAGATACGGCGCCGCATCTGGAGCCCTTGCTCAATTTAAAATGGCCTTTGAAAGGTAAGAACTGCACAGAAAAAAATCATTCAATAGAATATTCTTTATTACACACAAGGATGGTTAAAAGTACAAAATATCCTCCTGGTCCGGTGTTGGAGAGGCTGGCAATCTGTCATACAGGATATCCTAGTACAGATGCCAGTCTCTCACATAGATCATATTTAACTGTACGTCTTGGATTAATATTCATTTAATGTTTTTTTTATCTATGTGAGAGAAGAATAATAAAAATATTTCTATTTCTATAGATGAAGAATTTAACTTGAACTATTTCTAGTGTGCGCTCGACGCGTGGAGCTTTGAAATAATACTGCACACCCGTGTGTACGTGAGACGTTCTACGGGTTGGATATCTTTTTTTATATTTTGGATTCATAGAAAACAACAAAAAACATAAACCTTCCGGCAGGACATGAACTTGTTTTTCATAGTCAGCTAGCCAGGATCATTCGAAAATTCAATCAATCAATCAATCAATCAACCTATTGCAGTTCACTGCTGGACGTAGGCCTCCCCAAGGGCACGCCAAAGCGCACGATCACCCGCTTTCCTCATTCAGCCACCACCAGCGACCTTCCTCAGGTCATCAGTCCACCTGGCAGGGGGGCGAAAATTTGTTATCTCGATTTCAACCTATCTCACATACTCTATTCTCACTAAGGTATTTTGTTGTCGTGTCATTAGGTCGTAGTTCACCATCTTGGAACAATACACCGACTGCAGAAGCGATAACCACAGCGATTCAAAAAGGCAAAGACGCTCTGAAGAAGAGGGCCGCATTGGAAAGCAAAAGAAAGACCTTGGAAAGGAACACACCAGCCAGTAGGGCTCAAAGGGCGGCTGCAACTGGAGCCAGCGTGAAACCCATGGCTGACAACGCTTATGCAGCTGAAATGGCTACTAAAGTTCTAGTCAACGGGTAAGTTGAAATAGCAATAGGTAGTTTAATTAGTAAGAAAAAGAAGACAGAGCGTGATAGCAGCGGGAGCCAGAGTAAAACCCTTGGCTTACAACGCTTAAGAAGTCTGCAGCGCCCGTACACGATTCATGTGTGTATCTGTATTATTTTATCCATCTTTTGTAACCACATGAAGCAATACATTGGCCTGCAACACTAAGTACTACACTTTTGATTTTTTTTATTTTTCAAAACTATAGCAGTTAGAGATTTAAAATAAAAAACGTTTTTTCAGTAAATTTTATCAGCTTTCTTTAAAACTATTCATTAGTACCATTTTTAGCTTAGTGTAAAAAAAACTCAATTAACGATTTTATAAGTGTGTTTTACATGTTTTTTTAGTGTGATACTAAGTTTTGCAGGCCAGTGTAGACTATGACTATTGTAGAGTATGCAGCTGAAATACTACCAATCTTCTTCTGAAAAAGGCGGCTGCATCTGAGCCAACCTTTTGAGTGACAACGCTTATTCTGCAGAAATACTAAAGTCGAGCGAAGCGTCTCTGTTTCAGCTTGGCCAAAGCTTTTGTATTTCTGTCTGTCCATCTGTTTGTTTGTTTCTACAGGTCGCGTTTCTCAACCGATTCTCGTGAAATTTTGTGAGCAGGTTTGATAAATTAATCGATTTTTTGTCGAGTAAGTTTTTGTAAATTTTAAAAAATGACGGAGTTATGGGGTTTGCCAGCTTACAAGGTCTGCCGCTGAAGCTGTTTTCCTCTACAGGTCACATTTCTCAACGAATAAAAAAAAAAACAGGGGGTCGGGGATGTTTGTGGAGAAAAATTAAAAATAAATATGAAAAGATATACAGACTCGCGAGGTCTACAGCTCACAGAGCCACTTGTATAAATGGGCATAACGTCGAAGTATATTTTTCTTCTAACTATCATTCAGTCTTCATAGAGCGTCAATTGACTTAGATGCAGATAGGCCTGTTTCCGTTCCATTAGATCAATTGAACGGGCCTATAACAATCTTAATAAGTGGATGACGGGAACAAACTATAAAAGATGACATTCACTGCTCCCGGTGTCTGTATCGGAAATAATATAGTAGTATTGATCGGTACGCTACATAACTACACTTACATAATATTAAAATCCTGGTAAAACCCCAAAAAGGTGCTACGAAAGAGTATAATAAAAAGCAAGGACCCCAGAAATGGGGTAAATATTTAATTAAATTCTTTTATAGCAAAAAGCATTTAATTTGAACATTGATTGGCGAAACCACAGTGGTTTGTTACCGCCGTAATTGAAAACAAGGAACGAAAGGTTGCTAAGCACTTTAGCCTTAGACTTTAGCCCCTCGTTGGGGACGTAAATGAGCTTATGCTGATGATTATGATACTTCCAAACAATCCTAACCGTAGGTGTGTGTGTTATCATAGCATAGGTAATGTTGAAATACAGTATTTAGACCGAAGTTCGGTCGATATGTCGTAGTGGACATAGGTAACTCGAGACAGTGGATAAACCGCGACACTCGATACGCTCTAGTCTGGCTTCATTTCACCTGGCTGACTGCGACTGGACAGCGGACAGCCGCAAAAACTAGGCCGGTATTAAAATACAATAGGTGCCGTAGGTACCAACGTATGTTAACTGCGCCAAAACCATTATTCTTAAAATAAGGACAATATCGATCATTCAATAATGAGAGTCGGTGGTGTAACCACCAGAGTTGCTGCAGGAGGAACTTTACTGTGTTCAAAACAGGACCACGTACTACCTAAATTTCAATTTTTGAAAATATTCACGTTTATACATCTTGAGAATAACCACACACAATGGGAGAAAAAGTTGGTGACTTCCATAGGGTGACTCCCCCCCACTCCGGCCGGAAACGAGAATCTTGGTGGGTCCTCCCACGCAGATCGCTGGTCATCATCGTGATCGACTTCACAAACCCTGGTCTCTGTGTAATCCTATTCCACTTAATAATTAATTATAAGATTTCAAATCTAATTTCTGCTAATTGAGTTTTGGTTAGAGTGTTACAATCGGACTTAAATTTCATGGATTTGTATTTGATCAGCTGTTTTAAAAGAATGGCGATAAATTTATATTATTTATGTGTGGTAGGTAACATTACAGACTTCATTCTTGCTTACATTGTTGATTCATGATAACGCTTCATTTTGTGAATTATTAATAAAATTAATTTAGGAAACGCTTAGGAAGCAATGAGTATTAAGTCAAAATGGTCTTCGCCGTTTTTAAAACAAGTAAGCAAATCCACATTTTTTATTATTATTTTATATTATACACTTTATGGATGTTTATAATATTTACTTAGCTATTTCTTAATGTATTTATTAACACATTTTTTTTAGTTTATTTTTTAAATACGTTTTTTAGTGCTTTGTCACAACTGGTGTATCGTTGAACATGGTGTCCTGTGGTTTCACTGTGTCATTCGCCTCTTCATTTCTACTACAACTGAAGGAAACTAATTACATTATTTTTTCCGAAGATCAATCCTCGTGGTTCGGTAAGTACCTAACTTGTTGTATTGTATGATAATGAATGCAAAATTTCACGGGTTTTAATAATACATGTTTTAATTTCAGCTTCAATAAACGGAATATCTGAGATATTTGGAATAGTCATGGCTACTTTACTGATGGATAATTTCGGACGCAAAAAAACAATTCTGTTTGGAACGGTCAATATGGTTATTGGATGGATATGCATAATTATTTCTACAACTTACAATATGCTAATGATTGCAAGATTTATACAAGGCCTTTCTATGGGTGTTACTACAATTATTACACCCGTTCTGATTGGAGAATATACAAGCCCTAAGAACAGAGGTTCCTTTCTATCGACGATATCATTTTCGCTTTTAGTTGGTGCCATGGGCGCACACTCTATTGGACTACTTCTCCATTGGAGAACTACAGCAGTAATTTGTGCTTCAGTAGCAATTTTAAATATTGTAATAATTTCATTCTCACCTGAATCGCCGAGTTTTTTAGCAGCTCATGGAAAATTTGAAGAGTGCAGAAAAGTATTTCATTGGTTGAGAGGACTTGACGAAGAGGAAGAATTGGAAAAGCTGATCAAACGTAGCGTCACAATCATTGAAGAAAATAGTAAAGAACTGAAAAATAAAACCATGCTGAAGAAAACAAAAGAAAGATTTTCTTATGTAAAAAATGTTATTCAGATAAAGAGATTTTATATGCCAATATTTCTAATGTTTCATCTGCAACTAATAAACGCATGGAACGGAAGCATTTTATACGACGTCTATAACGTTGAACTTAATCAAAATATTGTAGGAAATGGTATTAATTTATTTACAATAGTTCAATCTGTGGATGTACTCAGAATATTTTTTAATTTCGTAGCCATTTTAACATCAAAAAAAGTTAAAAGACGTACTATGCTTATTATAACTGTTCCATTCAATATATTAACATACTTTCTTATAGCGGGTTATGCATACTGTAAATCTCATCAGACGTTACCGTGGGACTCCTCATATATAGGGTTGATGCTAATATATTTGCATATGTTTTCTGTAGCAGTAGGTTGTTTAACTTTACCAAATATTATAGCTGGGGAAATATTCAGTTTACAGTTCAAAGGTGTCTCAAGTTTACTATCATCAACGTTTTTCTCTATATATATGTTTGTGCACCTAAAAACAGCGCCGCATTTGTTTTCTTCGATCACTTTTTCTGGAACTTTCTGTTTGTACGCTTGCATTATACTTTATGCTTTTATTGTGTTAGTATTTTATTTACCAGAGACGAAAGGTAAGATTTTGCAGGACATAGAGGATGACTTTAAATGCAATCATACTTCTGAAGTAAAAGACACTCGGTTGCATCAGATCCAGGCATTAATATCAACATATGGCATATATTCTTTGCCTTATGTAAATACTGAAATATACAAATAACTTGGCGTTATCAACATATTTGTTTTCTGGTCGAGATGTTTGCTTTTTATGGCTTGGCTTTTTGGATGCTTAGGGTGGCGCAAAAGTAATGACCCTATTTGGTTCAGCTACAACATCTATTCTAAATTAGAAAACTAGAAATAGTTTTTCAAATAATATGTATATTTAGGCCATGATTTCATCGCATTACGATTTGAAGACAATGTCTCTTAAATGGTGACCTCCAGAGACTTAGTGAGACTATGGACGTGTTATCTCTCGTTTTGGCGATTTACCCTGGCCTGCAAGATCACCCGATCTCACCTGTCCAGACTTCTTTCTTTGGGGTTATTTGAAATCTGTGGTTTATGTGAATAAGCCACAGACTCTCGCAGCCCTAAAAGAAAACATTCATCAAGAAATAAGGAACATATCGCAGGAAGTGTTACGGCAAGTTATGGTCATAAATAGGGCTCAAATCAAATCGCATCAACTAAAATTGTGACCATTTAAGAGACATCGTCTTCAAATCGTAATGCGATGAAATTTCATGGCCTATATATACATATATGAAAACCTATTTCTAGTTTTCTAATTTATAATAGATGTTGTAGCTGAACCAAATAGGGTCATTACTTTTGCGCGACCCAGTATAAGGGTGTAAGTGACAGGCCTTTTCAAAATGACAGTGCATTGCATTTTGCCATCATGCATCGGGACTTCTTTCCAGAAAATTAAATTACTAGTTGTTCTTTCAGTTTCAATCGTTTTAAACTCTTTGCGAGAGTGATTGGTCCATGTAATTGAACAACTATGAACAAAAAAATGTTAGCAATATTTACGAAATTTAATAACGCAATTAAATCATAGATAAGTAATTTTGTAGAGTTTATTAAGGTTACAGATTACGTCTGTTAACGAAAAAGCTAAAAATGAGAGAGATGAATGAGAGATGATGATGGAGATGCAGGTGCGAGTCCTGTCCAAGATCAACGAAAAAAAAAACATTCTTCGCTTTATATGTAATTATTAAATAATTTAGTTGTTAAGGTTATGGCCACTAGGCTTAAATAAAACCTGCACAATTTTCTGAATGTTACAATAGCAGCATTATATTTCCAATTTATCTGAATAAATAAATTTATTATTATTTTATTACTATTCAAGGTGTTTCATTTGAAGCAAAATGCTGATGGGTAAAATGGGTCTTAAATAAAATCCTTTTTCCATTCCTATTGCTATGTTCAATACAATTAAGTTCATTGAACATTTAATGTTCTTTGACTCTACTTTTTCATTTTCCTTTTTATTATTATTATTTATTAATTTTCAGGAAAACCAACATCTATCAAAACCATATATATAACCAATATAACCATATATATATATATATTGGCTGTATACAGCCAATTACAGGTATTCGCTAATATAAAACGAAATAAACAAAAGAAATCGCCTAATTTTAGGCAGCCTCGTTGTGGGACACGTAAGAGTGAAGCACGGTTTACAAGTTAAAAATAACTTAGAAAGCTAGTGTTCATGAAGAGTCAGATTCGACGGATCGAAATCAGGTTGTTCGCATAATTCATTGAATCGCCTACTCGCACGCACTAGAAACGCATTCTGCCTATAGTCAGTAGTCGTTTTACCAATAGATATAGATGCAAAATTCATCCGCAAATTTCTTGACGACAATAATTTTATTCCGAGCAATCGCAGACATTCGCAATTATTTTTCAGAGATATACTAGGTATATCAGCAATATCTCGTCGATTCTCCAACGTAAGAAAATGATGTTTCTTACACTGGGTCATGTAAGTAAATGTTGGAGGAGTACGGCACTCGAGTTCGGTAACAAAGGTAACGGATGAACTTTTTCTGAATGTTTTCCAGCCTGCCCATATATGTACCTATAATACCTGTGATTTCGTCTGCGAACTATAAAACTATCGATAGTGTCCGATGGCAAGCGATATATTAGTTAGTGGAATCGACGAAGATGCTATTCGGTGATGGAAGTTTCGACGAATCGTGCTATCGGTATATCATGTTTTCGGCGAACCCGCTGTCGGAAAACTGTGTGAGCCATAATATGATATCGACGAATAGAACCTTCGGCAAACAATGCCATCTGTCTCAGTTACAGTTACAGCTTTATATATATGTCATAGTCAAAGGTCGATATGCAGTCTCTTCGCGGAATGACTGATTTATCCTAGGTTTGATCAAAGCTAATTTCGGCCTTTGACTAAAGTATTTTTAGTCAAACCTAGAAGTTCCTAACTTTTCAGTCAAACGTCGAAATTTCATTAAATTGAGTTTTGACGTCTGCCTGACCAAATTAGTTTCTCCCAGGTTTGACGAAAATTCTTTAGTCAGAGGCCGAAAAGCTTCATTTGTTTGGGCTTTAACTAAGACTTCAAGTCAGACCTGCTTGACTATAACATAAATAAATAGGGAATAGGAAACAGAAACACTAAAATACATTTTGGTGCGCGACTGTGCCCATTTATAAGCAAACCCACCCCTTCAGCCAGCGTTTTTTATGTGGCGCGAACTATTTAGGTACCTGCCTACCTAAATTCCAAGTGGTTGTGGTATGGTATGGCACGTTGTAGGGAAATATTGAGTGACGTGGGTACTTAACCGGTTCCCACATAAATGGGCCATTAGGCCGTAAAATGGATTCAGATTTCGACACGTTAAATAGTTATAGCACTATTAGAAACCTGTTCTTGCTTTATAAGACATTGAATAATCATCGCTTGAATAGAGAATTGAATCAATAGCATTAAGTTGGCAACCTATAACTATCCACTTGGTAGTAACATATTTAAGGGTGTCACAAAATGTCAAAGATTCTATAAATATATACAGCATGAAATTTACATCGTTTTGTTCCCGCCGTGTAGTGATAGTACCCGTCAAACGGAACAACTTTTCACGAAAAAAAAAATTCCTGTGACAAAAAAATTTTTGGTCTCTCCATACAAAATGGGTCGGTCGGGAGTCTCACTTTGTATGGAGAGGCCAAAAATTTTTTTGTCGCAGGAATTTTTTTTTTCGTGAAAAGTTGTTCAGTTTGACGGGTACTATCACTACACGGCGGGAACAAAACGATGTAAATTTCACGGTGTAGAATAGAATAGAATATACTTTATTTCACACAAGAAATACACAGAAAAAAAAGCAGTTCAAATAATAGTGTACAGATAGGCGGCCTTATTGCTAAGGTAGCAATTTCTTCCAGGCAACCTTCATATATCTTAAGCAACTGGTGACCTCTGTTTACTTTCAAACTATAAACAGGTAAGGATCAAGTAACGACGTCCGGCCTCTGCTCTATTTCTTTTTCGTGAGTAAGATGATATATCCGTGCTTCTGAAGGCACGTTAAGCCATCTATAATTTATAATAGAATAGAAATAAATAAGCTTAATTAAAAATCCTTTTTAACACGCTTTTATTAGCTTCACCTGTATGCTTGTATATGCTTGTATGTAACCGACTCGTTTGTTTGGACTCGATTTTGACCCACTTTAAACGGACAGATTTAATTGAAACTTTGTACACTTATCAAGAACAAAAAAAAAGATACACGCTTTCAGTACATCAAACTAAAATGTGAAAAATAAAATATAGTTAAAAAAACTAAAAAACACGCTTTTAAAGCACATCAAACTAAAAAGTGAAAATAATTCTTAATTATAAGCTGAAAACAATAATGAACGGAAAATACTAGTATTATTCGTTCATTATTGTTTTCAGCTTATATTAAGAATTATTTTCACTTTTTAGTTTGATGTGTTTTAAAAGCGTGTTTTTTAGTTTTTTTTTTACTATATTTTATATGAGATATTCTCAGCATTTGATACCCATATAGTAAGAAAGCATGTCGAGGTTTTTTGTTAATTTGAGGAGTTTCTATGGCCACCTCTTGGGTCCATCATGAGACCCTGGACATCATGTATGACTAAAGATCTTGTCAAGATAAATCAAATCAGCCCAAACACGACGAGGTTATATTGTGTATTTTAGGAGTTCTAATGGCCACCTTCCGGCTCCATCATGAGACCTGGAGATCACGTATTACTAAAAATCTTGTTAAGACAAATCTAACGAGCTCAAACACGACTAGGTTGTGTTGTGTATTTGAGGAGTTCCTATGGCCATGGCCACCTTCCGTCTCCATCATCAGACCAGTTCCATGGTACCATAATATGTCATTGTCATCACGGTTACATAAGTGTACCAAATTTGAAAAAAAACGAATGACAGCAAGTGCTTTAATTGAGTTGCAAGATACCACCCGAACATACATTTGCATCGTTTTATGAGCTTTTTATGAGCCATGTCAGGGACTTTCGCGGCTCCATAAGTCTGGTACCAGGGTTTATTATGTTCAATCGATTAACAACCCTCACGATAAAAATAAACCATAAGAATTTTTTGATCATTCCAGCACCGTCCCGCTTAACAAAGAAGATGGCATGGGGACAGGTCCTGCAACTACAGGAGTATTCCCTGAACCACCATATTGCATGGCGTCTCCTCCAGCTTGTGAGCCTTCGAAGTACAGGAGCATTGATGGCAGCTGCAACAATCTCCAGAACCCTCAGAGGTGGGGTGTCTCTCATACGCCTTTTAGAAGAGCCCTGCCTGCGGTCTATGGAGATGGTGAGATATATTTCAAAACTATCATCATCATCATCATCATCAACATCAACGGCCCAGTTACAGTCCACTGCTGGACTATGAGCCTCCTCCACTTAAGTAGAGGGTTGCGCCGTGTGGTTACGGCAAAGTAGAATACATTTGTCACCAACCCCTACTCTTCCAGTGGGTGTCGTAAGAGGTGATTTAGGGACTACACCACGGAATTTGTCTCCGTGGACTACACATTGAACAGGGAACGGGCAGCAGCGCTCTCTGATACAATAACCTTTTAATCTGCGATCTCCAACCCGCCTGCCAAGCGTGGATACTATGGCATCGTCATTTTAATGTGAATAAATTATAATCATGTTAAATAATTCGTCATACGAAATAGTTCAGGAATTTTAAGGGAACGAAAGAAGTTCCTCAAGTATATAAAAATACCTAGATATTTTCTTATGTCCTTGTTCATCACAAATTAGTCCATTTAAAATTATTGTATCGTAAACTTGAAACAAACAACACCGTATTTCGCGAAATGTTTGGTATATTCGTAGTTACCTATATTATCGCTATTTCAAAGTCAAAATCACCTGAACTTTGATCTCAGTATCGCTCTTATGAATAGCTTCTTTGTGCTTTTAAAAGAGAAGTCTCTCACCTACATAATACGTTAAGTTTATATGGTATAGTAAGTAAGTACCTACTCCTTGTAATGTAGTGCTCCTGTACTATTATTTTCTATTCTATACTGTCAGACTACTGGGCAGCGATCCCCGTATCAGAGTTTTCGACAGAGTACCTACTCAGGCAGGACAGAACCAACAGATACCTGTTCTTTTAAAAAATTTGTTCGTCGTCATATTCCACCAACCGTCATTTATCCATATGCGTCGCGATAGTTTCTTTCATAATTGAAAGACTGCTTCAACTTTACAACCCACACCACAATCAATTATCTTTAAAAGACATCTCGTGCTTCGTTGTGATTGTGATGGATTAGTAGCAGTTATTTGATATACTTAGTATCAAATAGGTACAAAAGTTTGGTATTGCTTTAACTCCGAAGATTTTCGCTTGAACCAGCCGACGCTGATGCATATATTAAGTATTTCGTTCACAATAACATTAGATAAGTAGGTAAGGATATTTAATCATGACATCGCCAAAATACAGAGTAATCGTAATTACAGTAATAAAAATTATTTACCTTCGTAGTCTATAACATTCTTTTTAGTTTCTCTTCCGCTAACCTAACCTATACGTCATTCAAGTAATGCTGCTTCCGTTTCTAGGCATTAGTTCCCCTCGTCAAGGGGTGGACGGAGCCCCATTGCCGAGCGCAAGAGATGTCAGCGTGACTGTCCACCGACCGAGCTACGCGCATGATTCACAATTCACAGTCATGCTGGCTGTCTGGGGACAGTTCATCGACCATGACGTAACTGCCACTGCTCTAAGCAAAGGTAATTCCCAGTTTATGCAAAAGGAATATGTTTTTTTATTAGCTCCACAGCCTTCGAAGCTTAGCGTCGTGAGTTCGCATCTCGTTCAGGGAAAACATTAAGTTCTTGTCATTATCAAAGTTGATAAATACTTGTATTCAGTACAGGCGTTCAATCCAAACCCTCTAGCCACTTGATCAGAAAAAATGCCGTCATATTAGGCTTTACCTAGCTTTCGATTAGCATACTCCGTAGCCTAGTTGGTGGTGGTAGTACACCTGCTACAAAGCACAGGGTGGCGGGTTCGAATCCTACCCAAGGCATATTTGCCTTCGTGTGATGAGCGCTTGTGTTTGCCTTGTATGGCGTTGTTTATCTATATTGATCTATTATATCAGTTTTCGGATACAAGCTTTGCTTAGTTTGGGATCAGATGGCAGTGTGTGACATGTCCCGACGTATTCATTTATTTAAATATCCCCATATTTTTACCCAGGCGAGAATTCGACCTCTCTATCATGTTGCGACGATAGTCAGCCCACACACCCTGAGTGCTTCCCGGTGCGGTTGGACGTAGAAGACCCCTTTTATGAAGATTACAACCTCACTTGTATGGAGTTCGTGCGATCCGCGCCAGCTCCCACTTGCAACTTCGGTAAGTAGACTAAACGGAGTCAAAGTCAAAGTCAAATTTTTTTATTCGAATTAAGATTTTTACAAATCATTTTTCGACGTCAAAGCTATCATGGATGGCACGTTCACTACCAGTGTACGCCCTCTGTGGAGAGATGTTGGCGAAGACACTGGTGACTAGTGGTGACATGTGAAAATACATAAGCCGACTTAGATGAAGACACAGATAATGACGAAAGATAAAGACATAGTGATACAGACATATGAATGAAAGATCTCTCCGACCGTTTCCGGTGGAGTCAATCGGTGCAGACATATACGCATATAAAGACTCCGATACATAATTATACAGACAAAAACAATGATATAGATGTAGTACTAGTGTAGCAGACGTAGATGCATGTAAAGACCCAGATACAGGCAGACGTATGCGCAGATTCAGAAACAGATTAAAAACGTGGACATGCAGATAATAACCTAGACACTGACGAAGACAAAGACATAGATAGATACAGCTTACTTGATTACTCAATCAACTCACCAAACATTAACCATGTTTTCCGAATCTCACCCAGGTCCCCGTGAACAAATGAACCAAGCCACGGCATTCATAGACGCCTCCACAGTGTACGGTTTTACGGAGAACCGAACGACCCGCTTGAGGTCTTTCTCTGGAGGTTTGCTGAAGATGCTGAAGATCGGAGCACGAGAGCTGCTGCCGCCGTCTATGGACATCGATGATGGATGTAACACGGCTGAGATGAACGCTAAAGGGAGATACTGTTTTGAGTCAGGTAAGTAGCTTTTTAACAGCCTTCGTGGCGTGTTCGTGACTTCATGTGCATCTGCATTGAGTGACCTTTTTTTCAAATTATAGCTTTAAGTCAAAAATTTCTAAAACTTGAGTTAAATCTTTTATGACCAAAAAACTAGAACACTCCATCCAGACGTTTGAACAAATTTGCATGGTCTAAATCTCAGAAAGTACTAACTCATAACAATTTTTATTTTACAATTTAGTTAAGAATTTCAAAAATCTTTTAAGAAATTAACAACGTGCTAAGATGTGATGTTACAGATTAAAGACAGTTTAAATAGGTCACTCAATAGGGGATCGGACTACTATTTATTTTATTTTATGAATCCAAACTTCTTAGTTTCTGCTATCGAACACAAAAAGAATTTTTGCTCTATTTTAAAAATTTACCGAGTTATAAAGGTTTGAAATTCAAGATTAAACACAGAGGCACATACCCACTTGTGACGTCATTTGTTAGTAACGCTATATAATCTCCATACAAAAAATCGTTTTTGAAAGAGACAGACATATATTGAAACTTTAAAAAATCACTGTAAATTCGTTTTTCAACCGATTCTGTTTTTTTCTTCGCGAATCGTCTGCTACTAATCTATATTTTAAAAATAATTCATAAAATAATGGTAAATTCATAAAATATGGTGAACAGTCCGATCCCCTATTCATACGTGTCTGAACTGAGTGATCTGCAAAATATAAGTTTGATCTGAGAATTACATAAATATAATACTTTTATGTTATAGTTTGACTCTTTAACAAATTCGTAAAATAGAAATAATGGCTCAAAAGTTTACTGTTGAAAAATAAATGAAAGTTGATTTTCTTCGAAACGTTTGAACTGAGTGTCCTCTATAATGCGGCTTTACAGATTAAGCTAAACTTCATACATTGAAGCAAATTAGGAACAAAGTTTTTATTACTATTTTTTTATTAAAATATGAAATATAATTAATTTTTCTAAATGTTGCACTTTAAGAGAAAATCCACTTTTAATGTTTTCATACAAGTCTCCCCAGTTATACAAATAAATAAAAAAAAAAAACATGTATCCAGGCGACGACAGGGCTAACGAAAACCTCCACTTAACCACGATGCACCTTATCTGGGCTCGGCAACACAACCGCATCGCCACCGCTCTCAGCAAACTCAATCCCACCTGGGATGAAGAAACCGTGTTCCAAGAAGCAAGGAGAATCGTCGGCGCACAGATGCAGCATATCACTTACTCTGAGCTACTCCCCAACATATTGGGTAAGATATTCTATGACAAGTTTTGAAAATTAAATGAACAAGACTCACGGAATATAAAACAAGAGTGGAAAGGACAAACGTATTTTTTTCTATGAGAACCAGTGTCGCCAACATCACACATAGATAGCACTGTTCACATCACACACAGACTAAGACAATCGGGCATTTGACCAATCAGAGCTGTTGTACTCGTTTCAAACAAGAACGTTATATATACTTCATTACTAAATGTAAATGTTACTTTACATTTTGTTAGGTATCAATACCTATACCCCTTACTCTGTTATTTGAAAACGCTGGTATGTGATAAATGCACACTGGCAGCTTTATCTTGTTCTAGAATTGTATTTTCAAACGTTTTCGAAACATTCTGGTAGTGGTACAATAAATAAGATGTAATTTATGGGGAAAACAATGTTTTATTTAGAATTAATATTAATACATTAGATCACGTTATCGAAGGGCTGCCCAAATTAGACTGAGTCTTTCAAAAAAGCCTTTCAAGACTGATATGTTTCGAAAACGTTTGAAAATACAATTCTAGAACAAGATAAAGCTGCCAGTGTGCATTTATCACATACCAGCGTTTTCAAATAACAGAGTAAGGGGTATAGGTATTGCTATACCTAACACATTTAAACAAATAAAAAATATTTTTGCGCATCAGCACAGATATACTCTATACTTTCTTCACGTAGTTCAACGCTTCTGACCTAGATGGCTTACTACAAGATGCCTACCAATACATACTAATATATATACGAAAATAGGAATAGTTTTTGCAAGCTCGGCGAACTAAACAAAACTATGCGGACCTACTCATAGTTATGACACACGCGCCCCGCCCACATGTCCATTCCTCTCTTGTTTTATATTCCGTGACAAGACTCTTCAAAGACACCCAAAAGCGCAGGTATAATAGTTTTTAGGATATTGTATAGTATCAAAATCTAAAGTTTTTCTGCTGGTTTGGTTAAGAATAAACAAGAAAAAGAAGTCAAAATTCTTGAATCTTATAAGCAAAACAAAATCAACACATATTTTAATATGAACGTTTTTATTTTTAATGTCATTGGTTTTATTACTTAACATCTTCCAGGAGCGGATGTGATGTGGGCACTCAACTTGACCTTAAAGGACTCAAACTACTCTAATATCTACGACCCCGCCGTGGAACCTTCCATTGCCAACCACTTCTCTGCAGCAGCATTCAGATTTGCACACACCCTTCTACCAGTAAGTACTTAAATAAATACTTGTTGCTTTCAATATAATCTGGCAATCTACGGGCGTAAAGATATGTTTTTAGGCAATATGCGGTAGAGTACTGATCGAAATTGATCGAAAAACAAACTAGATACAACATTATCAAACAAATATATCTGTCCCTCTTTACGAAAACTAAATTTTCTATGGCGGATGCATGGCGCGCGTGACCAATGACGTCACAGGTCACGTTGGACCTCTGTCTGACCATCGACTAGCAAGCAAGCAAGATATTTGAAACATTATTTTTTATGTGTTTATCTAGAACTTGAAATTTAGTTTAAAAAAATGTGCATATTCCCTATTCTCTTGTGTAACTAAAAAAATCTCCAGGGTCTCATCCACAATGCCAACAAAGCGAATGGTACCATCACGTACGTTCAACTGCATCAGATGCTGTTCAACCCTTACGCCCTGTACCAACATAAGGGATCCAGGAACTCCATGAGATCTGCCATGGAGACTCCCGTGCATTCCGTGGACCCCCACGTTACTGCTGAGGTAAGATAATATTAGATATGTTTTATTGTAATACTATGTGTGTTACAGATGATAGTTACATTCTCAAAGTCAAACTCCCCCATCCCACGTATCACCAGACTAGCCAATAAATGTAGCAAATCCTCAGACATCTTTGCAGATTCTTCTCTTTATACCGTTAGAGCGTTACCAGCACTCTTTTATAAATTTGTTAATGTGACAATTTGTTCCCGGTTTTTGTTTTAAACTTTAGAAACTTTGTTAGTAAGTTAGTAATGTTAAATACAACGCATGAGGTGTTTACCTATAATTAGTTATACACTTAGTTTATATTTTTTTATGTATCAAAGTCAAAATTTTTTATTCGAATTAAGATTTTTACAAAATAATCATTTTTCGACGTCAAAGCTATCATGGATATATTATTATGATATATATAATATTGTTATTGTGATAATTAGTGTAGTATCTGTTGGTAAGCCTAATAAATAAAATAAAATAAAAATACATTATGTAAGTCTTCTGACTTGTGGATGCCAGAAACTATAGATTGAAGCATCAATTTTAAAGTGTTAACAAAGGATTGTTGGATTAACATCCAGAGTACAAATTTCATCCAAATCCGTTCGCAGTTTGTCAGTTTAGGCGTGATTGCAAAACATCCAAACATCTAAATATCCAAACATAATTTCACATTTACAATATTAGTGTGATTTATTCATATTTTCTCCCTAGCTAAGCAACCACCTATTCGAGCGTCCAATAGCCGTGAACTCGTCTAGCCCTCAAAAGACCGGGCCTTGCGGCTTAGACCTGGTGTCGCTGAACATCCAACGTGGACGCGACCACGGCCTGCCGTCCTACCCGGCTTGGCGCGCGCATTGTGGCTTGAGCCGGCCCACTAGCTTCGCTGACCTGGGAGCGATCTTCGACAAACAGTCCATTACCAGGATCTGCACCATTTACAAGTTAGTAATTGAGAAATGATGTCAAATATCCATGTTACACCTAAACCGGTCAGTATCGAAGCTGTAGATCACTACATTTACCTTGGACAAGTAATCCAGGTAGGTAGATCCAATTTCAATAAAGAGGTCAAGACGGATCCAACTCAGCTGGGCAGCGTTCGGGAAATTGCGGCATGTCTACTCGTCCAAAATACCTCAGTGTTTGAAGACTAAGATCTTTAACCAGTGTATATTGCCAGTAATGACCTATGGCACTGAGACGTGGTCGCTAACTATTGGTCTCATGAACAAGCTCAAGGTCGCTCAGCGTGCGATGGAGAGAGCTATGCTCGGAGTCTCACTACGTGATCGAATCAGAAATGAGGAGATACGTAGAAAGACCAATGTCATCGACATAGCTTTCAGGATAAGTAAGTTGAAGTGGCAATAGGCAGGCCATATAGCTCGACGAACTGATAACCGATGTGGAAGAAAGGTTCTTGAATGGCGACCACGGGCCGGAAGGCGTAGTGTTGAGCGGCCTCCCACAAGGTGGACAGATGACTTGGTGAAAGTTGCTGGGCGCCGGTGGATGCAAGTAGCGCAGGACCGTTCACGGTGGAAACCTATGGGGGAGGCCTATGTTCAGCAGTGGACGTCTTCCGGCTGAGATGATGATGAGTTGAGAAATTAATCTTAAAGTTGGGGTAATAAAAACTGTAAGAGGTTCCAAATATGGTGTTATCAATGGGGGGAATTTCAATGCCAATGATATGTATAGCGTAAACCTTAATGTAGTGTTTTTAAATCTTAGATTAAACTCCAACGTTATGTTAGAATAGAAGCTAGGCTATGACCGCAACTCAAAGTCGTCTTAGTTTAAAGGTAATCAGTCAGAGAAACATCTTACTTCAGTAGGTAAATTGTCTGTCTCCGTTGCTCTCACCATGACACCGATGCAATAATAAGCTAATTTATAAACAGTTTTTCTGGAGATAACGAAGGTCGCTTGCTTCTGTTTGCTTTTGAATTTGATGCATTGAATTTAAAGTAATGCCTCTGAGAAAATATTAGCAAGTCTCACCTTCACGTCTTTACTTATTTATCCTGGTCTGTTATGACATCAAGCCTACTGTGAAAGACGATGTTGTTATTATCTTCTTTATCAATTTAAAATTTAAAATCAATTCTTCAATTTTCGTGTGGAATCTAAATTTTGGAATATTTTAGAAGGGTGGAATTATGTAGATTACGTGTAATGTTCTGCATTATTCTCTGATATCCGTCCGAGTAATGCCCATCTTCTTTGTCTTCATAGGTTTTATAGTAAAGTCGACAACCGATTTCACAAATCTATTCAATAATGTCCACCTGTAAATTTTTACATCTAATGATCTGTTTTTTGATAAAACATTTTTATTGGAAACTCAAAATAACATCTTCCCCCCTACAGAAGCGTAGACGACATAGACTTATACTCGGGAGCGTTAGCCGAGGACCCTAAAGGGAGACTGCTGGGGCCCACGCTCACGTGCCTCATCGCCGACCAGTTCCTCAGACTGAAGGTCGGAGACCGCTTCTGGTACGAGACTGATGATCCCAAGGTCGGATTCACACTAGGTAAGAGACCAGTCTGCATATATTTAAACTAGGCATTACAATTTTGTTTAAAAGACAGATTTTCACTAATTTATACCCGTCGTTTTCTTCCTTAGGGAGAGGGTTTCCAAAAAAAACCATGTTATAGTTGGGTTATTATAGGATGAGTTCTGACAGCTTCAAAATTCTTCATACGACTTTAACAACTTTTTTTTATAATATTCAGTTTAAAAACCATATAGCTAATAATTAAAAGTAAAGTAACTTCACCTCTTATTTTATCATTAAACAGTATGTAATTTTACTTAATAAATAAACGAAATAATATTAAAAAGTTTTTAAAATTTTAATCTGTAAGAGCTCATCCTACAGTAACCCAACTATATTGCTTGCTTACGTACGTCCCAAGAACAGCAATCCAAGTTTCTGGACCAAGTAGTTTCGGCTCTGCGATGATCTGTTGGTCTGTCAGTTTTTACTTTTACTCAGATAATACGGGTAATATTTCCTCAAGTATGAAGTTTGATTTTGTTACAATTACGAGATTATTATTTTTTATTTTACTAGAGTACCTATATAGATTATTAATTGAAAGAAATTTTCTCGGTAATCTTATTCCCAACCAAAAATTTGAATCTTTGACTGAACAAACGAATAAATTATTTGCTCAACACTAAAACCAACTACAAGTACATTCAATCTCTTCTAGAACAACTAACAGAAATCCGGAAGACAACCCTCGCTGGGGTGATCTGTGCGAATGAAGAGTTGTTGGATCAAGCCCAGCCCAGGGTCATGGAGGCAGTCAGCGCCACCAACCCTCTCGTGGACTGCTACGAGCTTCCACAGCCACTTTTGACCCCTTGGAAGGAACAGGCCACCCCTAAGGCAACTAAAGGAAAGAAGAGTAAAGGAACCAAGAATTAAATGGGTTCTCATCTAAGGGGTTCTCACGTACAATGCAATTAAAATAACAGTTCCTGTGGCTTGTGCGAACTTCACTTGTATATGGTAATGTGCTTTATTATCTGTGTCAATCAGTATTTAAATACAACAGGAGATTAAAGTTATTTCAACCGCATTGTGAAGAGTATGCTGTGGACGAATGGGGACCGTGGGGTGATACTTGATACGAAATTGCTTTATCTATTGTTTCTTAGATAATTGTGTTATTCTTATTGTGAACTGATTCATCAACGGCCCGTTACAGTCCACTGCTGGACTATGAGCAACTGATTAGTAAGAAAAGTAAAAATTGTATTTTTACCAATCCTTACAGCTCCAAAAACGGACATCGTTAAATTTAAAAAGTTGTTTAAATTATATTTGCAAAAAAACACTCGAATTTAATTCAAAATATAACACAAAATAAATAAATTATTCCTTTGTGTAAAAATAAATGATTTATAACAATACATTTCGGTCACTTCACAGATAGCTTGCGTAAGTTTTGTTTTTTTTTTTTAAGATTTTTGTGTTTTGTTAGTTAATAGGTATTTGTTATGGAATTTGAATATTTTATCCGATAAAAATATTGAATTTAGTACAAATTACATAGGGTGACTCCGTCGTAGTAGTCATCAAACAGAATTAGATTGTAAGTTTTAAAATATAATCATAATAATACCTACATACTGCCTTATTTTACTTGCAAGATAGTCAGTATTTTTTTAAGATAAATGTTTTATATTACCATAAATTTCAGTAAATAAATACAATACAGGGTGCAAAAGGGTGCATTTAGTTCATCCTTTTGGAAACACCCTGTATATTAAGAAATTATGACTCCAATGTAACTGTGAATATAGTGCCAAAATTCAATGGAATTTTATACCTACCCACTGAGATTGTTTTTTGAAATTGTTTTATGTAGTTTGCTAAGAGAAATAAATGTATACTTAATCGGTTTTACATGTGTGCTATTTCTTATTATAACAATAATATTTTGAGTGGACAAAGATTTTTTTATACGGGCAAGACTATGGAAGTATTTGAAACATTTTTTGTTTCATTTTAAAGTATTTAATAGTTTTTCACGTAGTTCAAAAAATGGGCATTCTTAATATTACGCATTAAATAACGTGCAGTCCAATAATTTGAGCTAAAAACCTGAATTATTTGCTGCAGATTATTTGTTGCGTATTATTTGCTGCACGTTATTCACCGCACATTATAATTGTATCGTATGAAAGTATTCATTATGTATTTGATATGAATGAATTAAATATACTGATTTTTCAATATGACTAAGACCTTGTATTTTTATTTATTAGGTATCTTCGCTGATTCTCATTATTTTGTTTACCAATTTAATATTGGTTGAATGTGCGATTCTAACTATATTATTTAACAACTATCTACCACATTTATACAAATAAAGATTTTTCATTCATTATGGTTTTTAAAATTGAATTTTCCTACGGTAAAAACCATCTCTCAGCGAATATTACGAAAAATTGTCATTACATATACATGAGCCATGTCAGTGTCCTTTGGCCACAAATATGTTTTATTTTTTAGTTCTTCAGTGTGTCTTCAGTCCAATAGGGGATCGGACTACTTTTTTTTTATTTTATAAATCCAAACTTCTTAGTTTCTGCTATCGAACACTAAAATAATTTTTGCTCTATCTTTAAAATTGACCGAGTTATAAAGGTTTGAAATTAATGATTAGACAGAGAGGCACATACCCACTTGTGACGTCATTTTTTAGTAACGCCATATAATCTCCATACAAAAATTCGTTTTTGAAAGAGACAGACATATTGAAACTTAAAAAAAACACTGTAAATTCGTTTTTCAACCGATTCTGTTTTTTTCTTCGCGGATTGTCTGCTACTAATCTATATTTGAAAAATTATTCTTAAAATATGGTAAATTCATAAAATATGGTGATCAGTCCGATCCCCTATTAACCCACAACAGCTGATTAACGCAGTAACGACTATAGGGAATATGCATAGAAAAAATGTTCGTTTTTCGTTTGATCATTTGGAAGTATACAAAAATAAAATACTGACTTAACAGACAGAAATTGATCGAAAAACAAACTAGGTACCTACTTACAAATTATTAAACAAATAAGTATTATTCTGTCCCTCTTACGAATACAAAATATTCTATGGCGGATGTATCGCCCGCGTGACGTTATGACGTCACAGAGTTATAACTTTGATTTTGAGCAAGATATTTGAAAAAATATTTTTATGTGTTGAACTTGAACTTGAAATACTTCGATTAATGAATTTAAAAAAATGTGCATATTCCGTATCGTGGGACGTGAGAACTTGTGCATCTCGCCCAAGAAGCTTTATATAAGCTTCTTGATCTCGCCCAATGATGTACCTATAAAACGCCTGCCATAATTGGAATAGCAAACACGCCTTACAACTTTCGAACAGTTGCTAATTTGAAACGTTTCCGATTTATATTAATTAGTATGCAAACTACCAGTTTTATTGGTCTTAACTCATAATTATTTTGAACTTAATGTTCTCATTTACACCTACGGACATGAAAGTTATTTGCCAATTATTTCCAAAAAGGTAATGAATTATTTATTGAAATGTAACTATATCTTGTAACGGATATGGAGAGTACGAGAAATATTTTACATTTGCAGTGTTTTTATATTCGTATTGTTAAGTTATAAATAACATAAGGGTCCAAGGGTCCAAGGGGACCAAGATCGATCATCCGAACGTTCTACCCTGGGTTCGATTCTCGGTGAGGACACTGTCAAAAGAAGACATTTTATGAGGCTGTCCCAATTTGGTTAGAAAATATACTCGTACAACGTGTTAGTGAAATAAATAACGCTAAACCTCTCGGGTGCTAACTCAGCCCATGAAACTGAATACCTTTTGTTTTGCAACTTTCCGAAATCGCAATAAAAAAATACTTTTGATACAAATAGACTCGGCTAGCTGCGCCGGCGTCAGCTCCACGGGCTGAGTTACCACTAGAGATGGGCAAACCACCGGGTTTAAACCTACCGCTGGGTTTTTACCCGATAAACACCCATTTATTCCCACCCACTGGGTGAAAATTCGGGTGTTTATTATTTTTATAACAAAATTTATATAAGTATCCATATATCATTAGATTTTGCGAATGCACATTATATGTGACATTTTTTCACTTATTTGCCAGTAAATGCAGGGGCTTAGAACATCTATTTTAGCAAGATACCAACAAAGCAATGGATAAAACGGCGTAAAGCACAAAATCTGCAGAAAATATTGTTTTTAAGGGCAAATCTCGGTATTGGAACAAGAAACATAAAAAAAAAAGATGGCGATAAAATTATTGTTCGTAAGTCATGCATGAACCATGGTTTAGGGTACTATGTTTAGAAACGAGAGAAACAACAGTACCAATTATGTTTAAAATATCAATATCCGAGATGGCAGCAAACTTTTTCGTTTATTGGGTCAACTTCGATTAAACTCAACACAGTGTTATAACATGTCCTAGGCCAATCGTAATATCAGGCAGCTTCCATCATTTAGTATACTGTCACCGTGACTTTTGTCGCCCGTACTTGCCACGTTCGCATGCAGTGTAGGTATGAGTGAGTGTAGTGCTAGCTAACTGTAATTACAACTTCTTTTGATCATCCCGTTAGAACTTGAGCATTCTTCTTCTTAGCGAGTCGATGGCAAGTCAAATTTTATAATGTTGTAGCCCAGAATGTGGCCACTTGGACGGCGGATTGTGTGGCGTCCATCAAATCTTGCTGCGTGCAGGTGGCAGGGCACGCAGGACATGATGTCAGGTGGGCCATCGTCTGTACTTCTCCGCACACACAGTTTATGTCAGTATTATCGGAAAATCCCCACCTAGACATGTTATCTTTACTCCGGCAGATCTGAGTCTGAAGTCTATTTAAAGACTTCCAGATCGGCCACGACAACTGATGTCCGGGTGGGAGATTCTCAGATAGCGTGACAAAGGGGCTAGGAAGGGAGACTCCGCGGCGCCAGGGTCGTTGGTCAGTGGTTCGACGCACTTTATAAAACTTTTTCGGCTTTTCAGCCGTTGTGGCACTGGTTTATAGCCACTCAGTGGGTGCCGAATGTCGTCGTCCATTTTACGCCTATCAAAGGAGCTTGCAACTGCTCTGCGGACATCTGGAGGCGCTATGCCAGCTAATGGAAACAGCAACTTAACCGGCGTCGGTTTCAGGCAACCAGTAATGATCCGGCAAGTTTCGTTTAAGGCTGTGTCCACTAGCTTGGCATGAGCAGAGCGGTCCCATACTGGGCATGCAAATTCGCCAGCTGAAAAGGCAAGCGCCAAACCAGTAGTCCGCAGAACTTGTGGTGTGGCTCCCCATTTAGTGGTGGTAAGGCGCCGCACTAGATTGTTTCGAGCATGCACCTTCCTTTTCACACTCTCACAGTTCTTTCGGAAGGTAAGAGACCTATCCAACAGCACGCCGAGGTATTTGGGGGAGTTACTGTGGGAAATAGGCACCCCACGCCACGTGATTTTGAGCTTTCGACCCGCCTGTGCATTGCGAAGGTGAAATACGCATGACTCAGTTTTAGACGGATTGGGCTTAAGGGAATTCTCTGCGTAGTAGCAACTCAGGTTCTTGAGAGCTACCGTCAGATTGGCCTCAACCTCTTCGAAACTGGTCGCTTGAGAAGTGAGAGCAAGATCATCAGCATACACAAAGCTGGAGGTATTTGGACTGGACGGCTGGTCGTTGGTATATCAATTTCGGGTCAACAAAGCTAGTGAGGCGTACCAGCAGCAACCGCTCAAATAATTTATAAGTATGGCACAGGAGTGAAATGGGCCGAAAATTTTTGGGGTCATCTGCTGGTTTTCCTGGCTTTGGTATAGCTGTGACCTTCGATTTTCTCCAGAGTCTTGGTATTAGGGCAGATTCCAGACACTTGTTGAACATTTGTAGCAGCCATGATACTGCGACGGGGCCAAGGTCAACTCCGGAGGCTTTCCCGCACTTAAGGGATTTAATGGCGGTGATGATGTCACCATGCCCTTCTACTATTATGCGTCATGTTGATGTTGGTTACAGTATCAATCCACTTGTCCCGCCGACTTTCATCAATCCGCGACAGTAACTCTTCCCCGACTCGTGTAGTCTCCTCGGAAAAGGGATCACCGCAGTACAAAGTCTCGTATCGCATCAACAGTTCCCCCGACTCCTTCGATAATCCTGGGATGTAGGAGGTACGGCATCCTCTGGGGATATAGTGACGAGACACCTCAGAGACTATGTCAGCAAACCGATCATATTCTCGAGGGGATGGTGGTACATTCAAGAGGTCGAGGTCGAGGTCGAGGTCCAAGGTAATCACCTCGATGCCATTCTGGGTCGAACATTCAGAGGATTTTACTCTTACTCCGGGAGTAACAAACACTGCGTTACCGTGTTCCGGGTGTTAAGTCTCAGAGATAAGAGTGAGTCCAGCTACGTGTGGTCGGCATTGTGTTTCATCTCGATGGGTTTCTTGTACACACAGTACATCGCAGTGTGTCTTGCGACAGAGTTCAGATAAGAGTTCTGATTTGTCTTTCGAGAAACCCTCGATATTAATCGAGACTACACACAGTCTTTAACTTTGCCGGCTTTAACACTGGACTGTATGGTTGATTTTGATTTGCCATCGTGGGGAAAGGATTCGCCAGTCAGCTAGAAATAGAATTCGCTAGACTGTTGCCCAGGGTGCGCCAGACGTACTACCGAGTAGCGGTAGCGGTACGTCGCTCGGGGAGGCTCCTTTCATGCACCTTGAGCATTAAAAGATGGCGACATTTTACAGATTTCTACTGTTTTATTTTAAAAATGTTTATTCGGTTGAACTTATTTGAGTCGATGTGAGTCCAGCGGCTGGAGCGCTGATATACATCAATATCTTTTACGCATGTAGGTTTTCTTAAACTTAGTAAAATGCTTTACGCTAGAATATACAAATACAAACAAATTCTAAACAAAGTTTCAAAGAAATTGTCTCATAAACAAAACAATTGGCTGCTACCTTGGGCTTTCCACATTATTGAAGTTGCGCATATTGCATATAAACAGGGTATTTTCATCAAGATATACAATAAAGATTTTATTTTTATTTTATCATCAATTATTATAATAAACACCCACAAAAATGGGTTGTTATGGGTAAAAACCGGGTTAAAACCCAAATCACCGGGTTTTTACCTGGTCAGGTGGTTTGGGTTTTAACCCACCGCCCATCTCTAGTTACCACCCGAGAGGTTTTGCGTTATTTCACTAACACGTTGTACCTATTGCAATTAATTCAATTCACAGAAAATTTATATATTATTCGTATTTATAAAGCATCTATATATAAAATAAATAAATAAAATAAAATAAAATAATAATTTATTTGCAATGAAAATGGTACAAGTTTGCAGATGTTCGGCACAAGAAAGATAAACACATTCTCAGTCACATCAATGTAACATGAAAATTATAAAAATGTCGTAATAAAATTCACTACATCTGACCTCGAAAGTCAAAACATAAAAATGCCAAACATAGGTAAAATTATTAAATGTCATGATAAAATCTCAGAATAGAAAAATAGAGAATGGAACAGAATAAAAATAAATGTTAATTCTACTATAAGGGTCAAAATATAAAAAATGACCAACAAACGTAATCAGATCATGAATATTAGATCTATCTATCGGTCATTCCCGTTGCAGTTCTAATTTACCGTGCCAAGTCCGACCCTTCGAATTTGCCGACTGATCAATTTTGACAAGAGTCATGTTTGGGGTTTTTGCTTAGGCGGGTGCCGACACCGTCACCAGTAGATCATCGACCTTACAACCTACACGATAATGATGATATGAGTAGTCTGAAATCATTGTGTTTGGTATCGTGTGGATTCTATAGCCGATGATCCCACAAATCCTGGTGTCAGGACTCAGGAGCATAGTGCCGCCAAAAGCCTCTTACATAATAATAAGTATATGGACCATGTAACGTACGCTTGTAACTAATTACGAGTAGTAATTATTGTTTCGGCAGTTTCCTGATCGGGATTTGATCTCAGCACGTCGAGAACGACATCCAAAATGCTCTACCTCGATATTCAGAGGCTGTCACCTGATATCAAATAGAATGTTGACATTGTTTGACTGTCACGGCGTTAAGATTTGAGTAGACACTAAAAAACAACTTTTCACTTCTCATGCTTATTTGTGCAGGATATAGGTGCATAAAATCGAATTTTGTGCACAAGTGCATTAACGTATCTATCTACACATAAATGTATCTATATTAAGGCAAAGAAAATGAGCCATACAGCTAAACACAATAAGAAGTTTATGGATATTTTTTGAATTTGAATTTGTTGTTTTATAATATTTACTTTAATTTATTTGCCTTATGTGTTTTTAAGACATAAAAGATATTAAAATTTAAATTCAAGTACGGTAGGTTATTATATTAATTTAAGAAAATTATTATTACAAAATTAATTTAATAGTAGGCTGTACAGGTCTGCAGCCCAAGCCTAATCAATGTCGTAAGATTTAAAAAAAAATAAAGCGGCTGGAAACAGCTCTTGCTTTTTGTGCGTTTATCAATTTGCTAAAATTGTTAAAAATGTCCAGTGAAGAAGAGGATTTAAAACTCTCTCCTAATACGCTTATGGAAATGAATTCACAGAGAGCTGTGCAACAGGTATTACCGCCAAAGTCTCGGGAGAAATATCTCAAAGTTTACGATAATTTTGTAAACTGGTTAATTAAAGAAATGTTTGTTATACTACTGTTTTATTTCCTCGCAATCGAAGTGAAAAGCAGAGTTTATAACTCGTCCACAAAACCATTTATCCTCGACACTACTATCAGCCCTCACCTTCGGCTCGGGCTGCTAAAAGTCGCGGATAAAAAATGGTTCGTTTTGTGCACTTATTGTAAAATCTACTATTACTAGTTTTCCCTACATGCAACAGTACAAAAACTAGATTACAAATCCTAAAGCACAGCTACTACAGTGCGATTCTAAATCATATATAGAGGCAAATGACAACTGAATATTGCCAGATACAAAAAAAGTTTATCCCACCCAACATACGAAAAAAAACGTTTTGTATATATAATCTTTCCTGCAATTTTTTTTAGGAATTCTCATTCGAATTGACCCAATCAGCTGATCGGTTTGTTTGAAAGGTTTTTTTATATTTGTGGAATTTCTGGAACAAAAGTTGTTCAGTTTCATGGGCTACCACCCGAGAGGTTTTGCGTTAGTTGTAGTACATTTGTAAAATCGCTGCCCAAAATAAAAAGAGGATTTCGAAATTATACACGTCTTTATTGAGAACCGATCAGGAGTTCTCCGTATATAAAATGTACTCTTTGATCGGGAGTGAACAGAGCGAGACTCCTTGCCGTTACATATTATACGTGTATATTATAATACTTAGTACCAATATAGTCCAAATTAGCGACATCTACGGAAATTATCTTGAACTATCTGCCTAGCTACCAAAGAACATAATGAAATCAATGCAAAGCCTTAAATTAATTAACAATTGGTCAATTTTGAATAGATAGCGCTGTGTTTACAACATTCTCGCCAGGAGTTAAAAAATACGTTGAATTTGATGTGTCGACTGTCGACCGACTCACCCTGAGTAGGCAAATGTAGTTTTTTGGCTCATAATCTGGCAACATTAAGCTGTCAGTCGCTCTACATTATTTTGGATCACACTGTAGTATCAGGGGGCCGTTTCACGAAGCTACAAGTTACAAATTACATGTACAATTTGATGTACATTGCGTAGACAATGAGATAAAACGATAAGGGGTTCCAATTTTGGCGAATTGGCTACGCAATGCGTATCAAATTGTAACTTGTTATTAGTAAATTATTGCTTCGTGAAACGGGGCCCAGGTGTTTATGACTCAGAAGTTCCATACAAGTCTGCCATTATTTGGTACCGTAGGAAGACGATGGCCTTCAAAGCTTAGCTACTAACTTGTGCTAACATTTAATGAATTACCAGTTACAGTAAATCCTACTCTAATGCGAAGGTAATAAGATGTGTAAGATGCAGTTGTGGAGGCAAGGAAATTTTGGTTTGGATGAATATGGACTAGGCTGATGTCAGGCTAAGCAGGTTTCAGATAAAGGATGTTTTGAACTGATTTTACTTTAATCAAATTCATAACGACCCTGCTCTCTATCCGTGGAAATAAGTTTTTTATAGCCTAGCGTCCATCGAAATGGTATTTTCTCGTGAGAATAATTGTTATTTTCCGTGAAAACGTAACAAAAATTCAGACAGATAGAGCTAGTGAACACGGAGGGGACAACTATCTTTGTATCAAATTTCATCAAAATTGATCCAGTAACAGATAAAAAGACAAAGATACTTTAACATATTTGATAACATTTGTAAGGATATCCCACCAAAAACATACATGTGAATGTTTGCCAAGTTCAATTAAGGGCTTCGCCAATAAAAAGTGTGAGATCTTTCATGGGTACCAAGTTCTATATAAGTTCCTTAAATAATTGCTATAGGAAAGCACAACTTTCTAATAGCACTAATTTTAAAGCACAAATTGCTTTAAAATTATTTGTGTTATATTACTTGCTACTACATGTGACCTAATAAAAGCAATTTTGTCTTTTAATTAACTATAAGGGTCTCAGTAGTCATCTAAACGCACATAATAAAGCTACCTAACAAAAACAAATTAGAAAACAAAGTTATTTATTCACCTAGCCTGCATACTAAATGCTTTAAAAAAATCGCATTAATAACTTTGTCTTCTAAAATAAAACATAATTTTGAGTTTTCTCTTTTTTCATACGTCCAATGACCTTGATGCCAAATCTTAAATTCCTAGGTCACCTGGAAGTAGTCTAACATTTTGATGAGTGAGTGAGTGAGTGCATGAGTGATAAAAATAGCGATTTTTGAACGTCAATATCTCGGGAATGGCAAGACCTACATTCATAAAATTTAGAATTCTAGGTAATTAAACTACGCTTAATAGACATGCAAAATTTCAAGTGTGTAGGTTTAACAGATAAGTTTTGGGGGGGGGTTGAAAGTGGCTCGTAATAGTTTGTGTAATATAACACACTGGTGCATCGTCGCCTTTTTCTTTTGCGAACTTGGCGGACACACTGCTGTGTGTCTAGATATTATGGTAATAGGATGTTTGGTTTCATGATGCATGTTGTGAAAAATTCGTTTTATTATCGTTTTATGCCCCTCAGTGGGGCCGTATTATGACCTGTTGATGGGTAATTACTTTATGTAGTAAAACATGTTAATTTCACACTAACCTCGATGCAGAAGACTTAGACGTCAGTCGAAACCTAATATTTTTCGAGCATAAAGCGTTTTTCGTGTTTTGAAAGGTACGTTAAACCGTCCTAGCTGCCATTGCAGATTACAGCCAATAAGCAAGAGTCTATTTCAGATTTCAATCACTTACTAATGCTTTTAGTAAATTATAGTGTAGTTAATTTTTTTCTTATCAGACCTTGTAATACCTCATATTTCCAGTGTTCTCAACTAGGCAAGTGTCGTTGGCGGGTCCTGTGTGATAGATGGTCTGTTCTGTATCATCTGTTTGCTGTGTGATCATTGATATTCAATTTAGACTTTCAATACCAAGAGCTTTTGTGTCTTAAGGTCAGTAAATATTACTAAACACTTAATTTGAGTGCTAATCTTGGTAAGGTTCCAGAAGAATTTTGGCGTAATAAGGTTTTGGGTATAAAAAATATGAGATGGTCATATGTTTTTTATCCCGCGGGAAAAAGTGGGGGAGATAAGACTTTTCAAAACTGCAAACAAGTAGTTTAGACGTGATATGGGAACAAATATCTAAACATCCACAAATACTTTTTTATTTTTTACTTATTATTGTGATTACTGTATCGGCTCATTTTACCGCGTGAAGACATCTTACGTCCATGGTAAAAATCTGAAAACAAAGCGAGTGAGACCGTCTACAATGTTCCTATTTTGCAACGCTATCTACTGAATGTTATCACGACATGTGAGCGTTTATCGTATCGTATGTTTATCGCTAATTTATTCTTACTATCTCTCACGTTACGTGTATACTTAGGTATTGTAAACAATCCAAGTACGTCCATCATCGACACCTGCGCAGAAGCGGACGACATAATTATTGCAATAATCTCTAGTCTAGAACCTTCCGGTACACTCACGTGAATGAACTACAAACAATGCAACGTTAGAAATAAATCTATTATGTACTGCTTGTATTTTACACCGTGACACTTTGCAATGAGGGCTGCCCATGAAACTATACAAATTTCCCCTAGGAACAAAAACTATACAAATATCCCCAAGGTACAAAAACTGATAAACGACAAAATAACGTCCCTTTCATAAAAAGCCGCGCTGTCAGCTGGTCGAATTACCATGGGAGATGTAATGTTTTTTTTCATCTGACTATATGAATGAAATGAATGAATGAAATATTATACTATATATGTTTTATTGGAAAAGTTCTGTTGTCCCCATGGACGACTGAGCCCTCTTGCAAAAGGTTTAAAACGAATAAGGTAAAAGGTTTAAATTTCACGGTGTATAACAATAACCTCCTGAGTCCCGACTTTTAAGAAAAGAATATGTTCCTGTAGCCGAATGCCCTTTATAAAGAACTATTTATTTTTCATCAGTAAGTCCTGAACTTTAAGCATAATTTTAATCAATTTGCGATTGCGTTAGTTGTTTTTGCTGGAACAAAAGTTTCATTATTTGTTGAAAGCTTAATAAATCGATTTTGAAAAATATTAAATAATTTGTTCTTTTTATAGAACATTCGGTTTGAATGGCATATGAACTGAGTTTTATAAGTTGCAGAACCATTTGATATTTTTCACTTTTTTACTGGTTTATTAACTAATTTCGTTTAAATTTGTAAGTATAGGTGGTACAAATATTTATTAATAAAAAAATAATTACATGCAATCAATGTATTTATTAATTAACGTAGTTTTTATACATTATTTTAATGTTTAATATCAAATAATCAACTTTGACATAATATTATGACACTAATATCACAAAACAATATGTTTAAGAAATTAAAGCAAGTACTTTCTTATAAAATAATTAACTTCAGTCTCAAAATGCAAAAAATAACTTCAAAAATATTATTCTTATTACTAATAACTTGGTAATCTTTGAATAAACCCTTCAAAAATTAAATAATAATGTAGTCTTTTAGATTCATAACCGTCAGTTTTTGGCGTATTAGCAAAATATAAAACATACAAAATGAAAAATAGTAAATGAAAAAGAAAATTAAAAAGAAATGGTATTAAGATTAAGTATTACTGTGAAAGATGGAAATCAGCAAAGTAGTTGCGTTTTGTAGTTATACAAATTGGCAAATTACACGCCGTGCACGATAGAGTCGTTTTCTTGTCGCACCCTTTTTGACGGCAACGATGTTGTGTTTTACCCATTGCCGGCAAATGAATTGCTCCATGTTGCCTAAATGCAGAGGAAGGAATCTGATTCATTGGAGGTCGGCCGCTATTTAAAGAAACACCATTGTTTTCTACGGGTTCGTCTTGACACTCGTTGTTGGTAACGGGATAGAGGCAGTCATCTATAATTTTTTCAGCAACAGTTTGTTTGAATGCTCGAAGTTGAGGAGGCGCCTTTAAATCCCCGTTTATTCAACTCATCCAGCAGCTTAATACTTGTAAAAAATCGATCGCAGTAGATGACATGACCCGGTACTAGAGTCTCAGTTAACTTCAAGATTACATTCTCACCCAAGTTAAACTCGTTACCAGATAAAGTTTGTTTCCCTTGATACACCAAAATATCGCATACCAAGCCATTTGGGTTTGCCAATATAAAGGCTTTCAGACCCGTGGGGTTTGGCTTCCCGGGACAATACTGTCTCATAGGGCAAGCACCAGTAAATGGGATTATCATCTCATCAATGGAAATCTTTTGATTTCGACTCTGCTGATGACAACCCTGTATGACCCTTTTCAGCAGGGGTCGAACTTTCCATAGCATATCCTGTTGTCTCATTTCAGGTGTTATGTCATTGTCATACACGAGATTTATAGAATTTCTAATGAGAAAGTACCGGTCTCGTGTCATAGTCTTCACTATTACAGGTACAGCATATTTCTCGCTCCAATACATGCGTATCTGCGGGTAACCAATGCAAGCCATAAGCATAGTAATAGCAAAAAAACATTTGCATTCTTTTGTAGTGAAATTTAAAGATTTCCCTGTTTTTTCAATGGCAGTTTGATTGGTTTTATCCACCATTAAACCGAATAAATCATCGTCAATATATTTATGCAAATATTCTATCATAGATGATTTACTTTCAAAAGGCATGTATGAGGGTTGTAACAAAGCAGGCCATTCTTTGCTGAAACTTGTCCTAGCCCATGAAACATCAGTTTGTCCAGCTCCAGCACTACTACTACGAGCTCCTCCACGAGTACGCACTCTTCCAAGTGGCTGTATCCCACCTCGGGTCCGAACATTGCTCTGTGATCTTATTCTTCGAGCCCCACGTGCAGTATTACCATGAGTTCGACCACGTTTACTTACAGGAGAACGAAGATCTTCATCCTCAGACACAGATGCTTCATCACTTTCTTCACTATGAGAATTCACTACGTCTTCAGGCTCCTGGTATGTTACGTCTTCATCGTCTTCTGCATCTTCAATCTCAGATTCTTCTAGAAGTTCATTTATGTCTTTATCTCGTAAAACTGTCAGGAAAAAGAATAAATTTTGAAATTAAACAAAATAATTGTATAAGATAGACTAGGAACGAGTGTGATTCGTACAGAACAAAACATGTCAACGAATAAGCATTACAATCACCGAGCGTTCTTTATAAAGAACAAATTTTTAAATCGATACTTTATTAAGATTTTTTCGCATAATTTGCTAAAATAATTATTTTCAAATGTTGTTTATTAATAATACTAAAAGAATATAAAAGTATTTTAACATCAACTCGAAAAAAACTAAAGATTTAAATAGATTTACTCACCCCGGTCTCGACGAGCCGCCATTGTCACTTGCACGTGGCCAAATAATGAAAATTTAGCTGTCAAATATTGGATAACCTTAAATGTGTAAAAGAGACAGATACATATGAAATCTAAATAACGCATTATTTTTCGAATTTTCTAAGCAGTCATTTTATTATACCTAAAAAACAGGTTTGTTCTACACAAAGAATGCCCGGTCAAAATGATTACTTGCGTTTTGCAATAGCCAGGACTCAAGGATGATCACCATTTTGTTCTTTAGGAAGTGCGCGGGGACTCAGGAGGTTATAGTGTTCCCTCCCATCACTAAGACGTAGATAAAATTTATTCTTGGTACGAACAAGCTGACATGACCTATCGCGGCTACGCCCGTAACTGGATTTGTCCTGTTTCTAAAACTAACTATGCCATCTATGAACGCCGCGAGAGCAACACTGATCGTTCCAACCAATGACGACAGATGGCGTTGTTCGTTTTAGCAATCTTACTGAGGTAAGGTTTTATACCGTGGGAATGCGAACACGATGACGAAAAAGAATAGATATCTCGTAGCCGTAGCCGCTGTGCTACGCCGTAGTAAACGTAGCTATATGCTACGCTCCTGCTCTGACCTCTACGAAAGATTGATTGAGGTTATGTATGATACCTTGCATTACATGTAGATGATCTATTTGTGGAACATTTTACTTGGATGTAAGAGGACTTCTTATTATTGCGGGAAAATATTTATTCCCACTGGAAATTTAGGCAACCTTGCGAGCGAAACCTCCTTAAAAACAAGCGTAAAGTTTTGCAAATTTTAACCATCTCGTAGCTTCTCATCAACCCTTTGAGGGGCTCGAGCCTTCCTTGAATTAGGGCGATCGAGCTAGACAGTGCTATTTCACGTTCATTCGATAACAGTGAATCGAATTTGCGAGATTTCTATATTTTGTGAATCGATGTGGCGATAATTCAAGATGCCGTGAATCGATCAAAGTGTTTCAAGTTTCAGTATCGGACTCTGCTATGATGGAATTAATTTCTTTGCAGGAGTTTGCAGGTAAGTGTCGAAGAAATGTACATAAACGTAAAAGCCGCATTGTCTATCTAAGTTATTAATTGACGAAGTTTAAACACAAAAGAACTAACTACTTACATATACTTTGCTTTGAAGGAAGTTAATTATAGCAGTGACCGAGAGAGAAAGTTAATAAAATTAAAGAAAAAAACCTTTTTTAAAAACAAGCTTTTATTATTTGTTAAGAAAATGAACTAAAAAGTTAAAAATAAATTAACTCTAATTAGAAGTATAACACTTTATAAGTTCATTGTAACCTTTAACGATAATTAAGCTTCTTCGTCTACGACAAAATAATTCCATATCGTAATCATATATTTTTAACACCAAAACTTTACACCTTAATTATTAAATCTTCCCGTTTTTATTACAGTCCCAATTTTATAAATAAAAAAGCGTGTTACATTGTGATAGCTTAATTATACCATCAAAATGTAACACGCTTTTATTATTTATAAAATTGAGACTGTAATAAAAACTGGAAGATTCAATAATTAAGGTGTAAAGTTTTGGTGTTAAAAATATATGATTACGATATGGAATTATTTTGTCGTAGACGAAGAAGCTTAATTATCGTTAAAGGTTACAATGAACTTATAAAGTGTTATACTTCTAATTAGAGTTAATTTATTTTTAACTTTTTAGTTCATTTTCTTAACAAATAATAAAAGCTTGTTTTTAAAAAAGGTTTTTTTCTTTAATTTTATTTTTAACTTTTTAGTATGTTTAATTCGAGATTTACTACGACGTAGTTAGTAGCGCGTAGCAGCGTTTTTCCGTTATGTAGTCCGTAGTACGTTCACATAATAATGTGCTGCTTTGAGCACTTAAAGTTATGTATTTTATTTATATTTAAATATTTCATTTTTTTTGTTTGTAGTAGGGTAAAATAATGTTTAAATTAGTTATGTAATCACTAGTTAGTTATTTGTAACATTTCTCATTCTATCCATTTCTTTTAATGCATCAACATTACAAGGTTTCTTCGAAGTCAACTTGGAGCAGTCAAGTTCTTCGATTCGAAGTCCTGCTAAAGACTTAACTCTGCTTAAAGCCACATAAGCTTGACCAGCAGCAAATAATTTAGAGCCTAGATAAATAACAGCATGATCTACAGTAGTTCCCTGCATTTTGTGCACAGTTGAAGCCCAAGACAAGACAATCGGAAGCATTCTTCTTTCAGCTGTGCCGTAATTAAATTTAGCAGGAAATTGAATTGATTTAGGCTGTATTATGTGAATGCCATCCTTGCCGAGGTCCATTGTAGAGGGATAAGGGCTTCAGTACAACAGGGTTCGCCCTGGTACCCTGAGGCGCAACGTTAGCGATATGAAATGTTTATACACCCTCATACCATTCAGCCCTCGGCACGTGCTCACCTTGGCATTGGGTCATCCATCTAATCAATCAGACATAATATAATCCACATTCATAACAAACGGAACGAACTTTTTCCCAAATCTGTTGGAGTTGCATATTCACGCCAACTAAGATGCTCGTCAAAACGAATCAAATGAGCGCAAACTCGATCGGGTTGCGTCGTTTAATTACGGAGTTCCTATGAACACCTTCCAGCTCCATCATCAGACCCTGGTTACCATATAGTATCAAAGTACTCGACAAGACGAATCAAATGGGCCTAAACTCGATGGAGTTGCGTCGTTCCGGAGTTCCTATGGCCACCTTCCAGCTCTATCATCAGACCCTGGTTACCATGTAGTATCAAAGTACTCGTCAAGACGAATCAAATGGGCCCAAACTCGGTGGGGTTGCGTCGTTTAATTACGGAGTTCCTATGGCCACCTTCTAGCTCCATCATCAGACTCTGGTTACCATTTAGTATCAAAGTATTCGTCAAGACCAATCCAACAAGCCCAAACACGACTATGTTATGTTGTGTATTTGTGGAGTTCCTGTGACCACCTTCCGGCTCTATCATGAGACCCTGGACATCACGTAGGACTGAAGATCTAGTCAAGACAAATCCAACAAGCCCAAACATGACTAAGTTATGTTGTGTATTTGTGGAGTTCCTGTGGCCACCTTCCGGCTCCATCATGAGACCCTGAACATCACGTATGACTAAAGATCTTGTTAAGACAAAACCAACAAGCCCAAACACGACTAGGTTGTGTTGTGTATTTAAGGAGTTCCTGTGGCCACCTTCCGGCTCCATCATGAGGCCCTGAATATCACGTATGGCTAAAGATCTTGTTAAGACAAATCTAACGAGCACAAACACGACTAGGTTGTGTTCTGTATTAGAGGAGTTCCTATGGCCACCTTCCGTCTCCATCATCAGACCAGCTCCAAGGTACCATAATATTGCATTGTCATCCGATTTATACATGAATGCAAAATTTCAGCTCAATCGGAAACTGGGAAGTGGATCAAATTTAACTTGCAAGATTTGATTACAGACAGACAGACAGACAACGGGACAGGTGAAACTAAATAAAAGCTTGTAAAAATACGTTTCCTTTGCATTCAAATAGTAAAAACTGGAGAAGTGTTGATTTGGCAATTACATTAAGAAATATTTACATTGGGCATTCAATTTTTTATCTCGCAGTGAACGTCGGTGGTGTAGTAGTAGGGTTGTTGCCTTCCTGTTTGGGAGACGCGGGTTTGATCCCTACCACGTACCAATATGTTTTCGAATTTAGAATTCATATGGTACGTTTATTCGACGCTCTTACGGTGAAGGAAAACATCGTGATGAAACTTGAACACTCCTGCGAAGAAATTCAAAGGTTGTGTGTGAAGTCGACCAACCCGCACTAGGCCAGCGTGGTCGACTAAGGCCTGATCGCCCTAATTAAGGGTAGGCTCGAGCCTCTCAGTGGGGACGTATATGAGCTGTTGATGTTTGAAGTCAACCAACCCGAACTATGCCAGCGTGGTCGACTTAGGTCTGATCGCCCTAATTAATATCCCTTAGGCTCGAGCCCCTCGGTGGGGACGTAAATGAGCTGTTGATGATAAAAAAATTGAATGCACAATTTGCTACGCTTCTGGGCGGCGGTGCGGAATTCTTATTTATGCTGTATGTAACAGAGTTAGTGCCAACGAATCTGCGCGCGCGCCGAATTAGATTCACGTGCGACTCTATCTAATGTAGGCAGCTCTTCTATTCTTAGACATCTTAAAATATTTTGAAAGATGAAATTGCCTTTTGGGTTATATTCTTGGGCTGTGGACGATGTCTTCGGCACATTTTTTCCTGTTAAAACCACACCACGCCTAGACTTTGTTACCTTGGGACAATATTCATAATTATTACAATAACGAAACTTACTATGCCCTTCAAAGATCTGCCCATTTAAAAAAAGAACACTTTTACCTTTCATTTTAAATTACCTTTTCAAAGCTCTTTGGCTAAATCGATCTTTAAAATGTGAATCTTAGAAAGTAGAAGGGTTGCAGACATATTATAACCTATTTTTACTGCTATTTGGACGGCTAGCTATATTTAAACAAATTAAAAATACAAATAGTACCTACACACAGTAAACAGCACATCAAGCACGTCTAGTTTAGGTACTTACAACAAAAAATGTATACCTTGATGTGCTGTCCAAATCAAATCAAATGAACGGCCCGTTACAGTCCACTGCAGGACTATGAGCCTCCTCCACTTAAGTGGAGAGTTTGCCATAATCTCCACGCTTGGCAGGCGGGTTGGAGATCGCAGATTAAAAGTTTACTGTACCAGAGAGCGCTGCTGCCCGTTCCCTGTTCAATGTGTAGTCCCTAAGTCGCCTCTTACGACCCCACACGGTGGAAAAAAATTGTTAAACTTGTAACGAGGCATTCATCCTCTTTCCTGTTTTATGACTGGCAACCTTTCTTGCTGGCAGTTTTATCTTTCATTTTAAATTCATTTTCAAATTTAGATTTCTTACGTTTCGATTTTGTCTTTTTTCTGCCAAATTCCTCACTTCATGTCCTGATCTCCAATAGTAAACTTACCCATGTTACTATTCCCTACGTTAGTTATTTAATATATAGTAAATAATATATAAATACATAAATAAATACCTTCGGACTGAGCCCTGGTTATTTGCCACGCTTTATTTTACATCCTCTACAACACTCTTCGTGTAGTGCTCAGCAGCTCCGTGGCGGGACATAAAATTATTAAGATAAGTGATAACGGCATGTGCTGTTCAAATACTGTTCAACTACCCTATAAATAAAACTTAATTTAGATTCATCTAGTTCAAAGGCAATCGCCGAGACGCTGACCTATTTTTAACAGCTTATACATTCACAATCAATCTATAATAGACTAGATGAACTCTACATGATTTTTCATTATCTTTTAGAACACTGTTGACATGTTTGGATTACCATAACAAGCGTAATAACCGTTATCTTAGCAACAACGAAATAATCTAACTGTTGTCACTGTTGGCTATTTTGTAAGCAATAAGCAACCCGACTAAGTTGAAAATTCCTGCGACTAAATAGTAGGCAAAATGTCCATGTTAAGAGCGACAGGTTTTATGTTTACAAACATATTTCAACGTACATTGCGCCAGTTGATGCTGACAAAAGTCAAATAAATTGGTTATTATTAAACATGAAAATTGCTAGCTTACAAAAAGTAAAAAAATTCTGAGTTCCATTTTTTAATGACATAACAATAGTAGATTGTTAACCAAGGGGTGAAACCGATCAACTACACCCCGGGGTATTTTGGCGCACGAGCGTAGCGAGGGCGCTTATAGTGCGAGGGAATTGATCAGTTTCCCACGTGGTGAACACTGAACTTTCATCTCAATTGTGAGGAAAGAAAACAAGTTAGTTTGTAAAAAAAAATAACACACGGGCCACATTGACATCACACGTACGATACACACATCAATGCACCTATTTCATAGTCAAACTGCGAAATATTCAGTTGGTTTTAATAATATCACTGTATTACTATTATTAATTTTTGAAAAGTCACGCACAAGTCTAAATTGACCTTTTTTTCACAATTTTTTAGTTAATATTGACATTTAAATTAATAAAATTTGTATCAAATTTAAATTAAAACATTTTTTAAACCACAGATAATTTTTTTTAACAAAAAACGTCTTTCGCCTTTTCCGCGTTCGTTTCCAGCCAACTTTCTACGAAAATAATAAAAAGAAAGGTTCAAATTTCAAAGTTACTTACATCCCTTGGGTTGGATTTGAGTTTGACTTACATCCTTTCTTTGGGTCATTATTGTACTACTTTCAGAGCATGAGAGATGAAAAATATTATGTTGTCCTCCCAGTCTCATCTGAGTATAATACTATACCTAAACTAAACAATAACTTCGTGAAACCTACGCAATGTATAACGAATTAAGATGTGAAAACTTAGTAGAGTAAGCGTCGCAAAACTAGTCAGGTTACTTCGGACAGACAAAGCCGCGAGTTGCGTCGCGTGTCGTGACGTCATCATCACGTTCCGCGCGCACGTGATAGTCGCACGTCACGTGTACGGTTTGTTATCAAATGTGGCCAGCGTCACCCGATTACCCTATTTTAGGGTAAATGTAAAGCAAGGGAATGTTCATTTTAACAATCAAAAATTATTTTGTATGTTACTTAGCGATATTATTAACGGCCTCAGGTTATATTTATTATTCAGAGATAAAATAGAATAGAATCGAAATTATTTGTTTAACGTAGTAATTTGCTGCTTGCTTTATAAATTTAATTGAGATTTCTCCATGCACCCCACGAAGAGTACTTACTACACCAATAAAAATCATGATCAAAATTATTTTATACTTTTTAGTGCGTTAAAAACGTGTTATGTTAAAGTAAGTAAGTAAAAACACTTTATTGCACACAAAAGGAACATAAAATAGCATGCATTTTTAGGCAAGGAATATTCGGTCTACCGGAACAGGTCAGTACTTGTTTACGCTAACCACGCGAAACGTCATAAAAGGACTAAAATTCAAACCTTTTGAGTTCTGGATAGTTAATTTGTGAGTTTGTGTAATTATTTTTTGTTTGATACGTCTCTGTTATTTTTCTGAAAAGCTACTCTTTGATTGAATAAATGTTTGAAGCAAATAAGAAATGCTCGCCACAACAATGTTATTTTATTATAATAAAACCAAAAATATGATTTTCTACTCTCCACCTCGGAAAGTTACCTTTTAATGCCCGAAAACAGGGCCGAAAATCGCTTATTCACTTCTATTTCATCTATGAATGATAAAATGACTGCACGCACGAAAACATCGTATGCATTCTTTCTTTTAAAAAAATGCAAATAAAAGTCCTAAAGGTAAATTGCACAATTTTGCGACAACCCCACTCTAATAAAGTAAAGTACAAAACCCGGCCGATCCAGCTGCACTCGGCTGCGATCGGCCAACTTCGGCTAAAGTCGGCCATCATGGGCTTTTCTCGATGCTTCCACCCGCGCCCCTCCCTGATCTGGCCGTGAAAACAATAAACTCTATATACTTTGATACAGTGTTGTAATAACTTTTCGCAGTGGTAAACTCTTTGTCTAGGTTTTACGAAAGCAACGTAGATGTAAGGTACGGTACGGCACGGTCCACGGTCTAGTTGAAATATTGTATGATTATGAAGGAAGGTGTTTGTATTTATAGCTTGGCAATTGATTTTATTAGATAGGTTGGCATGCTTCATTATTTCCGCTTCCTAATCGGTTATCAAAACAAATAAAAGATAAGACACCTTCATAACAATAAAAATAAATCTTTACATATTTATTTTTAAAACACACAAAAAAGGATTCAATATATCGATCTACATTTTTACATTTATGTACTTACATACTTAATTATACTTAGTACCTACCTAGGTACTTATTATTTAAATTGTCTCTATCCCTACATAGTTCAAAATTAAAGTTGTGTGTGTGAAGTCGATCAATCCATCCGCACCGCACTGACCAAGATGGCCGATAGATAAGGCCTCATTCACACGTTCCCGGTTTGCGCCGGGCCGCCGCCGCCGCCGGGGCGCGGCGCACGGTCGCTCGACGCTCAGTATAGCTGGGTTACTGTAGGATGGGCTCTGATCTGACAGAATTTTTTTTTTTTAATATTATTTCGTTTATTTATTGAAGTTATGGTCCATAACTCCCTCCCGGAGATTGTACAAAAGGTCAGCACTCATAAATGTAACTACATAAATAAATATATAATAAATACGTTCAACCGAGCGTTAAACTCATGTTTCTTTTGTCGGATGGCCGACTAGTTTCGGACCTTTCGGAGATCCTTTTGTGCTAGCCTATGTGTTGTCCTCAGAACAATCTTCTGTCTAAGCTAAACTAGTTGTGGTCTTTTTTAAAATTCATTAATCAAAATATTTCAAGTTCCAGATAAACACACAAAAAATAATTTTCCAAATATCTTGCTCGGAAACAAAGTTATCAGGCTTCAAAGTTGATGGTTAGACAGAGAGGTCCGACGACACATGTGACGTCATATGTCACGGGCCATACATCCGCCATAGAAAATTTTGTTTTCGTAGAGAGGGCAGATATATTTGTTTAATAATGTTGTAACTAGTTTGTTTTTCGATCAATTTCGATTCTGTTTTGACTGTGGTTTTGACTGTTAGTAAGTAGGTATTCTATTTTCGTATACTTACAGATGAACTATGAAAACATCTATATATTTATACATGTTCCCTATTATCAACCGTTGCTCCTTGACCACTGACGATGAAGGGGTATGTAGCTAGATAGACCTTGACACCTTGACCCATTTCCAATATAGAACGGTCGTACGTACCCAGACCCTGGGCCTCGTTTCACGAAGCAACAAGTTACTAGTAACAAGTTACAATTTTATATACATTGCGTAGCCAATTCGCCTGAACTGTAAGCCCTTATCGTTTTCTCTAATCATCTACGCAATGTACGTCGAGTTGTACTTGTAATTTATAACTTGTTGTAGCTTAGTGAAACGGTCCCCTGACGGTACCTCCCTCGAAAGTTCAAGGAATCAAGGCCGTGTCTTCAAAGCTTTTTTTTCATTAACAACTTTTTTAGGGAGAGAAACATGCAATAAATGGTAAAACAGTATTAACCACGCGTACTTATACCTCCTAAGAGCGTCGATGGTCTAGTGGTTAGGGCCGCTGTCTTCCGTTCGGGAGACGCGGGTTCGATCCCCACCTCGTACCAATGTGTTTTCGAATTTCAAATTCATTTATAAGTACGTTTATTCGACGCTCTTACGTACGGTGAAGGCGTGAAGGAAAACATCGGGATGAAACCTACACACACCTGCAAAGAAATTCAAAGGTTGTGTGTGTGAAGTCGCACTGGGCCCGCGTGGTCGACTAAGACCTGATCACTCTACTTCAGGGTAGGCTCGAGCCCCTCGGTGTGAACGTAGTTATACGTGAGCTGTTATGATGATGATTGCTTCGTTGATTATTGTTGAGTGGAAACTTTGTTAGCTTATGCATTTTTTTACTGTATAGGTATCGGCTGTTTGTTTCCCTGCTAAAATAAACAAACAAATTACCTCCTAAATCCGCAAGAGATATGATATGTATGACCTTGATTTTGGCAGACTGACAAATATGTTTCTCTATCACTCACTACTAAATGTTTGTAGTACCTACAGCACGAGGAATATGCTTAACTTTTTCAGCACTGTGAGGGTTGTCTGTCTTGCCTTCCAAAGCACGGAATCGTTACAACCTTTTCCGCTTTCGCTCATAAAATATCTTCTCGCACGCCGCGTGGCTTCACGCGACATTTGCGGAGGCCACGCAATGACGTCACTGGCTAAAATACACGCACGGGCCCCGCCCCCGCACTTTCTGGAGAGAAATGCGCTACAATAATTGATTTACATACAACAGACCACAATAACTATTTTATTATTGTACAATTATTATTTTTATTAATTGCGTTCTGCTTGCTGTTTTGTTTTCTGCTTGCGTTGTTTTACTACATAATAGATTTAATTATTATTGATAATTAATTAATTGACTATAAATGTAACCTATTTATCAAAATTTGTATTATAGAATATTGAAGTTCTCAAAATAACCAGAAAAAAGCCAGCCATGTTTGTTTTGTATAGGTCAGCAGAACTTATAATAGCAGCTACATACAGTACCTACGCTTGATGATGTCACTTCCCTCTTACCCAATTTGTGTAGCCCAAGGTTCATTCATGATTTAAATTTAAGGAAGGCGGCAGCAGAACGAAGGTACGTAACGTCAAAGCACAAGAGCAGCTTTATCTAAAAAAATCTCTGGTACAGTAGCCAGCACAGTCAGCTAGAGACACAATGTTTTTTGGTGGTCCCATTTTTTAGTAGTCCTTATGAAACCTAAAGGTAATTTAATTTATTACTCTCTCTAGGTCTTCTGTGATCGAAGCCCTAGGGTAGTCAAAAACAAAATACTACTGAAACTGATTTTATTTTTAGATTGATTGATATTGGGCCTATTTACAGGCACTGGGATGGAACACAAAAAAAATACAGTGGACAGAAAACAATGAAAGACATTATGATACTTTTAATTTTGTTTATTATTATTAGTCATTTTTTAACAGCAATTATAAGTGATAAGTTTTATCTTTCTTTTCATCATCATACTGTCACTAAAATCTCTAGCCTATCATTATTAGATTATGAAATTTATTCTGTTGTATAGCAGAATAAAATTTCAAAATCTTTGCAAATCGCCAAAGAAAACCTAAAACTTACAATCACTGCTGAGGATCACAATATTTACAATAACAAGTAAAAAATATTTACAACTTAAAGAAATTAAGTTAAGACAATACACACGTCAGTCTTGCGAGATCTCCGTACTACAACGCATGGAGTACCAACACACATGTTGACTCCATTCATACTAGTTTGTTAACATGTCCACAAATTAGGCAGCAAAATATTGAGTACAAATAAAATCTTCTACATCTTGTAGAAATGTCTCAGATTGAGCAATCAGTATTCACATGACAGAATAAGTCCCTACTAAAGGCCTTATTAGTACGGGCTTATCAGATCATAGCTGAATGCACTTATACACCGATATTGTCCAAATACCCTTCAGTCTTGAGATGTTTAGTTGGGTAACGTGTCCATGAGGATTTCTTTCACTCCTGAGCTGAGACGTTCAGGGAACTTGATGTCAAATGCGACTAGCAGGTCTCCTTTCCGCGTTGGTTCTTTAGGGAATGGCAGGCCATATCCTGGGAACCTCTTCACTGTGTGTGGTTTGACTATTTCTCCCTGCAGGTTCACTGTTAGCTTCTCTCCGGACATGGTTGGCACTTCAATGATAGTTCCACATAAAGCCTGAAACAACAGAAAACATTTAGTTAGTATAATCATTTAACAGTTTCATGTAACAGGAAAATAATTAGTATGACTTGTAATAGGGGCATTATGTAGTAAAATAAATAATTTTAAGTAGTTAGGTATGATTCATTAGCATAATACAACATCACAATACAACACAATCAAGTGGAAACCAAACATGTAAATAAGTGTTTATGAAAATGTTTACAGAAATTGTTATGTATAAGATTGATATATTTAGAGAAATAGATTAGCTTACCTGCTTCAAAGAGACTTTGGCTGTGTATCTGATGTCACTTCCTTCTCTCTTGAACTGAGGATGAGGCTTATCTCTGATGATGAAGACAATGTCTGCTGGGATCTTATTGCGGCCTTGGTCACCTTCCTTCTGGAATGTGATCTTCGTGCCGGCTTTCCAGCCCGGTTTGACATGGATAGTCAATACTTTATCCTCCTTCTTAGATGTGCCGTCTGGCTGAATGACGCGCCGCGAGATCTTCATCTTCTTTACGCAGCCGCGGCCGATGTCTTCCAGGGAAACGTATAGGTCGTGTTCAATGGGCGGGTCTTGTGTTTTCTCTTTGCGGTTCGGCGAGCCGTGCATGTTGAAGCTATGCGATCGGAACGCGCCTCCAGGGCCGGTTTGTCGCGTGCCCATTCCCATGTTGGCAAAGGGATCCATGTCCACATCCATGTCACGGTCAAAGAACATCGTGTTGCCGCCGCCGCCACCGTTCAGATCGAAGAACGCTTGGAACGGACTCGCCGAGCCGAAGAACTGAGCGAATGTGGCCCTAGGGTCTCCGTGGAAGGTGTACGAGAAGGACTGGCCGCCTCCAGGGCCGTTGTGGCTGCCCATTCCTGACTTCAGGCCTTCCTCACCGTGTGCATCGTAGATTTCGCGCTTCTTCTTGTCTGAAAGAACTTCGTACGCCTCGGCTACCTCCTTGAACCTCTCTTCAGCACCAGCTGCCTTGTTTTTGTCCGGGTGGTACTTGAGAGCCAACTTCCTATACGCCTTCTTGATCTCATCATCTGATGCTCCTTTCGATAACCCCAATATCTTGTAGTAGTCCTTTCCCATAGTGATTTATCCTAAAACAAAGAAGAGACTCGTTAGCGAAACACGTCTGGCACCTTTTTTGGCTGTCTACGTAACGCGGAACGATGAATCGCGCGATGATCTTTCTCGATAGTTTTCACTAAATTTAAATGAAAATGGTCGTCAAACACAGAGAAAATATTTTGTACATATCAGAATACTTACTTATTCTAGAATCCAAGCAGTAATCCAGTAGTAGAAACTAGGTAAAATTGAAAAATAATCCACTCAATCTCACACAACACAACTCGCAGTTCACAATTTTCACAAATGAATGAAACGCAGCGCCCCCGTCGCGCCAAAATATATACATTAAAACGTCTAGAACATTCTGGGACCTTCACCTCGTGAAGAAAGAGGACAAAATACTCGATACGCTTACGGGATATGTTGATGATAGAAAGAGATACATATAAATTTGATTGTTCAAAGTGCTAGAAACTCCGACTAAATTCAGTGTGTTCTCTATGTAACAACAAAATGAGTAATTCATATTGACCAATCATGATTAAATAATGTAGCGGTTCCGTCAATCAGCATTTAGTTATTTTATTCGACGAACATGTAGAACGAATTTATGCAAAGGTCAACCAATGGGCAAATATTTGTAACGGGAATATTGACATGATCTTGTTGCGTTTACTTTCTTTCACACGATAATTTCCCTTGGCGAAAAAGAGATGCGCAGTCTTCCGGAGAATGTAGAGAATAGAGAATCTAGACACACGGCAGTGTGTCCGCCAAGTTCGCAAAAGAAAAAGGCGACGACGCACCAGTATATTGTGTTATATTACACGATCCAACGATACGAGCAACTTTCAACCCCCCCAAAACTTAAAATCTACTGGACCTACACACTTGAAATTTTGCATGTCTACTTGTCTAATTACCTAGAATTCCAAATTTCATGAATGTACCTATATAGCTCTTGCCATTCCCGAGATATTGACGTCCGAAATTCTCACTCATCAAAAGTTTAGACAACTTCCGGGTGACCTAGGAATTTGAGATTTGGCATCAAAGTAGGTCATTGGACGAATGTAAACGGAAAAAAGAGAAAACTCAAAATTATTTATTATTTAAGAAGACAATGTTATTAATGCAGTTTTCTTTCAAGCATTTAGTATGCAGGCTAGGTAGAGAGGTTAGGTGAAAAAAAAAAAGAAATTTAAAAACCCCCGAAGCAAAAAAAAATATATATAAAAAGTCAAAAATAATACCTATTGTTGAGCCATCAAATTCGATAAAGTAACACCTATATATTTTAATTTTAGAAATTTATGGATCGCACGATTTGGTTTGCTCGTTGAAATGTCTGTGTTGAGTTAGCAGCCTCACCATCGATTTTGATGGTTTTAACCATGTCAAAAAATTGTTAGGAATAGGTTTAAATTTGTTTATAAGTCTCAGAAAAAGTTTGATTGTATTTCAGAAGATATTTGAGTATCTTACTGAGGCTTCTAGATCGATGTCAACCTAGCAGCCTCACCAAGATAGACTGGCTCTATCATTATGATTTATATGTCAAAAAATTGTTAGTAAATGGTTTATCTCGTATACAAAGTTTCAAAGAAATCGGTTCAGTAGGAGCCGAGATATTACACCCCCTTGGTGAGGCTTCCAGCTTGACGCTTGACGTGAAGACGATTCCCGTCAAACGGAGGTATGTCTAAGCAAAGTAAATATACCAAAAAATTGTTAGGAATAGGTTTATCTTATTCAAGCAAAAAACTTTCAATTCGTTGAGACGTTTACTCAGAAAATGATTCTAAACTTCTACATACATTCGGTTTTTGGTACAGTCAAGAACAAAAATAGTAAATTATTCGTATTCAGAACTAAGCTTAGTGTCTAGATGAATGTATAAAAAATGCTGTACCAGTGTTGCCAACTTTATTTTTTTGGGAATCGTACCACATCATCGAAAAAATCCTATTTTCTTAAGAAATCTAGAAAAAAAAATAGTACGCGGTGAAATAAAAAAAAACAGAAATGTTTCAATATACGTGAAAATATTTGTAACTAAAAAATCTGAATTCTACAGAATATTTCTACAGATTATAGTGCTGGTTCTGGTTCTTTGGGACATTATAAAACAATTTGTTACAGACATTAAAAAAACACGTGGCAATGCTATGATGATTTAAGTACAAAAGTTCTTAAATTCAATACTTCATCTGTTGTTCCTCATTGTATAATTTATAGTAAGAATTAAGAAGATTGATTTAGTTATAAGCCATAAAAAACTGTTCGCACTAGTGATTATAACTCGTAATAATTTTAACAATCAATGTGATAATCTAAAACAAGACTGAATGTGATTTTATTAATAATAATTTATAAACATAGCTATTGTATTTTATTTCTATCTAAAATAAAATTAATTCCTCCTTCTTATAGCGTAGGTTTTCAAGTTAACACCAACCTCACAAATTCTGGTACTGGAGAGGCTTTAAAAATTAAGAATCCATGCCACTAATCGTTAGGGAGTTTTCTCATGAAGCGCAGCAAAATCAGTAAGATGGTGCAGATAATGTCTTCCCAACCAAAAAAAGCATATATGCAAGTTTGGAGACCATGCTACTAACCATTGAGGAGTTCCCTTGTGAGTAGACAGTCTTGGCAGCAGCATCAGTCTATGATAAACAATTTGTCTAGTTATCCAAGTTATTCATATAATGCAAAGTTTCTTGTCCGTGCTATTAACTGTCCAGGAGTTCTCTCGTGAGGAGACAATTCTGGCTGCAGCATCAGTTCATGATTGAGAACATGTCTAGCTTGACAAGTAAAGCGTTTTTGCAAAATTTCATGACCATGCTCTTAGCCGTTGAAGAGTTCCCTCGTGAGAAGACAATATTAGCTGCGGAATTAGCTTATAACGAAGGTCATGTAAGCAATCCAATAGGTAGCAGCGTCTAAGTAAATTATCATGTCTATGCGATAAACCGGTAAGGATTTCTTAGTGATAAGTTATTATTATCACTTTTGTGTATCTGTATCGTCATCAGAATTGAACAAATTTTGACTCATAATGATTTTTTTTAGCTGCTACCGGCTTTCATAACGATTTGTTAGGTTTAATCGTATCACTTAATCGTAAAATTATACTTCTGTACCTAAGTGTACCTGTAAAAGGCTAAACCACCAACTTCAACCCTATTTCTACTCTCAGAAAGTTTAAAATTGATTGACGGTCGGAAAATTAATTAGTATGTAGAAGTTTAGAATCATTTTCTGAGTAAACGTCTCAACGAATTGAAAGTTTTTTTGCTGGAAGAAGATAAACCTATTCCTAACAATTTTTTGGTATATTTACTTTGCTTGGACATACCTCCGTTTGACGGGAATCGTTAAAACACCCGTAAATATACCAAAAAATTGATTGGAATTTGATTGTCTTATTCCAGCAAAAAAACATTCAATTCGTTGAGACGTTTAGTCAGAAAAAGATTCTAAACTTCTACATACATTCAGTTCTTGGTACAGTCAAAAACAAAAATTTTAAATTTATCGTATATTCAGAATTCAGAACTGAACTAGGTGGTTAGGGGCGCATTCCGAATCAGACTTTCAGCGCTGTCAGCGATCAGAAAAGTAAAAAAAATGTATTGGCTGACAGTGATTCGGAACGCGATTACGGGTACTTTAATCGATTTCAGCGCATCTCGCAACGCAGGGTAGATAAATGTATAAAAAATGCCCCTTACACGTCCCGGTTGCGTTCCAGATAATACATCGCGCCGTACACCGTCGCCGGTTACCGTTGGCAGCAAGTCGTTGCAAGACTGTGTGTGAATGGGGGGCTTCTTACATGAGCGGGATCGAAATAATGTAAGGTGCACACGAGTGTGTAAATAAGGTGCTCGTCGGTCGGCGCGGTAATCTGAGCTGCACGACTGTGTATAGGGGTGACTCTAGTAATTTAAATTGCTAAGAGATGGCGTGATTAAGTAATGGCGGTAGTGCGATTGAGACCGACGGGGGTTACCTTTTTTCTGATCTGTGTTTTGATTGTGTTGTGAGTTTCGACCGAAAATAAAGTGCGCAGGAGTAAAACAGCAAGTTGTGTTGTGAGTTGTATCGTCATCACAATTGAACAAGTTTTGACTCATGATGATTTTTTTGTAGCTGCTACCGGCTTTCAAATACTTTCAATGCGATTTGTTAAGTTTAATCGTATCAATTAATCGTAAAATTATACTTTTGTACCTGAGTGTACCTGCTATAGGCTAAAACACCAATTTCAACCTTATTTCTACTAGAAGAAAGTTCAAAATTGATTGACCGTCGGAAAAATAATTAGTATGTAGGAGTAAGTTTTTTTGCTGGAATAAGATAATCAAGTTCCAATATTTTTTTTTGTATATTTACTTTGCTTAGACTAGACATACCTCCGTTTGATGGGAATCGTCTTCACGTCAAGCTGGAAGCCTCACCAAGGGGGTATAATATCTCGGCTCCTACTGGACCAATTTCGTTGAAACTTTGTATACGAGATAATCAATTTCCAATCAAATTTTTGACATATAATTCATAATGATAGAGCCAGTCTATCTTGGTGAGGCTGCTAGCTAGATACTCAAATATCTTCCAAAATACAATTTTTTAAACTTTTACTGAGATTTATAAACAAATTTCATCAAATTCCAATCAATTTTTTGACATGGATAAAACTATCAAAATCGATGGTGAGGCTGCTAGCTAGACGGAGACGTATGTTCTATCACTTCTTTGTTCTACAATGTTTTTTTTTTTTGTGGCTTTTGTGTATTCACAATTCCGCCAATGTCACGTTTATCAAACAAAACAGCAACTGTCACTTCACTTCGCTTACTGAAAGTGTTTTTATGATGTTTTTAATTGTTTTAAGCAAAGGTTTTAAGTAATTCACACATTTAAAAAGACTTGGCTTAAAGGTCTAGTAACCGGGCAATAAATAAAAAAAAAAATGTCATTACTATCCGGACAGACAATATAAAAAAAGAAAAAAGTCAATGCTGTATTGCCGTTTCAGGCCGTTTGTTTGTTTGCTTGCTTTGCTTTGCTGCTTTGTGAAGATAAAAGGTTTGTGTAGGCTGGCAGGCACGCACCTTTTTTAGTTTATCAACCAAATTAGAAAGGAAACAAAGGTGTTAATACTATAAACATTTATTACCTACTTATCTAACAAGTCTTAAAAACAACGCGTGCCGACACCCTTTGTAATCTATGTCGAAATATTTTTCATAGAAGTCCTGAACCAACTCCTCGACCTGCGGAAAGAAAAAAAATATAATGTCGAACGATATTTTGCAAACAAAATGCGATTCTTGCGGAGAAACCGCTCACGAACCTTACATAGAGTGCTGCGAGTGTGAAGCGAACCTTTGCACTGCTTGCTTCGCTTCAGGACAAGAGGTTAGAACACACAAAAACAATCACAAATACACCGTCAGAAGGAACGATTTCCCGTTATTCGAGAACTGTAACTGGTCTGCGAAAGAAGAATGCAAGTTGCTATCCGCTCTATCTACTTATGGCTACGGAAATTGGGAAGAGATCTCTAAAAGTGTTCATTCTAGGTCGAAACTAGAATGTCAGGAGCATTACAAAAAGTACTATGTAGAGAATGTTCAGTGTAAAGAGTTGAAGCTGCTTCCTGAGACTAAACAATCTTTGTTTCCGAAACCTTTGATCCCTTACTTGTACAGTACAGAACTAAGTGGAAACCCACCCAGAAATAACACATCGGATCAACATTTGGCTGGGTACAATGCGTACAGATCTGAATTTGAACTAAGCTATGATAATAATGCAGAAAGCATCTTCAACATTGAAACCGCTTATTCTGATGATGATGATGATGATGACGATGATGATGATACCGAATGTATGGACAGCTTAAAAGTATCTTTAGCAAGAGCTCTAAATTCCAGGCTTAATGAACGACAGAGGAGGTACAAAATAATTCAAAATCATGGTCTCATAATGCCCAACAAACTGATCTCTTGGATGCACAAGTTTGATGTGACTCTGACAAGACAAAAATGGGAGAAATTGTTGTCTTTCATGCAATTTATGAGTGGGATACAGTTCGATGCTTTTATTGAATCGTTGAGTTTAGAAATGGAGTTATTACAGAAACTTACAAGGTTGTGCGAGTACCGTAAAAATGGTATCAAGACTTTGTATTCAGCAAGACTGTACAGGCAGTTGAAAAAGGAACATGAATTAGTTGTAAAAGAACAAAAGTACGCTACGCTGGTAATGTCAAAGAAATATGATCAGTCACCAACTAAATACCCTATAAAGTGGAAGGATGGAAATGTGAAGAAATTTAAGAAAGTTGCTCAGCCATTAGACATAGTTGATCTACCAGGGTTCCATATGCTGTCAGAGTCAGAAAAGATGCTCTGTTCATTGTTAAGACTGATACCGACAAACTATTTAGAGATTAAACAGCAGTTGATAACTGAGAACAACAAGATGGGATTCTTGCGGTTGCTGGATGCAAGACGCATTGTCAAGATTGATGTGAACAAAACTAGGAAAATTTATGACTACCTCATTTCTGAAGGTTTCGTGAGGAAGCCTTCATAAGTAATAATTAATATTAAATAACAATAAAGCTTTTCAAAAGATTTAATTGTGTTTCTTATCTTTCCTACTTTGCATATTTTTGGTTCAATAACTTTATAGGTACAATGAACAGCACATCAAGATATTATATGATATAGGTAATAAATGACGTCTAGTTTGCGACAAAAATGTATAGCTTGTCTTGTTCTGTCCACTGTACTATTAATATTAATAAATTGGACCCACACTGCATACACAGTTTACATAAATATTGTTCTTACCTTGAATCCAAATTTCTGGTAGAGAAAGATGGCGGGGTTTGTTGGTGATACATGGAGCGTAACATCTTTGCCTGTGCATGTCTGAGGAGCAGAAGATTATTATTTAGACATAGACAACATTTATTCAAACTTATTACGTGAGCAATTCTTGTGAACGTGTCGTGCCTACCTAACCAAATTCCGATCCTAATTTAATATTTTATTTGTTTCCTCGTTTTTAATAAAGTGACTGTGGCGATGTGCAAACCGCACCATGCCATTAAAAAAAAAAGTACACTTAAGTATAAAACTGTTATTGGAATTCATTATATGACTGACATATTTTTAAGTTAATATTTAGAGTTCAAGTCTCAAGTTAGTGTAGTTAAGGATTAGTAGTTTAATAAAGCAAGCTGTTGTCATGTTAAAGATAATTTAAAATTAAAATAAAAGCAATAACTTTAAAAATATAAAGCTGGAAAGGAGGTCATTATTATGTTGATAAATATTGATGAAAACGATAAAGCATAATGGCACTAATAACTAGTTGTACTAAATTCAGCCTAGGACGCACTTTCCTGCTGGGGTAATGGACACAAATGTGGACAGGCAAGTTAGTTTTTACTGGAAACTTCCCACAGTAAAGTCCTATTAATTAGTTGGAAAGCTGGATAACAATATCTAGGTACATAAAAATACAAGTATGTATGTATGCTACCTTATAATAATAGTAAAAGAAAAGGAAAATAATAATAATAAGCCTTTTATTCAGAGTTTTTCAAAATATACAAAATATTCTCTTAGGAAATCTCCTGTGCCTGTTGGCCTCCTCCAAATCTTTCCACTGCTTTCTGTCCTGAGCTACCCTTCTCTGTATCACAGAATAATATAGTACAGTCCCTTTCAATATAATCTTTCCACTGCTTTCTGTCCTGAGCTACCCTTCTCCGTATCACAGAATAAATATAGTACAGTCCCTTTCAATAGAATCTTTCCACAGCTTTCTGTCCTGAGCTACCCTTCTCTGTATCACAGAATAATATAGTACAGTCCCTTTCAATAGAATCTTTCCACTGCTTTCTGTCCTGAGCTACCCTTCTCCGTATCACAGAATTAATATAATACAGTCCCTTTCAATAGAATCTTTCCACTGCTTTCTGTCCTGAGCTACCCTTCTCCGTATCACAGAATTAATATAGTACAGTCCCTTTCAATAGAATCTTTCCACTGCTTTCTGTCCTGAGCTACCCTTCTCCGTATCACAGAATTAATATAATACAGTCCCTTTCAATAGAATCTTTCCACTGCTTTCTGTCCTGAGCTACCCTTCTCCGTATCACAGAATTAATATAATACAGTCCCTTTCAATAGAATCTTTCCACTGCTTTCTGTCCTGAGCTACCCTTCTCCGTATCACAGAATTAATATAATACAGTCCCTCTCAATAGAATCTTTCCACTGCTTTCTGTCCTGAGCTACCCTTCTCTGTATCACAGAATAATATAGTACAGTCCCTTTCAATAGAATCTTTCCACTGCTTTCTGTCCTGAGCTACCCTTCTCCGTATCACAGAATTAGTATAATACAGTCCCTTTCAATAGAATCTTTCCACTGCTTTCTGTCCTGAGCTACCCTTCTCCGTATCACAGAATTAGTATAATACAGTCCCTTTCAATAGAATCTTTCCACTGCTTTCTGTCCTGAGCTACCCTTCTCTGTATCACAGAATAATATAGTACAGTCCCTTTCAATAGAATCTTTCCACTGCTTTCTGTCCTGAGCTACCCTTCTCTGTATCACAGAATAATATAGTACAGTCCCTTTCAATAGAATCTTTCCACTGCTTTCTGTCCTGAGCTACCCTTCTCTGTATCACAGAATAATATAGTACAGTCCCTTTCAATAGAATCTTTCCACTGCTTTCTGTCCTGAGCTACCCTTCTCCGTATCACAGAATTAGTATAATACAGTCCCTTTCAATAGAATCTTTCCACTGCTTTCTGTCCTGAGCTACCCTTCTCTGTATCACAGAATAATATAGTACAGTCCCTTTCAATAGAATTTTTCCACTGCTTTCTGTCCTGAGCTACCCTTCTCTGTATCACAGAATAATATAGTACAGTCCCTTTCAATAGAATCTTTCCACTGCTTTCTGTCCTGAGCTACCCTTCTCCGTATCACAGAATTAATATAGTACAGTCCCTTTCAATAGAATCTTTCCACTGCTTTCTGTCCTGAGCTACCCTTCTCCGTATCACAGAATTAATATAGTACAGTCCCTTTCAATAGAATCCGGCAACCATGTAAACAAATCAATTTAAACACGATTACTCCGTAATTACTTACATTTGAGTATCAATCCTGATCATATTTACACTTCAAGGAACTATAAATTCTTCTTACAATCATTTCACCCCCTATTAACTTCTTTATGATAGATAATTTAATAAAAAACACTCGGACGGCAAAACTTTCAATAATTTGTAAAACCGCCATTTTAATTTTTTACTCATCAAAATCTTGTTTGTCTTTGGAAAGTTAGTGTCAAAAAATTATCTTGTTTACATTATTGCCGGATTCTATTGAACAGGGACCTTACTACAGATTACCGTACAGAACTGTAGTTTGTACTACCGCCACTCACCCCCTCCCCGCATTGTACAGGGTGTCCAAAGAGGGTGTTGGCAGTTTATACCCAAAAATTTTATATGAAAAATATATCATTTCATAATTTTATTACTATTTGCAAAAAGTACATACAATGGAAAGTTTACGACAAAAAAAGTATGTTGTCCAAATGACGTCCATTACGTCTTAATCCATTTTCTAATGATATTCGCACTGGGAGATAAAGAAATGTCCCGTACATTGAACTGCGCGCGATGTAAGCGGCGAGCTGTTATTATTGAATTATTGTTTTGATAATAAGCTCTTACATAAAATGCGCGCTGAGCTCCGGTATAAGAATCCATTTCAACTAAATTTCCAATAAATTACACGTATGACATTATATTTGTTTTTGCTATCTACCCTCATTAAGGCGATTTATTGATATTTAAAAGTGCAAATACCCTTTTTGGACACCCAGTATAAGGTTGGAGGGCGAGTTAGGAGTATTGAATCAAGATGGCCGTGCTGCGCGTGCGTCGATAACCCTAGTAGCATCGTGCGCATTTGACTAGTAAATCAAGTAGTAGGTTTAAAACGCGGTGGTTGTTAGGAGTGGCCGTATGCACCTTAAAATATCCTGCGCATCTGACCGCTTCCGTCATCATCATCATCATGCTACCTCACCTGCAGCAGATGGTAGAGCATGAAGGTGGCTATCTTGGCTCCTCTCCACTCGGGCCTCACCACGACGAAGGAGATGTAAGCTTCGTGAAGTCTAGCGTCGGGCACTAAGAACGCGCAGCCGACCACCAGCTTCTTGTACGTCACCACGCAGCTGAACTCAGGGTATTCTAAGGCTTCCGTTACTGGGGGAAAAGGTGGCATTTAGAATTCCGACTTTTTGCAAGGTCGGCCATTTTTTTTACTTTTTGCATTATAATTATTTTAGAACTAGCGCTCTGCCTGCAACTTTGCTTGCGTGATCTAAGTTTTATCTCCGATATGAACTTTTTAGCACAAAAATGAAACCCAACTAATGTTTGTTTAAGACTTTCGCGCTTCTTCGCTTTGGCGATAATAAGGTATTTATTTACGTACAAATAATCTAGAATCGTGCTTAAGAGCCGTGAAACCTGGGTTTCCTGGAGGAGTTGGGTTGGGTCGAATGACACTGCATTCCCGCCCACACGCAAAATAGGCGCATTAGACGTCGATTTGCGGAAACCAGCCCGTCTGACAATAGAGAATATGCACATTTTTTTTAAACTCATTAATCGAAATATTTCAAATTCCATATAAACACATGAAAATATTTTTTCAAATATCCTGCTCAGAAACAAAGTTATAAGGCTTCAAAGTTGATGGTTAGACAAAGAGGTCCGACATGACCATTGACGTCATTGGTCACGCGGGCCATATATCCGCAATAGAAAATTTTGTTTTCGTTGATGATGAAAAGAGGGACAGATATATATGTTTAATATTGTTGTATCTAGTTTGTTTTTCGATCGATTTCGATTCTGTTTGACTGTCAGTTCAGTATTCTATTTTTGTATACTTTCAGATGAACTATGAAAAAAACTAATATTTTTTTTATGCATATTCCCTATTGACAATTGACCCGTGAAATAATAATTAAAATGAAAACCTACTAGGCGGCATAAAGATAAAACATACACCAATTCGGTCGGTCGAGTTGGTTAGAATTGGGTCGGTCGGGTTGCTTAGTTTGGTTGGGTCGGTATGGTAAGGTAGATAGGATCGGTTGGTTAAATCGTTTCAACCGTCGTGGGGTTGTTTGGGTCGGAATGGTTGTTTGAGCCGGTGAGGTAAGTTAGGTCAAAAGGCTTTAAAAGGTCTTTGAAGGCTTTGAAGGGTAGGTGGGGTTCATAAGTAAAATTGGTTGTTTCAGTGGGGTTGGATGGATTAGTGAGGTCAGTGGTCGATGTAGTCGGTTGGGTTGTATGAATCGGTAGGGGTAGGAAGGATGATAGTCGGGTTGGTGCAGTCGGTGGGGTCGGTCAAGTCGGTCGGCTCGGGTCAGTGTAGACGGTTGGGTTATATGAATTGGTAGGGGTAGGAAGGGTCGGGTCGGTGTAGTCGGTTGGGTTGTATGAATCGGTAGGGGTAGGAAGGGTCGGTAATCAGTCGGGTTGGTGTAGTCGGTGGGGTCGGTCAAGTCGGTCGGCTCGGGTCGGTGTAGACGGTTGGGTTATATGAGTAATTGGGGTGGGTTAGGTTGGTCGGGTCGGTGTAGTCGGTTGGGTTGTATGAATCGGTAGGAGTAGGAAGGGTCGGTAATCAATCGGGTTGGTGTAGTCGGTGAGGTCGGCTCGGGTCGGTGTAAACGGTTGAGTTATATGAGTAAGTGGGGTCGGTTAGGTTGGTCAGGTCGGTGTAGTCGGTTGGGTTGTATGAGGTAGGTTATGTGGGGTTGGTCAGGTCGGTACTCACAGTCGGGTCGATGTAGTTAGTTGGGTTGGTCGGTACTCACAGTCAACGCCGGGCCAGAAGAATTGCGCGCATAGACTGTTGACGGCCGCAACGTGCTGAGGTCGGACATACGAGTAGTCCACTGGCGCCAGCACTGGAGGAGAGTAGTTCAGCACATTCCTGTAACAAACAATAGAATAGGGAATGGAGAACACCGAAAGGTTCTCATTTCACATTAAAACATGTCTTATATTAAAGTTTATATCATGTACAGTACATTAGTTTTTATTTCACTTCAATACATGCAATATTACCAAAGTAATGACCGCGAGAAGTACCGAGCGTGTGACGTCATATGCAGGCGGTTGCGGGCGGTGTAATAGGAACGTTGCGTGCATATGACGTCACAGCTACCACTCGCCTCGTGCGGAAGTGTGCACTTTGATCGTTAATAACTCACGTAATTTTTAAAGATATAAAAAAAATAAAAATAAAAGTATTTTTTGTAATTTTTTATAGAACATTTTTTCATTTTCAGCTAAAATCGTTGGTCAAACCCATTATGCACAATTTCTTTTTATTGATTCATTGAAATATTCCAAGTTCGAGATAAACAAATGAAAAATATCAAATAAATTGCTCAGAAACAACAGTTGTGACATGTGACGTCATCTGACACGCGGGCCATACATCCGCCATAGAAAAGTTCGTTTTCGTAAGAGGGACATAATGTTGTTGTATCTAGTTTATTTTTTTATTAAATTCGATTCTGTTTTGACTTCCAGTATTCTATTTTTGTATACATTCAGACGAGCTATGAAAAAATAAACAATATTTTTATGCATATTCCCTAATTCCCTATTGTCCAAGTCAAAGTCAAAATACATAATTTTTTTCCATAGGATGTTATTACATCACTTAGATCCGTCATTACATTTTTTTTTTGGGTGAGTTCACTAACACAATGGCGGAATCTGTGGAGAAGAGCTCACCGAAGAAACTCCACTGAATGGGTTTGGTCAACTATTTTAGCTGAAAATGCCAAAATGTTCTATAAAATATTACAAAAAATACTGTTTTTATTTTTTCTATATCTTTGTTCACAATAGCAGTCGGAGGCATCAAAATGTTGATAATTCACAAAAATGGAACATAATAATATTGTGAATATTTGATGCCTCCGACTGCTATTTGTGAACACTATCAAATTTTCACGCAGTCGGTTTTTATTTTTTAATTACTTATGGGTCTTCATCATCAGCTCATCCATGAGCTTCAACCAGGTAGGTTTGGCGTGGGGGTCTCTCCGTATGAACGGTTTGAGCGTGGCGCCGGAGTAAGCCGACCGGAAGGGCGCGGGTTCGATGTGCGACAGCAGCAATGTGCCGTGGTTGGTGCTCGATATCGTGCCACTCAGGTTGTCAATGAGGTACTGAAAAAAAAACAAGTCTTAGAGAAAATAGTTTTGGTCTCTTTTTGAGACGACGACGGATTGTGGAACCTAATTATTCGCCAATATGAGCAATTTGCTTGGGAACTTGGAACTTTTTGACCACAACACCCAACAATGGGAAGCAACTATGACGGATGGCATTCTTATTACTGTAACCAAGTATGTTAAGCAGGGTCCGTCGTCGTTATTAATTTTTTTACATTCATTGCACACAAGACAATAGCCAGAAAAAAAATGAAAGAAATAAATTTATTATTTTTTCTTTTTTATTTATTTATCTATTTATTTATTAGGCTGATATCCCCTCTACAAAACAATTAAAAAAAATAGTTTTGTCTAGTTTAGTAGGTAAGTAAGTACCGTAGGTATGTATACAGCATGAAATTTACATCGTTTTGTTCCCGCCGCCGTGTAGTGATAGTACCCGTCAAACTGAACAACTTTTCACGAAAAAAAAATTTCCTGCGACAAAAAAATTTTTGGTCTCTCCATACAAAGTGAGACTTCCGACCGACCTATTTTGTATGGAGACCAAAAATTTTTTTGTCACAGGAATTTTTTTTCGTGAAATGTTGTTCAGTTGACGGGTACTATCACTACACGGCGGGAACAAAACGATGTAAATTTCATGCTGTATTTGATTTCTTAGTGAAGTTACCATTGGTTTACAACAGGCCTAGATATAGCGCGTCGTACAAAAATACAAAAGAAAAATGTCACCTATTTGAAGGTACGCTAGGATTAAAAAGTGACAAGTGTATTTTATTAATAGAAACCTTATTGTCTACCATTATAGTAGTATTTTATTGACATGTACTGCGGAAATGTAGTGCAAGAATAAGAAAACATTTATTTACGGCACACAAAACGAAACACACATAGTTAGAAATATAAATAATAATAAAAATGAATATAAAACACACGCAAATCTGATGCCACCACAACAGTGGCGATCCGAGCAGTCAAGGAGTGTTCCCACCAGCCAGCGCGCCAACGAGCCAACTCATGCGAACGCTCCCAGCACACACTAAATATCATCAACGGCCCGTTACAGTCCACTGCTGGACTATGAGCCTCCTCCACTCCGCGTGTTTGGTTTTGCCATAATCTCCACGCTTGGCAGGCGGGTTGGAGATCGCAGATTAAAAGGTTACTGTATCAGAGAGCGCTGCTGCCCGTTCCCTGTTCAATGTGTAGTCCCTAAGTCGCCTCTTACGACACCCACGGGAAGAGTAGGGGTTGGTGACAAATGTATTCTACTCTGCCGTCACCACATTAAATATAAATAACTTATATAAAAAATGCACATATATGCACACTCAGAATTTTGCTGCATTGTAGTACCCATCAAGTAAGCACAACAAACAAATATGAATGAAATATGTGTGATATCACGGCTGGGCGCCGCCGGTGGGTGCAAGTAAACCTATGGGGGAGGCCTATGTTCAGCAGTGGACGTCTTCCGGCTGAGATGATGATGATGATGATATGTGTGATATGTGATACGTACCGATCTTTGGAATCTGTCCAAAACTCTTTCAGCGTTCATTTTGATCTTCGGGTCGTCCGGTACATAGCCACCAAGTAACTTCACGGTTCTAGAAAGCAATAGATAGATAGATAAAGCGTTTATTTGATACTGCACGCACATACATCACAAAATTAAAACTAGTATTGAATATGAATATCATAACATAACCTGACACCAGGTTATGCGTGTGTGCTGCAGCAGTGCAAAGAGGTCGTAGCTCAGCGTCGATACATACTCGGGAGAGCAGATATCGCTGATTTCCAGCCACAACCCAGAGAAACACGGACGCGGCGACAAGTTAAATTGATCGTTTTACTAAGTTACAATACTAAGTTACAAACTTGAATAAAAATCACGTTTTAATATGCAGAACTACAATCATTTTAAAAATTAAACTATAGAATAGGTACTAATTTTTATCGTTGATCTTGATACATTTTGTAGCAAAAAAGAATTATTTTTTTGCCTATCTTAACTTACCCTATGTGAACACTAGCGCCACTTGGATAAAAAATCATAACTTAGTGAAAACACAAAATATCAAAAATATGAACGATCAAATTGTTTCATTAGTCTTGTTGTATTTTTAGAATAGATAAATTCAGTTATCTATTGTTAATTGTAGTAACAGATAGCGAAAGTGCTAATAACGACCGTTTTTAGCACTTTCGCTATATAAAAATACTAAAGTATCTACACTTTAAAATGATCGTCCACTTTTTTAATATATTTAGTTTTTTCGGAGTTATGATTTTTATTCGAAGTGCGCAGTCAGGTAGCCCCTTAAATTCTTTACCTTAGAATGATTTACTAAATGCATCTGTACTAGTTTCACTTACAGCAAATAGGGAAGAGATAATATGTCTTTTTATACTATTAGCGCCCCACGCGCCTTTTGATAACCCAAAATATTAAGCCATTAAAAAATCTGGGCGCCACGAGGCACTGTGGCTCTCCACAGATGATGAGAGTCAATTTAAAAAGTAAATAAATATGACAACCGAGCTGATGATGCCTCGGTAAAAAAAACGAAATTATATTTTGTCCGTCAATCAGATAATACAAAAATATTAGACACGTATTTTGGGTTTTAACAAAAATAAAACACCTATTGCTGGAGAGTGGGAGAGCACTACGTATAAAATCGTTTCAAGCGTGACGTCATATCATACGCTTTTTACAAGCTTTTATTTAACTTGCACTGTATGTGGGTGGGTTTGTATGTTCGGCCGAAATCTTGCAACTCAATTTTGAAGCATTTGCTGCCATTGGATTTTGCTGAAATTTGGTACACTTATGTAACCGCGATGACAATGCAATATTATGGTACCATGGAGCTGGTCTGATGATGGAGACGGAAGGTGGCCATAGGAACTCCTCTAATACACAACACAACCTAGTCGTGTTTGGGCTCGTTGGATTTGTCTTAACAAGATCTTTAGTCATACGTGATGTCCAGGGTCTCATGATGGAGCCGAAAGGTGGCCATAGGAACTCCTTAAATACACACCACAACCTAGTCGTGTTTGGGCTCGTTGGATTTGTCTTAACAAGATCTTTAGTCATACGTGATGTCCAGGGTCTCATGATGGAGACGGAAGGTGTCCATAGGAACTCCTTAAATATACACCACAATCTAGTCGTGTTTGGGCGCGTTGGATTTGTCTTAACAAGGATACTCCACTCCACGGCTTTAAAAGCTTGTTTATAAAGGATTTTTAATTATATATTTTTAAACTCAATATTATCTCCGTAATTATTTCATTACGTGAAAAAATAAAAAAAAATGCGTGTAGAATACTTAAGTCATCATCTCTATTAAAATGCTAATGATAAAAACTAACACTTACTTATCCAAATCGAATATAGGCAAATGTTTATGCCTTTTAAGCCTTCTCAAAGCCAATTTCGCCTTCATCCTATACAAATAAGCTTTCTTATTGGGATCCTTCACCTTCGGAATCAAATTCTCCAACTGCTTCAACAGCTGTATCTCTTCATACTCCGTCAATTCCACAAGATTCTTATCAGGCTCTGGGTAGTTTTCTATCCACGGTAACTCGACCGAATTCAGTTCTGTGGAGAATAGGTTCTCGCGTTTGAGTATTGGTTTGTCTTCGGTGGCCTTTTTCACTTTGTCGGATTGTCTGTCTTCGCTTTGTTCGGGAGGTAGGGGGGATACGCTCCGGGCGTCCGAGTCGTAGAATAGAGGCGTGTGTTGTAAAGATGTGACGCTCGAAGAATCGCTCTGCAAGTTTGTAGAAAGGGTCAGAAATGTGCGTTGAAAAGACTCAATAAAAAAAAAAAACAACGGCGCGTTACAGTCCACTGCTGGACTATGAGCCTCCTCCACCTAAGTGTTTGGTTTAGCCATAATCTCCACGCTTGGCAGGCGGGTTGGAGATCGCAGATTACTCGTAAAAGGTTACTGTATCAGAGATCGCTGCTGCCCGTTCCCTGTTCAATGTGTAGTCCCTAAGTCGCCTCCACGCCACGGGAAGAGTAGGGGTTGGTGACAAATGTATTCTACTCTGCCGTAATATAGGTAAGTCTGTCTGCTTGTTACGCTTCCATGGCTAAACCACCGAACCGATTTTAATGAAATTTGGTACAAAGATAGATTAGTACCTATTGATGGACAAAAGTTACTTTTAAAGATAAGAGATAAGATAAAGATAAAAGACAATTTATTTTTGAAAAGTCTTAAATTACTAGTAAGCTGGGGTCTCCATTTAAGCAAAACATTGCCTGTGTTTGGAGGCCCCGCTCTTCCATAACAATAAGAAGGCTGTATATATTCCTGCTTAGTAGTAACGTTAGTACAACTAACAACTAAAACATCTGAAACATCACGGGAGCTGGGTGAACAAAAACACTGAAAAATTAAGGTGAGAAATAAGTGTGTACCTATGTGTGTGCGTGTGGATGGAGGAGGAGAGGAACTGTTGAGTGGTTAGCCCTACGAGTTACGTCTCGGGGTCGGGTTTTATAAACAGTACTATTTAATAACAGACGTTACTATTGTATGTATTGTCCACTAACCAGTCAGCAGCTCCTCTGTGTGTGTGTGTGTGTGTGTGTGTGTGTGTGTGTGCGTGTGTGTGCGTGTGTGCGTGCGCGTGCGATGGAGGAGAGGAGGAACTGTTGAGTGGTTAGCCCTACGACTCTTACGTCTCGGGATCTGGTTTTAATATACAATACGTTACTATTGCATGTATTGTGTGGTATTGTCCACTAACCAGTCAACAGCTCCATGTGTGTGTGTGTGTGCGCGTGTGTGCGAGTGTGTGCGAGTATAGTATATGTTTATAATATAATATATGTGTAATATATGTGTATGTATATATTATGTATAATAAATGTGTATGTGTATCAAAATTTTAAATAAATATTAAAATTTAAATTTTACCTAATAAATTTTCTATATCACCATATGATTTGTTTTGAAGCCATTGTTTTAGAAGTTTGTTTAATTTATTATATAAATGAGAGGCACGAGATTTAAATTGTCTGCAAGCAAAGGTAGTTTTGGTTCTAACTAACGGAGCTACGATATCTTTTCGCCTTTTTGTAAATAAACTAGGATCAAAATTAATAGATTTATGAATTTTAAGAACAGTCATCAATATATAAAGTTTTCTAACTGATAAAAGGCCAGTGATGCGGTATAGTTGATCTGTCGGGAAGCGTCTTTTTTAAAAATACATGATTTTAAGTATGGATCTTTGTGCTCTCTCCATATTTATAAAATGAGTCTTAACAGCTCCACCCCAGACAGGGATACAATATATTAAGATTGATTGCACAAGTGAAATGTATAATTGGTTAATGAGGTATTTAGGAGACTCCATATCAGAATTGTCTGGTTATCCCATTTAACCCATTTCAAATTCCATTACTTAATACTATTATTTTAATTACTTCAGGGGTAACAGTTACTTGAGCTCATCATGCTTTAATAGAAAATAATAAATCTCAAACTACCCAAGGTTTATTTGTTACAGTATGCTTAGGAATTTACTTTACTATCCTTTATTGTCTGAGGATTTTGAAAATCCAAACAAGTTTTCTCATTCTGATAATGACTTGTTCCAGTTGAGGGACCCAAGATAGCTTTTGGTCAATAAGGACACCTAGATATTTCACTCGATCAGCCTTGTTTATTTTTGGGCAGTCACAGGAGTTTACACTAGGCAATTGGTTGCATGCATGAATCTTACCGCGGGAAAATATCTTATATATACACAATGGTGTAAGACATCACAGCAGTATGTTTACTAAAACTAACAGAGTCATCTGTCGTCATCGCTCAGAGCGATAAGTGTATCTCCCTCCACGTTCATAGATGGCGCTTTAGTTTTAGTAACAGGGAGAATCCACCAAAAACGTGGGCATAAGCGCGGTGTTAATAAGACGTTTTCCCGCGCTAAAAAAATGTCTATCGGGTAACAAAATTATCTTCTTACCAAATTTCATCAAAATCGGTTCAGTAGTTTAGTCGTAAAAGCGTAACAGGCAGTTAGTTTCGCATTTAAGGTATAATAAATCATCAGTGGCTGGCTGCTCAGTGTTTGTGAGGATGAATGTATGGTTTATTAACTTTTGGATGTTACATTCTCTTAGTTTCATCATTACATTTTGTAGGAGCCTTGATGATGCCTAGATGCCCTACACTGAGTAAAGAAATACTAAAGACTTGTGACAACAATTTTAATGTATAAATTGATTTATTGTATAGTTTGACAACGTCAAGCGAATCTGGCATCAAGACAAACCTACAATGGTTTAATGATGCTTTTATTTAAATTGTATGTATTTTTTGTATCATAAATAAATAAATAAAATAAATAAATAAAATAAATAAATAAAATAAATTTAAAAGTAAGATGTAGTGAATTTTATTACGACATTTTTATAATTTGCATGTTACATTGATGTGACTGAGAATGTGTTTATTTTTCTTGTGCCGAACATCTGCAAACTTGTACCATTTTCATTGCAAATAAAAATATATTCTATTCTATTCTAAAACAATACTAGGGTTAGCGAATTATTAACAATATGCAAGATTGGTAGGACAAAAAACGTAAGACGATCAATGACCCGGCGCGCGGGTTTATATACGACGGCCGCGGGGGGTGACATGAGGTAGGGGGCGTCTTCTTGGCTCTCGTCTTTGCGGCTCAAACACATTTTTTTGGGTGAGTTCACTACATAATGTACGGACTCCTTGGAGAAGAACTCACCAAAGAAACTCCACATGCGTCGCATCTTTTGCGTTCCTTTTTTCAAGAAGATATACACGATGGACAAGATGATGTTGATGGTTGAGTTGACCTTACAAACAGGCGCGACGGAAAAACAGCGTCTAGCTCTCTGCTGAGTCGGGTCCTTTTCACTGTTGTGCCCACGGAATATAAAACAAGAGTGGAAAGGACAAACGTAATTTTTTCTATGAGAACCAGTGTCGCCAACATCACACATAGATAGCACTGTTTACATCACACACAGACTAAGACAATCGGGCATTTGACCAATCAGAGCTGATATACTCGTTTCAAACAAGAACGTTATATATACTTCATTACTAAATGTAAATGTTACTTTACCATTAAACAAATAAAGTATATTTTCGCATGAGCTCTATACTTTCTCCACGTAGTTCAACGCTTCAGACCTAGATGGCGTGGATTAGCCTAAAGAAAATAGGAATATGTTTTGCAAGCTCAGCGAACTAAACAAAACTATGCGGACCTACTCATAGTTATGACACACGCACCCCGCCTACTTGTCCATTCTTCTCTTGTTTTATATTTCGTGTATCTGCCCCCGACGCACAGGGTCGCGGGTTCGATTCCCGCCCAGGGCAAACATTTGTGTGATGAGCACTTGTGTTTGCCTTGTTTCTGGTTGTTGTATATCTATATAGGGTCGGGCCACACTTATCGACGACGATCGACGGTTTGCCTATACAAAACGCGCGCGAAATATGGAATTCCTTTCGCATCATTCGCCGCGTCCGATGCGAACGGGTTTCCATACTTTGCGCGCGTTTTGTAAGGCAAACCGTCGATCGCCGTCGATAAGTGTGGCCCGACCCATAACACACTGGTGCGTCGTCGCCTTTTTCTTTTGCGGACACACTGCCGTGTGTCTAGATAAGTATGTATTTATCTATTTATGTAATGTATATCAGCTGTCTGGTACCCATAGTACAAGCTCTGCTTAGTTTGGGATCAGATGGCCGTGTGTGAAGATGTCGCCACATATTTATATTTATATATTTTAGTTTGTATGGTGTCACAATTTGACGAATAAAGTATGTTTCTTTCTTTCTTTCTTTCTTTACAAGAATATGTTGTTATCTTATCTTAGCGTTTTTCGGATCTAAGTGATGTAATAACATCCTATGGAAATAAATAATTTTGACTTTGACTTTGACTTTATTCACCTGTTTGTTGGTGACGTGTCCGGCGGGCGTGAACTCGAAGCCGCGGAACATGCTCACGCTGTCTTCATACAGACCGAGCGACGGAGAGAACAGGTTGCCTTCCGAACACACTTCATTCCTGGAACAAAACGGCGAAACATAAAATAAATGAACAGAGACCAGAGTTTATATTACAATAGAGCAGGGGTCGGCAAGTAATTTTAAGTTGGGTCCGGATACTGTTGAAACTTTATTCGAGGTCCAAATAGATTTGTTTGTAATTTGCAAAGCTCAGATGGAGCAAAGCCCGGCCTAGGCCATAGGGTAACTTTTATGCCCGGATAATTTCGCAGGTCTAGGCGAGCAGGTCTAGGCGAGCAGGTCTTGGCGAGCAGGTCTAGGCGAGCAGGTCTAGGCGAGCAGGTCTTGGCGAGCAGGTCTAGGCGAGCAGGTCTAGGCGGGCAGGTCTTGGCGAGCAGGTCTAGGCGAGCAGGTCTAGGCGAGCAGGTCTTGGCGAGCAGGTCTAGGCGAGCAGGTCTAGGCGAGCAGGTCTTGGCGAGCAGGTCTAGGCGAGCAGGTCTAGGCGAGCAGGTCTAGGCGAGCAGGTCTAGGCGAGCAGGTCTAGGCGAGCAGGTCTAGGCGAGCAGGTCTAGGCGAGCAGGTCTAGGCGAGCAGGTCTAGGCGAGCAGGTCTTGGCGAGCAGGTCTAGGCGAGCAGGTCTAGGTGAGCAGGTCTTGGCGAGCAGGTCTAGGCGAGCAGGTCTAGGCGAGCAGGTCTAGGCGAGCAGGTCTAGGCGAGCAGGTCTAGGCGAGCAGGTCTAGGCGAGCAGGTCTAGGCGAGCAGGTCTTGGCGAGCAGGTCTAGGCGAGCAGGTCTAGGTGAGCAGGTTCAAAAACAGCTTCAGCGGTAGACCTTGTAAGCTGGCAACCCCCATAACTTCGTCATTTTTTAAAATTTCTAAAAACCGACTCGACAAAAATTTGATTAATTTATCGAACCTGCTCACAAAATTTCACGAGAATCGGTTCAGAAACGCGACCTGTAGAATGGAACAAACAGACAGATAGACATACAAAAGCAATTTTGGCCAAGCTGAAACAGAGACGCTTCGTTCGCTCGGTCAATTAACCAAATATTTTGTTTTTCTGTGAATAATTGTAAAATATGCAGTAAAATATTGCAAAGATCCACGACACTTGCCAATTAAAGCTGCGCACACGGTGATCCGTGAGATATGCTCGCTCATAGGACGTAGCAACTATTATACTGGTGGCTCTGTGAGCTGTAGACCTCGCGAGCTCTTTACATTTCTTGTGAGTTGATGTGACCGTTTATTTTAAATTTTTTCAGAAATGTGACCTGTAGAGGAAAACAGCCTCAGCGGTAGACCTTGTAAGCTGGCAACCCCCATAACTCCGTATATTTTTTATTTTCCAAAAACTGACTAGACAAAAAGGAAATATATTTATCGAACCTGCTTACTACGAGAATCGGTTGAGAAACGCGACCTAATACAGGGCTAAGCCTTTAGGCCCTCGGTGAGGGTATGTGAGCTCTTGATGATTATTTCACCTGCTATCAGAATCCATGAGGTCGTAGTAAGAAGTGCTGGAGACGGCCGACAGTTCGTCGGAGTCGAGCCGCCGCTTCTTGGTCGCGGGTTCAATGCCCGGGATGGGCACGTCGGGCGAGTTGTTCAGCAGGTCTTGGTAGCCTGGTGGATGGAATTTTACGAAAATTAATACACAAATATATTTTATATTCTTTACTGTACATAAATTACAAACATTTAGATTATAATTTACATCGCAAGACGAGTTTATCTCTAACTCTTATATCTATATTATTTATCTACAAAGAGATCTCTTCCAGCTAACTAATACATGTATAAAGAGAGAAGAATATTTTAGACGTAGACAAAAATGTGTACAAGTATGGTAAAAAAATTGTGAAGTTTGTAATATGAATGTAATAATGTACATTTGTTGCGGTAACAAGAAACATACACACTTACAGGACGCTAAAAATACGTTTAATTTGTATACTGACCCATTTCAGCTACTTTGGCTCTAAAGAGTGTCTTGTCCAGAGCTATCTGGTTGCGCGGGCGCCCTTTCGGCTTGTCTCGGGCCATCTCTTGAACTGAAACATTCATAAATAATAATAAATACATGACGTAGATACCTACCACCCGGTCAACTGATCCCACACAAAGCAGAGCTTGGACTATGGCAATCTATTTAATACAATAAAAAATTCTTTATTAACATCAAGTATTCAAAAAGAACAGGCGGCCTATTGCTAAGATAGCAAATTCTTCCAGGCAATGTTTGAGTAACATAACTGAGTAAAGAGAAAGAGCAGAGCGGGTGGTGGCTGATTTTCTATAATAAACTATGTACGACTAGCAGCAGGTATATAATATTAATATAGTTAGAGCATTACTATATAATTAATATTATATACATAATTTATGAATAAACTAGTACATCAATCAATCAATCAGCCTATTGCAGTCCACTGCTGGACGTAGGCCTCCCCAAGGGCACGCCAAAGCGCACGATAACCTGCTTTCCTTATCCAGCCACCACCAGCGACCTTCCTCAGGTCATCAGTCCACCTGGCAGGGGGGGCGTCCCACACTACGTTTCCCGGGACGCGGTCTCCATTCGAGAACCCGTCTGTTCCAACGCTCATCGACAGACGTGGCCAGCCCACTGCCACTTCAGCTTGCTACATTTCTGGACAATATCCACCACTTTGGTCCTCTGCCGGAAGATTTCGTTTAGGATTTTATCCCATAGCGAAATATGGAAAGAGAGATATTCCACAGCTTCGCTCAATCCCTTGACAGAGAGTCTCCCCCCTGGGCATAATCTGCCTTGGCCGACGTGGAAGTCTTTAAACAGACTCCGGACCCAAGCCGGCCGAAGTAAAGAAAACATGCAAAGGTGGGGGTTATGGTTCAGATAGTGAATGTCTGTGTGGCATCTCTCCTTAAACAATGACCCATTTATTATCCTGCCCAGCGTGTCCTAGCACCTGCACACGCGAGGACCTGCACAATGCCACGGACGCAGCCGTGTCTGTAGCGGAGTACTGCTCCTCCACCATATAGTCACCGAATCGACTCGATAAGAAGAAGATCAGCATGAGAAGCCAGTCGCTATGAAATGAGCTTACATACGAAAGACTCGGACTATATATTCCAAAACTTACTGATGTAAGAAGCTACAGCAGGTGAGAAGTTATGGAGCAACTTCCACCACCCGCTCTCTCCAAGAGCCACGGAGCCGGAACGAAAGAACAGATGGTTGTAGACTGACAGGGCACCGGCTATTGTACCCACCCAGTTTTTCTTCTGTTTACTGAAACACAAACAATAAGGGATCGGACTACTTTTTTTTAATTTTATATATCCAAACTTCTTAGTTTCTGCTATCGAACACTAAAAGAATATTTGCTCTATCTTTAAAATTGACCGAGTTATAAAGGTTTGAAATTCAAGATTAGACAGAGAGGCACATACCCAATTGTGACGTTATTTGTTAGTAACGCCATATAATCTCCATACGAAAAATCGTTTTTGAAAGAGACAGACATATTGAAACTTTAAAAAATCACTGTAATTTCGTTTTTCAACCGATTTTGTTTTTTTCTTCGCGAATCTTCTGCTACTAATCTATATTTTAAAAATAATTAATAAAATATGGTGAACAGTCCGATCCCCTATTCAAAATAAGAAAACAAAATTGGCTTTCAGATCTGACATGGATGTAATTATCAATCAAGATATGATCAAGTCATGGTAGCATATACCCAACCTGTACTTAAATAAATAACAACATAGAAGCAGGCCCCTCTTTTCCATTGGGCACTCTGGGCAACTGTCCAGTGTCCTAGCTCCTAGAAGATTCATCAAAAACCAAAACGAAAATCAGTTTTTGTTACAGAAAAAAAAAATTAGCGGAAATCAACCAATAATTATGAAGAAGTACAATGCTTCAAGAAAGTTGGTTGGTTGCTGTCTAAAGAATGTGATGTGCTTAAAGACACACACTTGGAACAACTGATTGACGATTTTTCATATCTCAAAACTAGCATGGTACCTTTATAATAAACAATAATTTAAAGCTAGTGCTATAGTCGGGCCACTTGAAGTTTCATGTACTTACGAAAGAACGATAACCTTGTACCAGCGTACAAATAAAAAACAAGAAAAGAAGCACTTTTGAAGCATACTTCTTAGATATAATAAAAAAAACTTTAAATTTTACACTACTTCTATGATAAACTACAGCTGCTATGTGAGCGCAACAATTTAAAAAAGCTATAACAAAAATATTCGGCCGACGCGTAAAAGTTACGTCAGCCGTAATATATATTTTTTTAATTCCCAGTGTTGTCACTATCAGTACCAGCCTGGTAGCAGTTATAACGTGAGTACGCTCAAGAGTTACTTTTGAGTATAGGTATTTTGTTATCTATCATTGTTGCGATTGTGTAGGGTGCATCGGCGTCTTTCGTACTTAAAATTCTGAGAAAAGATAATTAGTTATTCCGTGTAGTCTTGTTAATGTTACGGTTCAGTCAGTCAGTCTTTCGTTTTCGTGCGCAGTGGCTACATGCGTTTTTTTTCGGTTTCTCAAAGTATTATTTTACAGTTCGGCTCTCTTTTGGATTCTGATCCTGCTTTTTTTTAAATACCTGTATTTTTTTACTTATCTATGTTTTTTTCTGTTAATAGAATATTTTGTAATTTTTTTCTAATTATAATTCTAAACGGTCGATCTGTTAATTTTAATATGACATCTGCATATTTTCATATAATATTATAATCTGTACATTGAAAGTATCAAATAAATAATTTTATACAGTGATACTTTACAAAATGTGTATGTTGATTATTTCCAATAACAAAATAACGTCAACACCGATTGTAATACAAAACTTAACAAAGTACTAAATCATTTTGTTTTGTAAGTAAATATAGGAAATGAAAAGGTCTGACTGAAATACTAGATACTAGGCAAAGTCAACCATTACACTACGGGACATCACTTAAGTCACAATAATAAATAAATAAATAAATATATTTTTATTGCAAGTAACATAAGACCCATAATTACAAAAAGTGTAGAAGGCACATAGTAAAATTAAGATTAATATAAAAAGGGAATGACATCCTTCAAAAGTCGCTTCATAAAGTGACCCGACTTTAGTGTAGGTGAATGCTAAAAGAGTTACTTATCTGAATCACATTACAATTATTATCTATTCATTTATTTTATTTAAAGAAATAAAAATAACCACATACAGGGAACTTTAACAAGCAAGAGCTGGCCTGAAAAAAACTACCTAATCAATAAGGTGCCTATACTTTTTTTTTGAGCAGACTAATTGCTATTTCTACCAGAGTGGTAATAGAGCGGGCGGGCACAGACATGATCTATACTATATAGCAGGGGTCAGCAAGTAATTTTAATTATCGATGTCCAAACAGGTTTGTTTGTAATTTGTAAAGCTGTCCAGATGCGAGCGCAGTCTGCCTGTTGCCTACCGCTGCTCCATGGGTATGATGTGACACAGAATTCCCTGAATTTTCCCTGACTTCGCCTTTCCAATTTGCCTTTCCCTGACCATTTAATGAAAGGTTAAGTATTTGTAGGAAGGTTAAGAGTTTGTGAATTAAAATATGTATTTTTGAAACATATGCTTTTTTGTTGTATTTTGATTGACCAAATGATGGAGATCTAAAATTATAAATTCAAAATTTATCGGGCGTGAATTAATATCTCTCATTTTATAATCACTACTGGGAACTTTTGGGATGCAAACAGTAACATCTAAAATTTTCACTGACATTTCAGAAAGTGGACTCCCTGATGGCTGATGGTGTATGAGAATACTTACAAATGTGGGCCGAATAGCTGAGCCCAATTCCGATCAATAAATGAACAGATGTGAGTCTTGTAGTGAAAGAATCCATGGTTGCTAATGCCGTAGGAGTGTTCACTCAGATGATGCAAAGTTAACAGCAACACATTCACCCTGGAATTGGCATTAGAAAAAAAAACTGAACCAAAAATATTTTATTGTGTATGTGTCATCATCATCAGGAGCATTATATGGTGAAAGATGAACAAACTTAAATTTTTGAATTTTATAGGCTAGTACTATGGTGGAATTAGGGTAGGCTCGAGCCCCTCGGTGGGGACGTATATTAGCTGTTGATGAACTATGGTGGAGGTCACAGGAAGACTTAGCGAGTAGTATAGGACCAGTCGTTGTGAATCTCCGCAATGTCAGAGAGGCCTTTGTCCAGAAGTGAATGTCTTTCAGCTGGATGATGAGGCATAAAAAGTTATCATTATCTCGACTGCTGGACTAACTAACATCCATAGTGCCTTAGGAGCTAACATCCATTCAGTTAATATGTGCGGCAAAACAAAGGAAATACAATAGCAAATATTCCCATTTAAACCTTCTACCAAACACACTTACCAGGGAAATCTGTTCCTAGTAAATACTTCGTTTGAAGAGTACATTGGGAGCTTTTCCGGCGAGCAGTCTGCACAAATAAAGTCGAAGAACACATCGCAAGAAAAATCACCAGGAGTTCCTGGGCGACGCAAACACGATAGATGCACAAAACTAATGCAATTATCACATATTAAACCTGGATTATCTTGTTTATCCTCTGGTAAGTTACAATATTTGCATATTGTGCCCATATTTACCGTTCTTCTGAGGTTTTACTGCAAAATACGAAACGAAACCAGTATTTGTTTTGTAAATAAGTTATAACCTCAAATTAATAAATGTCAAGTTTGTGTGACCGTTGTAAAAATAGAGAATCTGCCAATCGGTTAAAAATTCCGTATAAGGGTCAGTTCACACCGAGACGCGACGCGACGCGACGACGACGCGCAGTTTTAGTACTGTCCAGCGGCTTCGCGCTGCGTCTTGTGGCGTTGCACACTCAATTAAATGTGTACCTTTTTGTGTAGGAAATAAAGTCAAATATTGTATTGCTATCTTAAAAATTGCGCATCGCGTCGCGTTGCGGAGTGAGTCGACCCTAATAGATGACTTTGGGCTTGTGTAGACTTAAAACAAGGTCCACGGAGTTACGAGGTAAATACCTAATCAAATCACACTAATATTATAAAATGTGAAAGTGTGTTTGGATATTTAGATGTTTGTTCTGCCTCACGCCTTAAGGCGCTACGCCGAAAAAAAATTGTTGCGCAAGAGGTGTGTCTAAGGAAGACGGCGCGGGCAGCGCCCCGCGTCGGTCAGCCGCTCCCCGCGCCGCCCCGCACAGACCCCGCTCTAAAACATCGAGGCGGGTCTATGACCTCTGCGACAATGATAAAATATTATATTTGTTTGATTTGATGTAATCGCGCAAAGTATATTCCTATGTATGATTCGCTCTTTGAGTATATATTTTTTATTTTATTTTAATTGGTCTTTAGTGTAGTGGAGTGTAGGGTAGTAATGATTATAATTTCACCTAAAAATAAAAGATTTAGTATTTCAAGATTCCAGACATTTTGACATTGTAATAGTAAGTATAATTTGAATTACTATAATACGGTCCGCCCGCGGCTACGCTCGCGTTGTGTAAGATTTTCCCGTGGGAATAAGCCTTTTCCCGTAAAAAGTATCCTATGTAAGTGTCCTATATGTTCCAGGGTATAAACTAACTTTATTCCAAATTTCTTTCATACCAATCCGTTCAGTAGTTGTTGTCTTCTAGTATCTTCACTTCAAAATTATATAGGGGACAAAGGGAAAATAATTCCCGTTGTCACCACTTTAATTTATTTATAAAATACCTACAGATTTTCGAGTATTTTTATTCCATTGTTTCCAAACTGAAGTCAATTTATTAATTGGATGCAAAAAAATAAAAATGTGATGTTTATTTACGATTTACAATACGATCGATACGTATCTACTTATTTCTGATACGATCAATATTGTGAATGTTTCCGGAAATACATAATGTTTTCATCGTGTCTATTTTTTTCTTTGTGTTAGATTAAACAGGATGATCACTATAAATGTCTTTATAATATTTTTATCACACACACGTCACTTCAACACATCAATTATTTTTTTCTTTCACTGTCATTATGATGAGTAATTGGTACCAAAGAAATCTTATATCAAATATTTGGTTCAAATCAAGATCAAAAGTTTCTGTTTTGTCAATAAAATTGGGTATGCAAAGTTTTAAAAAAAGTATGCTAAATGCAAAACCATTTCGAGATATAAGGTTGGTTCCTAAATATATTTTGCATTTTTTTTTGCTCAAAATACTACACGGTTGTTTATTTTTTTATAAAATCATTTAATTTCCAAGTGCCCTCCAAAAAGTAACCAGTAGCCGTGCCATCCATGGTAGCTTTGACGTCGAAAAATGATTCATAAAAATCTTAATTTGAATAAAATATTTTTATTTGATTTGATATACGGCTGATTCTCTGCCTTGACAAACGAGATATATAAAAAAATTACACAAATGTCAAACTTCATCTTTGAATATGGCACAGAATCTTGCGCCACGTGTAAAGCTTGATCTGCTATTTAAATATATTTAATTGTAAAACTTTTACTTTAGTATTATATCAGACTGCCCACGCCGCGAAATTTTATTGATAAAGCATCGACTATTTGTGTTTACCATTGAAATTATTAGGGTGCTTGGTCTGGCATCACTAAAACACATTTGATGACATACGATGACAGCTAACTTCATACCTAAATTTTTTGCTTGTCACTAGGCAAAAAATGTATTTTATTCAGCCAACTGTAGTATATGTATGACTCACTTCAACCACATCTAGATAGATATAATTTAGCATCTAAGTAGCTTGTAGTCAATATGTTTGTCTGACGCACAACACGTCTTTCATTCTGACACGCTCCTGTGTCTCAATACCTCATGCATGGTGACCCTGCCAACACTGCCTAGTATGGACAGTCCTGTGCATCGCGATTCGCTAGTGATAAAAATATAACGTGTTCGTTCGTAAAAATTGTAATAATGTGTTAAAACGAGGATCTGATAGGATGTTTACGTGCTAAAAGTGGGTCTTTTTAGATGGGTGTGGAGTTCTTTTTAATAATGTGTTAAAACGAGGATCTGATAGGATGTTTACGTGCTAAAAGTGGGTCTTTTTAGATGGGTGTGGAGTTCTTGAGGAAGCTGCGGCGACTCTTGAGACGGGAAAGAGGAGGGTTGTGTCGTAAAGGAGGTGCCTGCTGTCTTGAGACTGTTTCGCTCTTTCAATATCGCAAGCGACCTCACGTCTCACGCTGGGTGGAACAATTCCTGCCATGGAGTAAAGCTTTCTCAGTGGTGTCGGTTTCAGGGTGCCCGTGACTATACGTCATGATTCGTGGAGAGCTGTGTCCACATTTCTCGCATGGGCTAAACAAGCCCAAACTGGACTCGAATATTCGCCTGCTGAGTAAGCGAGAGCAAAACAACTCGTTCGAAGAACGCGTGCGCTGACTCCCCAGCGGGTAGTGGTAAGGCGTCTCAGGATGTTGTTACGGGCACCAACTTTACTCTTAAGCTTGCGGCAGTTCTCTCTTTATGTCAGAGATCGATCCCACGTGACTCCTAAGTACCGTCAAAAATGTTTTTAAACTTTCATACAAATTTACTCGATCAGCTGATCACCTTGTTTGAAAAAATACGAGTTTAAAAAAGTTTTGGAACGAAAGTTGTTCAGTTTCATGGGCCGATTATTACCACACGAGAGGCTTTACGTTATTTTGCTAAGACGTTGACACGTTTTAGTTTTGATTTGTCACGGCAAAGCTAACGATATCTCTTTAGAAATTCATTAAGTATTTTAGAATTTCTAAAGTGTGACAATATTTCCTTATATTTATTAGAGGTTCTATTTTGTCATAAAAACTAAGATTCTTGGATTTTTTTTATTTTTAACATTGCCTCATTGTTTCCTTGGCAAAATAGTGCTCTTAACCGAGTTTCATCAAACCCATTAACTCATAGAAAAAAAAATGTTGTTTTCTTAATGGAATAGTCCACTAACCCAAGTTTTATCGTAATCAGAGCACTAACAAAATAATAAACTGTCAGTTAAAAAATATATGAGTTCATTTTGTTCAATATTATAATTATTTTTTTATAAATAATTATTACTCATCCAAAATATCATTTGAATAAAAATACTCGTAAATCAGTCATTCATTTTATAATTATAATTTGTAACGTGGGAGAACGGTAATATTGATTCCCACTGTCCCCTGTTTTTTTTTTTTTTCGAGTGAACATACTGGGGGACAGCGGGAAAAATCCTTAGTTGTTCCCCCGTGAGGGATATAATCCTTTGACTGGAAATAAGACTTGGCCCCGCACACACTTGGCTGGTTTTTTGTAAACTAGGTATAGGCTATAAAATTACGTAACGAGTATGCAAACTTTACTTTTGAATCAATAAATAAATTATATCTTACCTACCTAACACAATAAAAATAATTCTAAAAAACCGCATTTGGTTGAATAATAGAAATACCTAACTATTCCTCTCGCGCCTGCCTGTGTTGTACTATAAAAATAAAATGATCGAAATCTGTAACTAGGTAGTATAATAATAACATCTAATTTGAAAAAAAAAATGTATACCTTGATGTGCCGTCCACTGTACATACACATATACCCTTTGCGTAGTGTACTCGTATTATTAGTGTCGACCTTGAAAGTGATAGTATCACAAACTTGACTAAACCTTACTAAGTATACAAGCAGCAGGTATGGACCCAACCTATATTTATTTAATTAAAAATCGATTTAGAAATATTGTCAATGTAACGGATCGGACGGATGGATGTGACGGACCTACTCATAGTACGTCTTCTCCAAATAAAATTATTTCGTGAGCCGGGCGGCTTGGAGCGCCACCGAGCGCACATCCGTCGTCGGCAAAGATCATGGGCGACTGAGCTCAAGAAAGGAAAGTGATGACGCTAAGCTTCTCCGCACGTGTTTAACAGAGAAAGAAATAATGTTCGCGCGCTCCAAGTAAATGGCGTAAGTGCCAAATTTACTTTCTCAGTTTATATAAAAAGTACTAATTTGATTTGTAAATTTGCTTAGGAAAAACATAAAGCAGTCGGAGACCTATATTGTAACTAAATTTCGGCGACCAATAAATTACCATTTACCTCTCAGATTCAAATAACGAGAATCGAAGACGCTGCTTTGGATAACATTTGTATCGAGAAGATTTTTACCAAACATGTTTTGGCCTTAGTGTAAGCGTAGATAATAGAGTCCAATAACATATTTTAGAAAATCAATACATTTACTGACGTAGATAATGAGATCTGATTCAACAAAAATCTTGAAAATTCCCGGACTAGCCCCTTAACTGCTGAACGGATTTAGTTGAAAATTGGCATGGAGATAGTTATACTCTGGATAACATAATAATAATATGTTTTACATAAGACATTTCCACGGGACATTACAACGTGAGCATAACAGTGGGCAGACAGCTAAAAGATTTCAGTTTTTGACCGAGCGAGCGAAGCGTCTCCATTTCAGTTGGCCAAAATTGCTTTTATGTGTCTGTCCATCTGTCTGTTTGTTCCACTCTACAGGTCACGTTTCTCAAATTGATTCTCGTGAAATTTTGTGAGCAGGTTCGATAAACTAATCGTTTCTTATTGTCGAGTCAGTTTTTGGGAATTTAAAAAATGACGGAGTTATGTGGGTTGCAGCTTAGAAGGTCTACCGCTGAGTGAGATGAGACTGTTTTCATCTACAAGTCATAATATTTCTCAACCAATAAAAATAAAAATACAGTAAAAAATAAAATTATTAATACATAAAAAAATGAGATAAATAAATTTCAAGGGGAGGGGGATATTTGTGGTGAAAAAATATTCTTAGTGGCTTCCCCATCTCCAAAGCCTGGCCCAAGCAGTCGGCTATAAAATCGATCGAGCCACGTGCTGCCGCCTATTTTGCTGCCGGTTCTCGAGCGGATGTGTGGTTATTGGCTACCTTTGTGTGATTTATAGTTTTTTTCTCATTTTTATGGTGTAAAATCGGTTCTTAGAATTATTTTCATTACGTAATTAGTGCTTAAGATTATTTTGTGATAAATTGTGTAAGAATGAAGCTGAAAAGCCGTTAGGGCAGTGTTCCTTTTATTTTAAAAAAACAAACCTCCCTTCTGATCGATAATAATATATATAAAGAGATATACAGATTCGCGAGGTCTACAGCTCACAGAGCCACTAGTTAATAATATTATTATGTCCTATAAAACACCAGCTGTTTGTTTGTTGTGATTGTGTGCAATAAATTTACTTTATTTTTACTAAATAATTTTGCTAAATTAGCAGAAGTCAACCACAAATGGTCACACAAATCAGCCAGCTATCGTAATCGGATACACAAATCAAATTTAGACTTTGTACTTGGATACACCTTTTGCACTTCAATTAGATCGCAAATAATATTTCACTATTTTTTAGTTTAGTAAAAAAAACTTATATAGAATGCGTGTCAAAACAGTTTGGAAATATTAATGTAAAACTGAAACAAAATAACGCACCACGGTCTCGTCACAGAATTTATTAAAAACAAAAAACTTATACATGGACCTACTTAATCACAGTTTAGGTACATTAATAATCTACTCTACTTATGTAATTCACTTATCTACATAAAACACAAAACACAGCACTTTGTAAGTAAAGTAAGTCGATCGCTCGTCTGTCAAACGTAATAGGTAACCATTCTCATCTTAATAGTTTGACCTTGTGTAGAGATTCCCAGTTTATCTCACCATTTAATATTAAAATACGGGGTCGAATGTAATGTTATGTTACGCCAGACAGTTAATAAAATTAAAGAACATCGAAAGGAGTGCCAACGAGATGGCTAGTAGCTAATTTTTTTTTTTTTATAGATTTTGAGTACCTAGGTAGGGCAGCCTAGTCCCAGTAATTAAGTTGTTTTTTCTGGTACCATACCAATACAAACAACTAAAAAGTCGTTGTGACACCGAAAAATACAACCGAATTACTGGGACCTCTTGGTACTAGGTAATTTAATTAGGTAAGTATATTAATTTTGTGCCAAAGGGGTAGAGCAATTTTAGTAAATAAATCTGTCGGGCCTCAGGCGCCAACTGTCTTTGTTCTTCATCAGAATCAACTTGACGACTCCCTGAAGGCACGAATCCACTTGTGTATGTGTTCCTTGTGGGTGTTTCGAGCAGCGATGACCGTCTCCGGGTCTTTCTCATTAGCTGGCATCAGGTCTAAATGGTGAGCGCCGTTAATTATCACCACCGACACTACCGATTGGTTGATACCGTTTAAGATTCCACCTAAAAAATATATTAGTTAAAGTGTGAAGGAAAAATCTAGAGGAGAAATACTTTTTGATACAACATGGTGGTCTATATTACAAGATGTTACAAAAATATCCGTAAAGCGGAAAGGGCGAGATCACTCCAAGAAACTGAACAACATTCTTAAACGGCTGACAGACGACAAAAAAGTTGGCTCGATATAAGAAACCATGCAGTCAGCTGATTGATTTACTATGGCAGATAGATGCAGTTATTTTTTCATGTGATAGATAACTTAATAATTACCTACCTTGGAAAAATAATTGGAACTCTCCTCTTTTTGGTTTACGGGTATTTTTGTTATGTGTATTACATCGCTCTTATTTCTAAGAAAGAGGTAAGACTCCATGTTTGGTTAAAACTTAAAATAGCTAGTTTGGATGCAAGGAACTAGTGGTGGGGAAATCCGGGCCAAATAGTAAGCCTGGCCTAATGTGCTTTTATGCAAACTGAAGTTGCTAATATAGAGGAATCACCTCCAGCCCATGGATCCAGCAGTCCGTTGCTAAACACGATATTGGACGCGGCCTGCAGCATGCTTCCTCCATACTGGATCCTGGCAGCTTCAGATCGAGGGTACACTCCGTATTGCTTGTGGCATTCTTCAGAATACGACGTCATATTCCACTCCCTGGGCTCGAACATGTCGTCTTTTCCATTCGTGCACATCGGCATCACCATTTCTGTGCAAGCCTGAAAAAGGGTAAAGTAATTTATTTATTATATTTTGTAACTAGCAATCCGCCCGCGGCTAGGCTCGCGCTGTGTAAGATTTTTCCGTGGGAATAAGACTTTTTCCCGTAAAAAGTATCCTATGTGTTAATCCAAGGTACAACCTATCTCCATTCCAAATTTCATCTAAATCCGTTTTGTAGTTTAGGCGTGAAAGCGGAACAAACATCCAAACATCTAAACATTCAAATATATTTTCACATTTATATCTTTAGTGTGAGTGTGAAGTGTGTATAGTGTGATGTGATAAAAATATCTTATTATGTTATTCAGTAAGTAAGTAAGTAAGTAAGTAAGTAAAAACACTTTACTTATTGCACACAAAAGGAATATAAACAATAAAACAAAAACATATAGCTTTAGTGTGCTAAGGCGGCCTTATCGCTTGTAGCGATCTCTTCTCTGCGGTAGTGCAAGAACAATAAAAAAAAAAGAGAAAACAGGAGTGTAAAAATAAAATAATACAGTAAAATATATAAGTTAAAAGTACAATAAATACACAAATACATACATACAATAAACATACATAAATATACAAACATAATACATGCATACATACATACATAAATATATCAAAGCCATAACGGCAATACTAATGATTACAAACAGATTGCGCCAGGAGATGTTTGTGAACCTTCAATTTGAAAGAAGCTAACGACTTACAATGACGTATTTCTTTCGGTAGAGCATTCCCCATAGGTGGGTAGCTTTCACAGTAAACGACTCTTTAAAATAACCCAAGCGAGATAAGGGCACCTTGATTACGAAGCGTTCGATTATGTTTAGAACCGAGCTGCGGCAGCTGCAGCAGAGATGTTGGTGGATCTCCCTGTTTCTAAAAATAACAGCGCCATCTATGGACGCGGAGGGAGACACACCTAACGTTCCGAGCGATGACGGCAGATGGCGCTTTGAGTTTACTGATAGCGGGACAAGATCGTGGAGTGCCCGAGCACTCTCTCCATGATACCTTATAAAATATCGAGGGGCAGGCAAGTTTGCGCCGATACTCCATGCCAGCTTAGTTACATCCGTCATGTACTTGACAGCCGACTCACCAACCCTGGTGTAAGAGTTTACTCCAAAGCCATTAAGTTTATGGCCCAGCACCCCAGCAGCCGCCACGTTAGGTCCGCTGGCCGCACGCTGGTAGTAAACTAGTAGGTGGTTAGGTAGCGTGACAAAAAACAAGGTCCAGTCCTGGGTAGACGCGTAGGAAAGGAGTAAGAGTAATTCCAAATCCTCTTGTATATGTTCTGTGCACAAACGGTTTTTATTGGTAGACAGTTTTAAAGGAACTCTTTCAAAAGATACTATCGACAAGATAGCAAAAATACATTGTGCCCCGCATGGTAAATAGATGGTATCAATCTGGTGACTGAGGAAATTTTGATGAAAATGACAGGATGGATTCGAAATTTGAAAATAAATTTGTAAATGGATGATGAAACTGCCAATAGACTAAAAAGTACTGGGTTGCCTGCCAGTAACAAGAACCTGGAAGGTAGGATAACAGCTCTGCTACAAGCTTAGTTCCATCCGGCCTTACTTCACAGCCGACTTACCAACCCTCATGTGAGATTTGCGGAGTCGCCAATACTTCATGCCATTAAGCTTGGTTCTATCCAGCCTGTACTTGACAGCAAGTTGACAGCCGACTCACCAACCCGGGTGTGAGAGTTATGGTGCCGCCAAAGGCCTCTGATATGACTCGTGTTACAGTTATAACTATTGAGTACCTGGAAATTCCAACCCTCGGCATCCAAGTTTCCATAGTCAGCACCTTTTTTGTAATCCACACATTTGCTCTTGCCATCATAATTTGTGTATACTTGGAGAACTTTGCCGATACCCTGAGAATATATAAGTCAGATAAATAAATAAAACACTCGTTCTCATTTATAGCTCATCCTAGAGGGGGCACTATGGTTTTTCTTTATCGGGAGTACTCTGGAATTAGGAAGCCAAAAATAACCAAGATCCAAGAAGATGTTGATTTGAAGACGGAGCGTAGGCCTGACAACTTGGCAAGGGTCGCGGGATCCGCTCTGGGTTGAAAACGTTCTAGTTCAAACACCACTAGCGGTCACTCATTTATGACCTGGCCATACTTGCGTTGCGGTTGCTTGCTTAACTCGAAATCGTGATCGGAAACATTTACCACGAACGCTTCCCATTATCCCGTCACCTGATCTAACGAAGTTTCCGTGCGGCAGTGTAATGAGGAATTTACAGCATCGATTTCGTTCCATTGTTTCGGACGCATTCTTTTGCGATTTGCCAGACCTAAACAATTACTAACCTCAACAAGGTTTTGTCCTGTAAGTGTCTCGTTCAAATATTGGCAGACGTATCTTACAGGTTGGCCTGGCAGAGAAACCAGGAAATCCGAAGGGAAGGGGTAGTTGACCATGGCTAGGACCGAGTACATGTTATTGAGGAATTCCAATAGGGTAGAGACGTCAGTTGAGTTCTTGACTGGGTCACACAGCTTCCAGTCTTTGTGAAGTGTATTGTTCGGGTTTGAAGTAACGTTCCTGCAAGTTCAAATTACTTTTTATACTTTTAAGAAATGGGGAAAAGAAAAGTGACGCAAAATACTATTTATTATCTAACGTGGAACCTGAAACACTAAAAACTTTTATCTGGGGGCACGGCAGTGCCCCCGCCAAGTCGAGCAAAAAAGCGGCACGGCCGTACCATCCTTTTCTCGAAGCAGTTCGGGCCATGTTCGACCCCCCTATAACTTCGTTGTGGATAAAACTAGAAACCTGAATTTTCAGTAATAAAGCAGGCATTGTATAAACCCAGTATGTTTCAAATTTCATTTAATTTGAACCAGTAGTTTAAGATTTATAACTAGTCAAAGTTTCTTAATTTTGTCACTCACTCACTGACTGACCGATCATCAAAACTCTAAAGGCACTTCTAGCAGACATAGAAGCTTCAAATTTAGAACAGAATTAGTGTTTAGTGTATAAACCAAGGAACTAAAATATTTTGCAATTTCAGCCCAGTTTTCTAGATACATCATCTGCTAGATAACTTTGTAACCCCATATAAATATTGGGGCATTATATAGGATTACAAAGTTACATTTGCAGTAAATGAATCAGTTTACCTGTATAATGGAATATAATTGAATAAGAGGTGTAGGGTAGGTGTAGGGTAGGTGTAGGGTAGGTGTAGGGTAGGTGTAGGGTAGGTGTAGGGTAGGTGTAGGGTAGGTGTAGGGTAGGTGTAGGGTAGGTGTAGGGTAGGTGTAGGGTAGGTGTAGGGTAGGTGTAGGGTAGGTGAAGGGTAGGTGTAGGGTAGGTGTTGGATAGGTGTTGGATAGATGTTGGATAGGTGTAGGGTAGGTGTAGGGTAGGTGTAGGGTAGGTGTAGGGTAGGTGTAGGGTAGGTGTAGGGTAGGTGTAGGGTAGGTGTAGGGTAGGTGTAGGGTAGGTGTAGGGTAGGTGTAGGGTAGGTGTAGGTTAGGTTAGGGTAGGTGTAGGGTAGGTGTGTATTTATACATTGTGTTTTCATGCGATCTACAAAAAGAAATGAGATGCCATCAAAAACATAACTTGTAAAAAAACCAAGTCTTGCACGCAACTTAGTCTACCGTAAAAAGTTGTGAGATCCATGTAATACCAAGTCAGTTAATTTATTCAGTCTCTACTTAAGAGTCCTTCTGTCTTAAGTTATTACGTAATTAGCTCACCTAACAACATCTTATAGTGACCAGATCAATATTAAAAATCTTTTATGTTTTTTAAATAAATACATAGATTGACTTGGCAATCGCACTAAACAATCAAATTTAATATAATAATGTATTACTTGTAAGATACATTGTGTTTTCATGCGATTGCCAGGTCAATCTATGTATTTATTTAAAACAAGAGATTTTTAATATTGATCTGGTCACTATAAGATGTTGTTAGGTGAGCTAATTACGTAATAACTTAAGACAGAAGGACTCTTAAGTAGGGACTGAATAAATTAACCGACTTGGTATTACATGGATCTCACAACTTTTTACGGTAGACTAAGTTGCGTGCGAGACTTGGTTTTTTTTACAAGTTATGTTTTTGATGGCATATGGAATTTTACACTTTGAGTATATATCTAACACATTACAATAATGATAAAAAACATGATAGGGGTTTCAAGCAGCCTATCAAATGTAAACTTCGCAATCATAATACTGTAGGTACGTATCTCTCTCAAGACAGGACGATTAGTTACTCAATTTTAACGGCGAGAGCTAAAAACATAAACTTATGATCTAGTAATAATACAAAACCTTACCTGATAGTCGCCCAGGAGTTTTTAATATTATCAGCGCAATTATGATTTGTAGGGAAGTTGGAGTTTCTGAAGCTGGAAGTGACGATTCGGGAGTAGACCTCGCAAGGAACCATGCGAGAATACATATGGATGGGAGCTGATGCTGCAATGGCTCCTGTCACTACGTGAGGGTACTTCATGCGGAAGTAGGCCGCAAGCATGCCACCGTATGACCCTGAAAATATGGTTGGATATAGCCTTTAGTAGCCGGCTTTGGAAATATATATAATATATAGATAAAGTCACTAATTATAAATTAGTGGCTTTGCTCGTCCGTAAATTCTAAGGTTGAGTGTGAATTCGATCGACCCATAAACGGTCAACCACAGATAATGTTATAAAAAGTCACTGTAAAATTATTAAAATCAAGTACGCCTCTGTGAAATCACAGACGACGGTAAGTGGATCTTATGCACCTACCACCAAAAGCAATAACGGGGTGTTTCGGTTTCATACTAGAACTTTGGAGAAAATCAATCAAGTCAGCATAATCAGCCAGGGCCTGAGCCGATGTGAGGTATCCAACATGCTCATTGTCCAGCGATTTGTTTCCGAAAGGCATGGACTGTCCATAGTATCTGAACAGAAAGAAATCGAGCGTATGAGTGTCAGTTTTCTTACTGAGCCAATTTATTAGTTAAGGATTTACCAGATCATCTAAATAAAGGCTTTTTCAGTTGATTTGAAGAATTTTCTGGTGAAATCATTGAAACTTATCAACATTATGGTTAAGTGATGTTTACAATACGAGTCGTATTTAATATCACGCATTCACTGAATGAACATACCGTATCTGCTTTATTGTTTATATTCTTATCTACAGATAGAAAGTTGGTGTTAAGTCAAAGGTCGTGTCGTATTCTAATCGAAGTAATATAATAATCGGTTGATGAACTTGTATTCTCCAGGCTCCCAAAGAAGAGCTTTGAATTGAAGTAATTTTCTGAGCTAGGCCTTTAGGTAGCGTAGATCTACTACAAATGATGTACAGATTCCGCTGAGGCGATATACGCAACCACTTTTAACCAGTATTGGATTGTTTATGTTTCAATAAGTTAGATCATTGCTTGTTTGTTGGTAACGTCACGTAATGTTATGCTCAAACTACTGTGCTAGGAGAATAAATAATTCGCAGTGTAGGAATGTACATTTCGCCTGCAAAAAAATTCAATTCAAAGGTTATGAGTAAAATTAAAATCAAAATTATCACCTGTGTTCTGCAAATACGATTTTAGCATTAAATTCTTCCGCAATATCCCACATGAAGCCTGTGTTCTTGGCGAACAGCTCAATTTGACCCTGTTGAAGTATAAAAAAAACAATTTAAGTTAATCAAATTAAGTACCTATAGTACAAAAGTATACACTCCACAAAATTACGCAAAACGAAAAACGATGCAGGTTTAACCGTATTACAAAAATGCAATTTTATTTGTAGATATAATTTTCTCTATATTGCAGGCTAAAGGCAAATTAAACAGAAGTAGACTATTTAGCCGTGTGGTGACGGCAGAGTAAAATACATTTGTCACCAACCCCAACTCTTCCCGTGGGTGTCGTAAGAGGCGACTTAGGGACTACACATTGAACAGAGAACGGGCAGCAGAGATCTACAACCCGCCTGCCAAGCGTGGAGATTATGGCAATACCCTCCACTTAAGCAGCACTGGACTGTAACGGGCCGTTGATGTTGATGTTGAGACTATTTAGAGCAGGTGACTTGTATAAAAATCTACGTAGCCTCTACCATAAGATCCTCTATTGTTAGTGTCAGGGATACCTATGAATAATGCTCGTCAAACTTCCAGGGACCGGAACCCTTACGATTTTGATCAACTATATCTCGTACTCTTATTATGCTATAATCATAACGTTTGCAAATCTAATAGGGTACTTCAGGGTAGGGTATTTATTTTAATACTTATAAGCCGAACGACTGAAGGGGTTTTTCAACGGGTAGTCTGGTCCCTGCAAACTTCATTACTATAAAAATATATACTCGAGCTTCTCAGTTGGGACTTAGATGAGCTGTTGATAATGATGATGATATACAAACATTAGATATAATAACTTATTCATCGATATTTGCTTTGGCTTCTTAATAGTATTTTAAGTTGCATCATGAAAGTGAATTAAAGAGCGGAGAGTCGATGACGATTGATAGGTCTACAAAGATCTTGGTCTAGATTGAGAACCAGTAAAAAATATTGAAACAAAGTTGGGGTTCCGAAAAAGGGAAATACAATTAAATTAGTAAAAATATAGAGTTCTTGAAATAACCGGATAATTTTCCTTCAAAAGGCCTTGAACATTTCTATGATTTCACACTGCACTAAATGCTATAATGCTGCTGCTATGTAGTACAATATCATTGTGCGTGCTGTAGTAAGTAAATAGGACAACAAACATATTGATAAGTATTTAATGATGTTGGATGATCCAGAGTTCAATGAATGAATAAAGTATGTTACAATATAAAATCGATACTTTTCTTATTTTATTGAATGCGTAAGAGTATATTGAATCATAGAAAAGAAAATTTGAACTTTAAAAAAACTTTCAAGCCCCAAAAGTTCCATTTATGTTAACCTACTTAGATACATAATACTAAACACATGACCGATATACATTGTAGTAATTTTATATGGTTTACTCTGTGGGTTAACTTTACACCCAAGGTTAAAAAACATTTCAAAACGTCCAGTCATTATACACAAAAGGTTAGACATACCATAATCAGCTTTTTAGGCGGAAAACAAACAAATTTTCTAACGTAAACTAACAAAAAAGCTTTTTATTGTGCAGCATGTAAAAGTATCAAAATAAAAAAAAATACCCTTACCTCATTGCCAGTATAAAAGAAAATAGGTCCATCCTTCTTGTCCCAATGGTCTTCGTTCACCAGATACTTAATCTTGAAGGTCTCATTTCTTTGAAAGCCGAAATGATCCAACGGTACCGTAAACCATTTAGTTTCGTATTTATATTCAGACTTCACAGTAGCTAAAAGGAGAAACACTAGAAAAACAGGCAAATACATTTTGTATTAGTTGATACCATGTGTACACTTTGAAGAGCAATGTGATAATGAGTATGGAAGCCGACCCGGCGAATGGTACTTATGTCATTGTGTATGTATGTACAGTTGTGGAGAAAAAATTTAGCTAATGCAGAGCTCACTGCTGCTAAACTGTGTAATAAAATAAAAACAAGTTATGTGGTAGTTTACTGGGAAGTAATATATAGGGAAATAATAGAAATAAACTTAATAATAGAAAAAATTATAACTTTTAAATTTGTACCTGCCAAGCATTTTGCTGAAGAGTCGGATGACATCGAGCATTTTGTTACAGATTTTGGTATCACATATTATGCTACTACAGTGGGTGCAATATTTCACAACATTAGATGTTATTTGCTCATTCAGTGTCCAATTTTACTCCTCTCTCACATAATAATATTGATGCGATCAAATTGCTCTGCTACCGGAAATGGTAGTATTTAAATACAAACTATTTGTTTGAGGTTGCGAAATCGTATATTGAAAAAAAAAGAATACACTTTGTAGTCCTACACTATTTAGTTGTTTCCTTTCGCCATGTGTATCTTCAAATTTAAAAATTCACAACCACGGGGTCCTCTCCTCTCCAGCATTTATTACGCGCTTTCTTCGTATGCCCTTCATGCTTTCCGGTTCAAAGATAAAGATAAAAACATTAATAACATAAATTTAATACCTACTCGTGTGTAAGCCGTGGTGACGGCAGAGTAGACTACATTTGTCACCAACTCCTACTCTTCCCGTGGGTGTCGGAATAGGCGACTTAGGGACTACCTACACATTGAACAGGGAACGGGCAGCAGCGCTCTCTGATACAGTAACCTGCCAAGCGTGGAGATTATGGAAAAACCCTCCACTTAAGTGGAGGAGGCTCATAGTCCAGCAGTGGACTTGTAACGGGCCGTTGATGATGATGTTGAAGTACCTATCCATTTTTTACTTCTTATTTCGATTCTTGCATCAACTTCGGTGACAATGCAATAATCCATGGAGCTGGTCCCCTTGGCTCCATACAGGATGCGCGTGATCTCCAGATCGTTGGCTGGCTGTACGGAACCCTACACTTTGCGTGGCCCGATACGTGCTTGGTCGGTTATTTATTATTCTTTTTAAACGATTTTCATTGCGTCAGTCCGTATGGTCGCCGGCTTCAAAACAATTTAGTTATCTATATCAGATGGATGACCCCTGTGACTGCAAGGGATATGACTGAGCCAATCGCTACTGCTCCATATTACTCGCGAGTTATAGGACCACAGTGCGATTTTAAAAGTTAAGCATAGGTGCATAGGTTTTTTGACAAAGATGACAAAAGTGACCGACCATGACTGTTTATTTTATAATGTTTTCATTATGAAACCGGACAGCGGCCGTTGAGTCTAAGATAGAGAGATACCTTTTTGGTATCATGAAAATTCTTGCATAGGATCAGGACGGGAAGGATCTTCAAAAACGTTTAGTTCGCATAGTAAGCGTAGTTATATAACATTTATTTATAAATGTCAGAACTGACTTTATTTATGGTTTGTAATCTTTGATAAATGGTTGAACTTTCGTACAACCACGTGACTTCTTCCTTTTTACAAGATTTTATTTAACTTGCACTGTATGTGGGTTTTATGTTCGGGCGATCTTGCAATTTTGAAGCACTTGCTGCCATTGGATTTTGCTAAAATTTAGTACACTTATGTAACCGCGATAACAATGCAATATTAAGGTATCATGGTGCTGGTTTGATGATGGAGACGGAAGGTGGCCATAGGAACTCCGCTAATATACAACACAACCTAGTTGTGTTTGAGCTCGTTGGATTTGTCTTAACAAGATCTTTAGTCGTACGTGATGTCCAGGGTCTCATGATGGAGCTGGAGGTGGCCATAGGTGGCTATTAAGCTGTGCGGCTAAACGAACTTAAATTTTTTGGTTCCTGTAATTAACATGTCGTACTGATAATTTATTAGCCAGATGGAGACCTTCATTTTTCTGTAAGGACTGTAACTGTTCAACAAATCTAAATTCAATTTTATGCCCCAACTTGTCATAAAAAACTTTACGATCGCCAAAAAAATTCCTAATCAGCTTAATAAGGTGACATGGATCAAAAAATATCATGTATTTTTTGTCGTTATAAGTAAAATATGGTTTATGGTTGGTGGTGTAAATATTGATGCACCAAGTGATTGAGCCATATTTAAATTTGATGCGATGCCATCAAAAGTGATTGCTGTTACTTCACAATTTGTTTCTCTTAGTAGATCAAGACATATCTTTAATAATCTTACTTTTTCTGAAGCTGTGAAGCTGCGTGCTGGAAAAAATCCCACAGGCAACTTCCAGTACCCGTTAATGGCAACAACCATGAAAACAAGTATTTCTTTTGCGACTTCTATTTCGTCAGCACTAAGATCATTGCCTACGTTTACATAGCCATAATGTATTTTTCCTACTACTTCTCGTTCTTCTCTGATTTTTATTTCATCAAAAGTAAGGGTTACAAATAATGGTCCAATTTTAGTTAATTCCGATAATGTGTTTAAAGATTCTTTTGTGAACCCTGGCTCGCAATCTAAGCGTGAATACCAGTTTCTTAGAGTGTTTACATGTGGCAAGCCTAAATCAAATTTTTCTCTAATATAAATATAAGATCGAGGACTATAAAAATGAATGGTTAAAGCTAGTTTCTTAATTTCTTCATCAAACTCAGCTATGTTACTGATCTGCCCTGTTGCTCTTCCATTCACCCTGTCAACTAACTTCTGTAATAAATTATTGCGGCACGCGACTTGGACCTCATTCCGGTGATTTTCGAGCTCTGGCTTATTATTTAAATCTTTAACAACTTCTTTTAAAGTTAAAATCCGTTTTTCCATCCGTTTCAAATTCTTTAAAGCCTTATTTTTTTCCGAAATCTTTCTTTTTAAACTTGCATTTTGGTTTATCAGTTTATTTTTTCCTGGTGACATTACTGGTGATGAGGAAGGTCCAGGCTGAACCCATTCTTCAATGGGAGGTTCAGCAATGGAAGGTCTTCTTTGTAACAGTTTGATCTGAATGAAACATTAACATTACATGTAATTTTTTACTACACTATACTCATCAGAAACATTTTTTATTAAATTTTCCAGTGTATAATTTTTTTCTTTTTTATTGAATTTATAATAATAAATTTTATACAACTAAACTGTAAGATACCTGAAGGCTTAAGTATTAAAGCTTTATTCAGATCTACACTTACAGGAACATGTAAAGTAGGGATCGAATCCTTCACCAATACACGTCGATTTTGTTTTTTAGCATAACATTCATCAACGAAATGTTTACTGCACACAGTTGAGTTCTTGCTTGGAGTCCAATTTTTTCTGTCTAATATGTGTATCCATTTCTTGCGCAATTCAGGTCGAGATGGTATCCTTAATTTAAGTTTTTAATTTGAATTTTTAAATACAAGCTTATAATTATAAGGAAAGGAAGAATCATTATAAGCAGGCGACCCTAAATACACAACCTCATGTCTATGCTACTAACTATTGAGGAGTTCTCTCATAAGGAGACGATCCTGTTGCATCAAACATACACCTACTCACATTCCTAGTTTTTTCCTACTTAAGTTTTGCCAAATTATACAACAAAATTGTTTGGTTTTCTTATCGATATTAGTGACGTCATCACTTTGTCAAGCCCTAGTGTAAACAAACAAATTTTCTATTTTTCTCAATATGTTCACAAATTCTCTTTAAAACTATAAAATACCTGTATCTAAAACAAGCCAAATCAATATTCTTTAGCATAAACCGCTTTCTGTACCGACTAATAGCAGAAATTTACCATTATGGTACTAAAAATTCAATAACAAAATCGTATAATTACCGGTGAAATTTATATTTTTTTGGGTTATTTCTTGCCGTAACATCACATTTAATAACAGCACAAGAAACCATTATGGTATAAATCTTTCAAAACAAATAGGTATCCTAAAAAATACAAATACATACAAAATTTTGAAATCAAGCGGGCCGATGCCGGGCTGCAATTTGAAAAAAATATTGTCTCGCCAGTACTAAGATGTGCATCTCTTTCTGACTTGCAGGCCATCCATAAGGATAAGACGTCTCTTTCCCACGCTACAGGGGTCTTTTTGCGCAGCAAATTCTAAGTCTATGGTTTTGACTAATATGTATGAGGCATTTTACGGGCTTTTCTGTTTTGACTGTCAGTATTCTATTTTTGTATACCTACTTTCAGATGAACTATGAAAATACTATTTTTTTATGCATATTTAGGTAGGGTGTTGAGAATGAGATTGATTAAGACACGACTACCCAAGAAAAGTGTCATAAGATTTAATTTTATTGATAAATAATAGAAATTATAATGTAATAATTTACAAACATGGTAACTATGTCATTTAGGTAAAAAAAGTAACAAATTACAAATAACTAGCATTTTATAATAATATATTTTAACAACTTATTTTAATATCCGCACCACCGCACGTGTACAATTATATTTTTACGATCTAAAAGCTATGCTGACATTTTATGTTATTCAAATATTTTCAATAACATTATAATCAAAATTATTATTTTAAAAGTGTCAATAATGTAGGTAAGAAATAAACGATTTGTTTCGTATATAAAGGTTAGCTCAAGCATTCTCTTTAGCTATTTAAATAGACAAAAGGTAATAAAACGCCCTCCGACGCATGGAAAAAATTAAGCAAAGCTTCTTTGAGGGTTGCAACTGTCTATACTTGTAGGTCATAATTCTGTCAGACACGCATAACACTGGTTAAGAATCAATGTCGATCTCTAAAAACTCAACTTTACAGGAAACGTAAAAAAGGGTGTGGTGACGGCAGAGTAGAATACATTTGTCACCAACCCCTACTCTTCCCGTGGGTGTCGTAAGAGGCGACTTAGGGACTACACATTGAACAGGGAACGGGCAGCAGCGCTCTCTGATACAGTAACCTTTTAATGTGCGATCTCCAACCCGCCTGCCAAGCGTGGAGATTATGGCAAAACCAAACACTTAAGTGGAGGAGGCTCATAGTCCAGCAGTGGACTGTAACGGGCCGTTGATTTGATTTGAAAAAAAGGGTTTCTCTGCTCTATACGCGCTCTTGATATTTCTATAGTGAAAAACTTTATAAAGTTGGTGAATTTTGAGATAGATGCTTGAACTCTTCTACACAACTTTTAAAAATTTTACATGTCTTTCCACTAATAGGGGATCGGACTACTTTTTTTTTTATTATATAAATCCAAACTTCTTAGTTTCTACTATCGAACACTAAAAGAATTTTTGCTCTATCTTTAAAATTGACATTGACATACGTTTGAAATTCAAGATTAGACACAGATGCACCCACATACCCACTTGTGACGTCATTTGTTAGTAACGCCATATAATCTCCATACAAAAAATCGTTTTTGAAAGAGACAGACATATTGAAACTTTAAAAAATCACTGTAAATTTGTTTTTCAACCGATTCTGTTTTTATCTTCACGAATCGTCTGCTACTAATCTTATAAAAATAATTCATAAAATATGGTAAATTTAGGAACAGTCCGATCCCCTATTGATTGCATCCAAATAAATAAAGTTTAGAATAGCTTTAAAGCTAGCTTAGCTTTTTAGCTTTAGGTGTTATAAACCAAAACGAATGTGAATTGACTGATCAAAGTGAACCGACGATCCGGTAAACGTATCAGGAAGCTGCTGAATGCGGGAGCACAAGGCCAGGCATTGTGGAGATTCTTGGAAGCGGCCTTTGTCCAGCTGAGGACGTCTTTCAGTTGAGTTGATAATGAAGCATGTAGAATTAAGATGTAATATTCTGAGGAAGGCAAGATGGGTATTTTGTTTTATTAATATGACCGTTCAGGAGCTGAGAAATTTCAACTGCCCATAAGGCTCCGTATAAAAACTATTGGCTGGCAGAGCTGGTGGAAGGAGTGTCCAGCATCCACCAGTCGAATCACCTCCAGATCCTGCAGGTGTTGTCCTTCGAGGCTGTGATAATGGCGTCACCGGCGTAGGAGTACGCACAGGAAAAGATCTCGCCTTGGTGGCCAGAGAGGACCTGTGAACGGAGAAGAATGGATTAGAGGATAAAACATTAAATATTTTGTTACCTTAATTATAAGGACTATTATACATAAATACAGAACAAACATACATAAATACAACATAGGTTTTGATACAATTCGGATAATTAATAAAATAAATGGTCTGAGCATAAATTTTAAATAATAATTTATTGTGATATAATTATTTGTAGGGTCTTTGAGGTTTTGATGGTTAACGTCACTCAAGTTAGTTGAGACGTGAAACAATGACAAATAATCAGACATTTTGGTATTAATTTTATGAATACAATGTCAGAATATACAATGGTTTCAAATGATTCATTCGTTCAATAAGCGTAAGTAATTAAATTACTTGCACTTGTGTTAACATGAATCATTGTATGTAATGTAACACATAATACACAATGAAGGAAGTAACTATCAGTTTATATTGCAAACGACGACACATATTTTGTATGTAATTATTTAATCCAATCCATCTGACGAAAAGACGCGTCTCCTAAATTCAGAATTCTATGATTCCAGTTAGATGATAAATTAAACATGTTTTTATATTTTTTTATTACAACAATCAAAAAAGAATGGAAACGACCAGTAAGCATGCGAGTTTACGAAATAGCTTGCTGAGAGAAAATTGGTAGGAGAAGGGTGACATTCAGAAACAAAATGTAGTTCGCTTAGCCGAATCGCTAAGTTAATTTTTCGTATGTTCAGAGTCGGTATGCCTGTCCATGCTAAGATCAAAGAATCTTTTTTATATGTATTAACGGGAAGCTGAGCCCTCTCAAGCGAGATGCGACATGTGGTGTGCTCGAACACCGCTTCAGGATCCCTTTGTCCCACTTTCTGAGAGTCTACCGCCTGGACATAGATTACCATGGCCGATCTGGAAGTCTTTAAATCGACTTCGGACTCAGGTCGGCCGGAGCAAGGAAAATATGTTCAGGTGGGGACTCTCGGAAAACCCAAACATAGACTGTGTGTGTGGAGCGGTGCAGTCCATGGCTCATTTAGTGTCCTGTCCTGCCTGCCCTGTCTCCTGTTCGCAGCAGGACTTAATGGACGCCACAAATAGTGCAGTCGAAGTGGCTAAGTTCTGGGCTAGAAAGATATAATTTGTCATCGACCCGCAAAGAAGAAGAACGGGAAATGTGTGAAAATTGCGAGAGTTTAAAATGTTATCAAAGAATCTTATATTTGCACTGAATTAAATAGAAGAATAAAATAAAATAATTTTAACTACACCCAATCGCGCAATAAAGCTCCAAGAACAAACAGCATAATACAAAAAAATAAAAAAAAAAAAAAATAAAAAAAAAAATGACATTTGTAAGACGATCTAGTTTCCGCTCAGTCGCCGATTTTGCAAACTTGGACTCGGCCACAGAAAATGACTCAGCTAAGAACAATCTTACGAATATTTGTCTCTGAATACAAAAATCACTCAAGTACGCAATTTTGACATTCCTAAAAACAATCTTGGCTTAGTTTTCGTCTCTGAATGACGCCCTAAGCCATGTTGTACAGTGACTACACTACATAGACACGCATACGCATTCCAAGTCCAACTATCTATATAAAAAGCGACGATTATAATAAAAGTCTGTCACTAGCAATTATCAGATTAGAAGAACTAAAGATGGTTTTACATTAGAAGAGCCTTAAGTCCAGCTGTGGATGCATATGGAGTAGGATTTCTCAGTCTAGCCGCTAGACCAATCAGATTTGTTGCTAGCTTTCAAGCCCACAAATGGCTTTGCTCTGACGTTCAGTAGACTGATGCAGGCTGATAATGATGACCGACACTCACCTGAATGCAGTTTCCAGTGCCAGTATTCCAGACCCTGGCACTCCTGTCAGTGGACGCTGTGAGGAGGCTTCCTCCAGCTGGACTGAAGCAAACCTGCATAGTATGATGTTAAGTTTATTATAAAATATTAAATGTTTTCGCCAGCAGCGTCGGCTTAGTTGTATGGTACCACGGTCATGCAGTAGCTTGATGGACATATTTATTCCAGTTCTCTATATTTGTTATACAAAGTGGGATAAGACATAACTTTTCGCCTCTGTTCCGTATGATTGTTTCATAGTTTGTATAATTGACGGCTCCGTAGCCCAGGTGGTAGTGTATCTGCCTCCGACGCACAGGGTCGCGGGTTCGAATCCCGCCCAGGGCCAACATTCGTGTGATGAGCACTTGTGTTTGCCTTGTGTCTGGTTGTTGTTTATCTATATAGTATGTATTTATCTATTTGTGTAATGTATACCAGCTGTCTGGTACCCATAGTACAAGCTCTGCTTAGTTTGGGATCAGATGGCCGTGTGTGAAGATGTCCCCACATATTTATTATTATTATTATAATCGAACGAAACCCTGGTGATAGAGTCATGGGTCCGCCAATATTATGGAATAGCCAGGACCAGATGGTTTAACGTGCCTTTCGAATCATAGAATCATCTTGCTTTTGGAATAAGTAATCAGGTGATTCAGCCTGCAATGTCTAAACGAAACAGAGGACAATCTGATTTTTGTTTGACCACTGTGTCTCCATCGGGATTTGGACTCAGAACCCCCGTAATGCTAAACGCTAAACGCCACTGAAGTCGCTGTAACATTACCAACCAATACAATGCAATACCAATTTGGTAAACCTGTCTCACCTTATTGACTTCTTCCCTATGCCCCTTCATGACTGCAAGTTCTTTGAAGTCTGACTTGACGTCGTAAATGCGAGCGGTACAGTCGCTTGACGCCGTGGCCATGCGCTGACCAGCCCAGTCAAAGCAAATATCCAGCACCTTTGATGGGAAAGAACAAAACATTCAAAAAACAGGTTTACAGGTGGAAGTTAGTTTTTATGTTGGACGATTTTTTAGTCGGATAATCAGGTTTGGTAGGGATACTCTTCCTTGTTTCTCTTCCATCTGTCAGATTTTAAGTCGAATGACTATCTACGTACTTATAAAGAAATATCCGCAGCCCACTGCTTCACATGCTTTCTGAAGCACGGAATCGTTTTATTTTTCAGACAATCGGATGATTCAACCCAAACTGGGGAAAGTTTCCACCGTTTGGTAAAGTTTGATAACCCTGCAATCCCATAGCCACATCTACAGAATGAGAGTTAAACATGTTTGGCCAAGGGAGACCTCTTTCGACAATATGAGTTGTCCCTAGTTTTTATCTGGGATCACAGCAGCAGCAGGCCCGACCGCACAAGTAATTCTATTCTTCTAAAAAAAGCTCACCTCGTCAGTATGGCCGGCGACAGTGGCTAGACAGGAGCTTTGTCTAGCATCCCAGAGCTTCGCGCTGCCGTCCAGAGAAGAGGATCCCACCAGGGTGCTGTCCCAGTTGAACTGCACATTGGAGATCTCACCTTCATGCCCGCGAAGGACTGATACACGGCTGTGAAAAAGAAGTAAGTTGTTGACATAGCTTTTGGCGATACGGTTCAGACCACATTTAGGAACAAGATGATGCAGGAACGAAGTGATATGACCAAATTCTAAACGGTTATGATTGATAAATGTATTTTTTTGGTATACAACTTTACTGAATATAGAAACTTTTAGGTCACATCACTCATGTCGGGTGGTCAGTTACTATTTCGTATGTTCCGCTACGAGCCGCATTGTTTATATGTCAGTATTAAGGTCGCTATACATACCTACTCCTCGCTGTAGACTGGCGGGCATACGAGGAGATGTCAAATCTTGTCAATTATAATCACTAGGTAAGGAGGTAAATTCTATATAAATGATTATCGAACCTGCTCACAAAAATTCACGAGAATCGGTTGAGAAACGCTAGCTGTAGGTACAGGAGAACAAACAGATAGATGGACATACAAAACCAATTTTGGCCAAGCTAAAAGGAGACGCTTCGCTAATGCTTCATAACGATCATAATAATAAAAGGTAAAATGAAACAAATAATAAAATTTCGCAGTGTCCATGTCAAGATTTTCAATCCAATAAAGCGCCTGATGAGATGTATAGAATAGAGAGAGACAACGATGAAAGTGAAAGATACAGTGCCTGTTATAAAGTTTATAGAAATCTGTAGCAGCTGAATGATATTTAAAGTTATCAGGCGAATGTTTAAATTGTATTTACTGAGTTTTCAGCCAATATTAAATTAGAACCCTGACGCAACGGAGAAGAAGGAATAAGAAATTTTGTTGTCATTTTCGACTTACTCCTTTAAGCGGGTGTCCCACAAGGAGATGGTGCCGTCGAAGGAGCCGGTGATCAGTCTCTGGCCTTCGTTAGGGTCGAACTGGAGTGCGATCACTTCCGCTGTATGGCCCGCGTAACTATGGATCTCACTTCCTGAAAATTATTATTAACCCACCGAGGGGATCAAGCCTACCCTAAATAAGGGCGATCAGTCCTTAGTTGACCACGCTGACCCAGTGCGGGTTGCTCGACTTCACGCACAACTTTTGAATTTCTTCGCAGGAGTGTGCAGGTTTCATCACGATGTTTTCCTTCACCATAAGAGCGTCGAATAAACGTACTCGTACATATTCGAAATTCGAAAACACATTGGTACGTGGTGGGGATCGAAACTGCGTCTCCCGGTTAGGATGGGAACCAGAGTTCGAAACCCGCCCAGGGCAAATATTCGTGTGATGAGCACTTGTGTTTGCCTTGTGTCTGGATGTTGTTTATCTATATGACCCTGCGATGTGTTGAATCGTCCCAAATCTTACGTCATCTGCAAAATTCTTACCAGTTTTAACGTCATACAGTTTGGCAGTGTTGTCCATGGAACCGGTGGCGGCGTATTCTCCCTTGGTGCTGAACTGGGCTGCCACCACTTCCCCCCGATGCCCCCACAGGGTGGACAGACACTCCCCCGTGTTTACATCCCAGATCTTCGCGGATTTATCGAAAGAGCCAGTGATTATTTTGTTACTGTAATATAATAAGAAATGTAGAATAGAATAGAATATGCTTCATTATAATTGATGATCAGTTTGTGATTTTATGGAACTCCTGGAACAAAAGCTGTTTAATAATTATAAAAAACAAAAAACATCGATCTTGGACAGGACTCGAACCTGCATCTCCTTGGCTATCCGGGCCAGAAACTGGCGCATTACCAATTATGCCACCAAGCTCAGAAAAGAGAGAGATGCAGGTTCGAGTCCTGTCCAAGATCAACTAAATTTTTAATTTTTCGCTTTATAATTATTAGATATTTCGTTAACACGTTATCTGTAACAATAATAATCTAAAATATGTTTAGTTTTAAGGGCTGACCTACCACCTACCACCCGAGAGGTTAAATGCGTTATTTTGCTAACACTATTATAAGAAAAGAAGATTATACTATAATCTTTATTAATAATAATAATAAATAAAATTCTTTATTTCTATTTGAACATAATTACTTAAGACTAGTGGCAAGTGTCTCCCATTAGGCTCATCACCTGTGTCGGGAGGCACCGCTCTTCTTGATATAGAATACTTAACTTATTTAATATTGAGCAAAAAAGTAGGTACAGTTAAATTAGAAAATTTAGTGTAAAAGTGTTTTTTGCACACACATTTTCAACGTGTTAGCCAAATAACGCATAACCTCTCGGATGGTAAGTCAGCCCTTAAAACTATTCTTATTTTTGTTGGATTACCATTGTGGGAAGTTGTAGGCGACGGAGTAGACCACGTTCTGGTGACCATCGAGAGTCTTCACCTCCGACCCTGACTCCACGTCCCATATCTTGCAGGTTCTGTCGTAGCTGCCTGTTATACACCTGCGAATATCAATCATATTTATACTAATATTAAGTATTTCATTCTTCCAAGACTTTGTCTTCACTTTTGTAAAATCTTACATCCATCAAACCAGCTCTCCAGTTAGTTGGACTAAACCAACGAACTGCAATAGTCAAGAAGAGTAACCGCCTAGCAAACACGACGACGACGACAGACAGGCAGATAATGGCCTCGATTCGGGAAGTCATGCTCTAATCCTAATTTTAAAATCCAGCTATTATTTTCGTTTTTATGAACAATGAAACAGAGGTGATGAATTCAGACGAATGAATGATATAATTTGAACGAATGATAACCTAAAATAAGGACATAGCTGTCAGATTAAGAGATTTTTAAGTCGCATGTTTTAAGTGTTCTCTAAAATTGTGCAATTGACTCAGCCATAAGGTTCAAATTCGATGTTTGACAGCTCTAATATTAGGATGGCCATCTCCTGTCCTTTTTCAATCTTTAAAACGTGAAAAGGACGGACGAACTTAAATTAAGGATTAGAGCGTGACAGTAATAATTAGCCTCAGTGTTGCTGCTGTTCATTGAAGCTTACTTTCGACGTTCTTACAAACCAAGTCATATAAAACATCATTGTACCGCGTATTTGAATGTGGTATGGTATAGTTTCTTTTTCCCCGGCTTCTTTGGTATTCATTTGGATGGGTCAAAACTGAAGCGTAGTTGCGTTGATAATTCGTTGGACTAAAAAGCTTGCTAACCTATACTTGGAAACTCGAGAAACACGAGAGAACTCGTCAGTTTTATAACATAGAATAGAATAGAATAGAAAAGCATTTATTGAAAATAATAATTACAATACAACACAAACAGAATTCAGTGGTAGTTATACATAACTTATGTTAAAACACAAAAACTTAAAACTTATAGATGTGAATGCTGTATTGCATCAAGGAAAGGGTTCCGACTCAGCATGCGCTGCAGACAAGTCTACAGCGCTGATATTCTGCCGGCACCAGACAGTTAAACCAAATAAAAGATTACTAACTAAAAAAATAATAATAAAAAATAGTGAAAGTACATAAAATAAACGCATATTAAGTATTATAATATAAATAGATATACAATGAAGACATAATATACTAATTATATAATGTAAATAAATATATAGATAGACATATATTATATCAGGTGCATATTATAAATATATACATATTATATTAGACTACATATATATATAAATAGAAATACAACGAACACATACTAATTATATAATAATAAATAATAAAAATGTTTATTTCTCCTCATTACAGAGGGTGCATGTGAGTGTGTGTATGTGTGAGTGTGAGAGGGTTTGTGTGTGAGTGCGTGTGTGCAAGGGGGGAGAGAAACTGTTGAGTGGTTAGCCCTACGACTAGGTCTCGGGGTCGGGTTATTTGTAAGCAATAATAGGTTTTATTGTCCACTAACCAGTCAACAGCTTCTCTCTGTGAACATGGACTTGAAATTTTAAATGAACCTCAAGCTTTTTTTAAAAAGGATTCCTGTTTCTTCTTCTTTTTCATCGAGTGGGTTAACAACCGACCTCACGGACCCTGGTGTTAGTGTTAAAGAGCCGCAAAAAACACTGACATGGCTCGTGTAATGAACGAGTACTACTCGAGTAGGCCTTCCGAAGTATGGAGTCATATTGCCTTAAAGACGATTCGGCCATGTCCTAACCCAACTGAGGAAAGTATATTTTTGTTTGACAATATCCCAACCGGGATTCGAATCCGTAACCTTCATAATGCGAGTCGAAGGCTAGACAACAAGTAAGAAAGAAATACATACGTAAATATGTTGTGTTGTTATGTTTTTTTTTTTTTGTTTGTTTTAATGTGTGTTTACTGTTTGCTTTGTGTTGTTTGTTGTTTTTGTATGTTTTTTAATTTCGTTCTTGTTGTTGTGTGTTTTTGTTTTTATATGTTTTTTGTTTAATGTTTGTTTGTTTTTTTTTATGTTTTAATTATTTTAATGGAGATACGTACTGCTTCCCAGTCTTATCGAACGCCACATTGGTCAGCGGCAGCACGTGTGTCATCAGGGTCTTGTAGATGTAAAACCTCTTTCCCGTAGGACCTTCGTGCTCGATCCTCTTCTTCAAGGTGTCCAAACATTGCTCCAGCTGGGTCCGCACGTCGTCTGTCAGGAGAATCTCCTTCTCTTGTAAAATGTCGGCTACTTCCAAGATGTCTGAGCTGCAGGTTGAATAAGGGAACTAAACTAAGCAAGTGCTTATACTTTTTCATATTTGTATGTTATTTATAGTGTAGGTTGTAAGGGCGACAATTGCGGAATCATTTTACTTTTCGGTGATTGGTCAGGTGATGTAGCCTTCACCAAAAAGGGGAGAGGGTGAGGGGGAGGGGGTTTCACAAAGAGATTTTTTTTGACAGTGTCCCCAACGGGTATCAAGCCCGAAACCTTCGTTGTTTGACGAGTAGCCTATTACACAGTCATTAGTAGGTATGCCTGCCTTCGAAGCACAGTGTCGTGGGGCCAAGGGAAACATTCTTGTATGAGTATTAATTTGTGTGGTAACGGCAGAGTAGAATACATTTGTCACCAACCCCTACTCTTCCCGTGGGTGTCGTAAGAGGTGACTTAGGGACTACACATTTAACAGGGAACGGGCAGCAGCGCTCTCTGATACAGTAACCTTTTAATCTGCGATCTCCAACCCGCCTGCCAAGCGTAGAGATTATGGGCGAAACCCTCCACTTAAGTGGAGGAGGCTCATAGTCCAGCAGTGGACTGTAACGGGCCGTTGATTTGATTTGATTTGATTAATTTGCGTTTTTTCTAATATTGTAGATTTATGTCAGCGTCTGTTACCCATAGTATAATCTCTGTTTAGTTTATGATAGGACAGCCGTGTGTACCTGGGCTGATTGATAACTGGCCGAAACGACGAACTTAAAAAAATGATACGCAAAAAAAAATTATTACATTATATTTTGGCATCTTTTTGAAAATAGAACGCCAAATTTGAATTTAATCGAACTGGTGGAATTTGTTTGATAGGACGTAGAACTTTCTCTGTCGTAAATTTTCTTAACAATGGAAAGAAACGAAATTCGTGCGGTGATAAAGTTTTACGTTTTAAAACAGAAAACAGCAACCCAGATTAAAACCAAGCTAGACAGTGTTTTAGGTAATTCTGCTCCTGCATTGAGTACAATTCACACCTGGGTAACTGATTTTAAACGTGGAAGACAAAGCTGCGAAGACGCCCACAGGTCTGGCCGTCCAAATGAAGTCACGAATCCGGACATGATAAAAAAAATTCACAAAATTGTATTGAATGATCGGCGCTTGAAGTTGCGAGAGATAGCAGAGATGGTGAGCATTTCATCTGAACGCGTTTTTAATATTTTGCACCAACATTTGGGAATGAAAAAGATTTGCGCGCGATGGGTGCCGCGTTTGCTCACTGTTGATCAAAAGCAACGTCGAGTGGACGATTCATCGGAGTGTTTGGCGCTGTTTAACCGAGATCCTAACGAGTTTTCGCGGCGTTATGTAACAGTCGATGAAACCTGGATACATCATTATACTCCCGAGACAAAAGAACAATCTAAGCAGTGGACTGAGAGCGGAAGACCTGCGCCGAAGAAAGCAAAAACGGTTTTGTCGGCCGGCAAAGTGATGGCGACTGTTTTTTGGGATGCTCGAGGGATTATTTTAGTGGATTATCTGCAAAAAGGAAAAACAATAAATGGAGAGTACTACGCAAGCTTGCTGCAAAAATTAAGTGAAGAAATCCAGAAAAAACGACCACATTTGGCCAAGAAAAAAGTTTTGTTCCACCATGACAACGCACCTGCACACACGTCAATGGTTGCAGTCGCCAAACTCCATGAATTGCGGTTCGAATTGCTACCGCATCCACCCTATTCCCCGGATCTGGCCCCGTGTGACTTCCACTTATTCCCAAACCTGAAGAAATGGTTAGGTGGCCAGAGATTTTCATCAAATGAAGAAGTCATTGTTGCCGTGGACGAGTATTTTGAGGGGTTGGAGAAAACATTTTATCAAACTGGTGTAACGGCATTGGAGAAGCGCTGGACTAAATGCATAGAGGTAGAAGGAAACTATGTTGAGAAATAAATTTATTTTAAATAGATTTTTAAAGTTTTTCTTTGTCGTTTCGGAAACTTATCAATCAGCCCTCGTAAGATGTCCCCATATATTTATTTATTTGTCAAAAACAAACAGGCAAACGTCCTATTGACTGAAAGGCACGATCACGAACAACCCACCATTATCCACATTGCAACTTGTCGTGTGGGAACTCACGTTTTCTTTCTTTTCTGCATAACAGCGATCAATGAAGAAAACCATCTCATTAGAATCTTAATACGTTAGTGTCGTAAAAATACCTAGTTAATCAACTATTGACAAAGATAACCATCTTGTGCTATTTATTCGCGTGTAAATTCTTTCGCAAACAAGTATCAATTATTGTTTTTTTGTATTATAATGGTTTTTCATTGCTAGCTTAGTATACACATATTATGTAATGCTTTTATTCCTAAAAGGGTGAGTAGAGCCCTGGGCACCGCGCCAGCAGGATGACACGCGGCGTCTCGGGAAACGTAGTGTGGGACACCCCCCTGCCAGGTGGACTGATAACTTGAGGAATGTCGCAGGTGGTGGCTGGATGGAAAGCGGGTGATCGTGCGCTTTGGCGTGCCCTTGGGGAGGCCTACGTCCAGCAGTGGACTGCAATAGGCTGATTGATTGATTTTGGTTTAAAATTGGTTTTCGGCCTGAGAATAGTGCGAAAGATAGGTCTCGTAGGTCGTAATAACTAGTTAGGCTTATAGTACTACAGATAGGCTGGCAACTTCACACTAAGTACAATGCTAAGTACACAAAGATAGATGTTTGGCCTAGAAGTTATAAAAAGATTTATTACCCTGCTACGCCTCGTAGCAAGTGTAGCAGTGTTATATATAGTGTGCAATAAAGTGTAACATAAAGAAGTGTGTTGTGTTCTTTGTGTCGTTTTACTATGTTAGTATGTGCAGGAAGATTAAGAACGCTACTGATATTCTCGTAGCCAATTTCTGGGTCAAGACCCTCTAGGTTTAGCAAAGACTCGGAAAGGAGTGGACTAAGACTATATGTATACTCAGACATGAAAGGGAATGTTTTAGTATACAATAAGGGTTGGATCAAATCAACGGCCCGTTACAGTCCACTGCTGGACTATGAGCCTCCTTTTGCCATAATCTCCACGCTTGGCAGGCGGGTTGGAGATCGCAGATTAAAAGGTTACTGTATCAGAGAGCGCTGCTGCCCGTTCCCTGTTCAATGTGTAGTCCCTAAGTCGCCTCTTACGACACCCACCATGGGAAGAGTAGGGGTTGGTGACAAATGTATTCTACACTGCCGTCACCACACGGCGGATACAATAAATAATTATATTTAAAAAATCTTACTTCGAATCCAGGTCCAGCAGATCAATCTCCTTCTTTCTAGTCTCTCCTTTCTGCAAGTATTCCAAAATGATCCCTGGTGGATGGTACCTAAGGTGTATTTTCAATAACTTCATTTCCACCGATTTCAGCTAGTTTTTCTTGATTTACGTGAACATTTTACGTTTTTTATCGCGGTTTATAAACTTTAAAAACGTGTCAAAATTTAGTCAATAAGCGATGCGTTGCCATGACGACGATTGTTGTTTGTTTTGGCGCACAGATTAAAAAAGTTTTTTTTTATATTCGCCGAAAGCATAGACTTAGAATTTTTTATTATATCTATGGTTGAAAGTGTAAATAATCCACAAAGTAATCGATGTAAAGGGAGCATATCAAACCTTTGTATAACCATAGGTATAACTAACCAATCCCAGTGACCAATCCTAATGTATACTCTATCGTTTCCTTGTTCCTAGATCGTAACGATTGCGTTATGATTAAGTGCATTGAGCATTTTGATAAAGTGTTTTAATGCGCAAAAGATCCATTTAAAAAAAAAGTGTTTTATTGCGCAAAATACCCATTTTTGCGTGAAAATTTAAAACAAACCTGATTAAACCAATTTAAAATTGTTTAGCAACCCGAAAAAGCGTACAAGTAAGAAGTAAGATATCAATTTTAAAAGAGTTACGCGAGTACTTCAAAAGTGCTATCTATTGCTTTTAAAAGCAAAATTTTTAAATAACTTAATTATTAATTTTTGTGTTGATCAACGTGTTCGCGGAATAACGCAAAACCCCTCGGGTGGTAGGCCAGCCCATAAAACTGAACAACTTTTGTTCCACTACTTTTTATAATTAACAATTTTCATCAGCTGATCAGTTTGTAGGAAAAGTAAAAAAAAAATTGAGATTTTGTGGAACTTCTGTTACAAAAGTCAAAATTTTTTATTCGAATTAAGAATTTTACAAATCATTTTTCGACGTCAAAGCTATCATGGATGGCACGTTCACTACCAGTGTGCGCCCTCTGTGGAGAAGAACGGCCAGAAGAAACTCCACAGGAATTGTATCTTTTGTAGTTTTCTTTTAAATATGAGTCATAATTACAATTTACTCCGCTGCTTTGGAACAACAGTTGACCAGACGTTTTTATCATCTAAGTAATCATTTCATTTCGTTTCAGGCCTTAAAACATAAAATAGTTTTAATTTTAGTTTTCAATTGGCTATCGGACAGATTTACAATATCAAAAGTTAGGTATTTAGTTTCATAGGCTGAGCCACCGCCAGGGTTTGGTAAAACAAGCACACTTGGATTAGCCCAGCTTTCCTAAGACTAAGACTCACCGAACAATAAAGTGTAATATCTGCGCGCCCTACATACAGAGCCACATCTCAGTCAGCTAGTCATCTCGTGTGGCTTGTATAAACAATCACACGGGAGTATTCTGGATAATGGACCATAAAAGTACGCGCACATAATGCCGGGTCGCAGAGTGCCATGCCGGGGCGGGCCGCATCGCAGCGCAAAATGCGTCCATAGCACATTGTGACAGGCCGGGTCGGGCCGGGCCGCTGCGCATTGACGGATTTTACGCAAATATGGTAGGTAAGTACTAATAAACACGTGCGCGCGCAGCGTCCCGGCATAGTGTGCGATAGTTCATATAAATTACATACGAGCGATTTGAGCGGATTTTTGCGCTGCGACCCGGCACGCTGCGGCCCGACATAAAGTGCGCGTACCTGGGCCGTTGATTTGATTTGATCCTGGATAATCGATGGGGAAGAAAGGTTCTCGAATGGCGACCCCGGGCCGGAAGGCGTAGTGTTGGACGGCCACCACAAGGCGGACAGATGACTTGGTGAAAGTTGCTGGGCGCCAGTGGTTGCAAGTAGCGCAGGACTGTTCACGTTGGAAACTTATGAAGGAGGCCTATGTTCAGCAGTGGACGTCTTTCGGCTGAGATGATGATGATGATGATTCTGGATACAGTTCAATTCACCATCTTATAAGCTGGCTCATCCCCATAGAGGGGCTCAACCTACCCTGAATAAAGGCGATCAGCCCTTAGTCGACCACGCTGGCTCAGTGCGGGTTAATGGACACGCAACCTTTGAATTTTTTCGGACGAATAATAACATTGACTTTTTTTCAAGTTAATAATACCTTATAAATTGGAACACTGACACCAGGGTTTGTGAGGTCGGTTGTCGACCTTACAACCCACACGAAGATGATGATGAATTGGAAATTCAAAAGCACATTGGTACCACAGTGCACTTTGAACCAGACTACAATTGAGTTTTTCATAATGTCTTGCAGTCTCGTTGTCTCCTTAATCCATGTCTCCGCTAGGGGGACAATGACACGTGAAATTTTGCCGTATCGTTGTCCCCTTTAGAGAGATACAACCAGCGGGGACAACGGGACAGCTAGTAGTCAAAGGTTTTAGTTTTTTATTCGATGTTTTTGCGGTCACATCAGAATAAGCGCTGTGAACAAAAGTCAAGGCAGAAATGAAAACCTTTTGCAACAGCCGCTGGCTGCAGCCGTGTATTAGCTCTTTGCTATACTTCATTTTTTTCAGGTAAGCTTCATGTGACTTTATGGAGGAACACTGTCCTAGATCTCTGATTAATTTGAGGTGGAACTTCGCCCTCAGATTAGATCGCTCAAGCCGCTCGGTGGGAGGCAATGGTTCGCTTGTAACAAATGTTTAGTAGTAGCAATTTATCTATACTCAAAGATATATACTCTTTATTGCACGCAATTTCAACATACATATTTTGATTAATAATTTACATTGCAAAGGCGAGCTTATCTCTACAAAGAGATCTCTTCCCGCCAACCTATTTATGTAGTAAGAGAGAAGAATAATTTAAAAGTAGACAAAAAGTGCGCTAAGTAAGTATAATGATATAGAAGATAGAGTTATTGTTTAGCCAAAGAATTTGTGTTTATACTAAATCTATGAGTGTAGGTAGCCATGTCAAGCTAAAGTAAGTAAATAGAAAACTGAACAGAACCATAAAAAGAACGAATATAAAAAAAACATAAGGTAAAAATATTGTTTTTTTAATGGTTGTGCAAAGCTCACGGAAAGGCTGTATGGAGTGCGTCATAATACATCATTACGTAAGGATCCGGTAGGGCTACCAAGAAATGAGCAACTCTTGTTATTGTAGCGTTCTTTCTCTAGACTCTTATAAATAACGCACTGAACCGACTTTGTTCAACAAGTTCCGGAACGAAGTTTTGTTGCTTGATCGATTAGTTTGTAAAAAAGTTCAAATATTATTTTACCTAAGAGGTCTTGCGCTATTTATCTAACATGTTGTACATAAAATAGTCGTTGCGTGAGTCAGCTTCATCGATAGGTATAGTAACACTAATTCTATAATATATATTTTGGTGTATATTATATTCTTTGCCTATGTTTGAGAGATGCGTCGCCACTTGACATACGTATTGAGATATATTCCAAAATTAGCAAAATTAAAAGCTAAATAATGTGATTGTCTCTACGCTGTATTTTAAGTTAATTAAAAGCAGGATAGACAGGCTAGGCTATAGTCGAATGCTGTGAGTGCCAGACTCAAAAGTAAAAGATTAAAATAATTGAGTATTTGTTATCATTTCCCTTACTTAGCCTTACCCTTTTATCATCAACATCAACGGCCCGTTACAGTCCACTACTGGACTATGAGCCTCCTCCACTGGAGGGTTTTGCCATAATCTCTACGCTTTGCAGGCGGGTTGGAGATCGCAGATTAAAAGGTTACTGTTATCAGAGAGATGTTCAATGTGTAGTCCCTAAGTCGCCTCTTACGACACCCACGGGAAGAGTAGGGGTTGGTGACAAATGTATTCTACTCTGCCGTCGCCACACGGCTAAGATTTACCAACTATACTCAACGTAAAACAGAGGATCATATAGGTCTATTAACCTTATGCAACCAGTCATCACGTCTACCGCTAGGCGCAAAATTAATTAAAAATTCACAGTTTGTGGGCGCTGGAGCGTACCAAAATTCTCAGTTTCTTGGTCTCCGTCGATGACTGCCTGCACTGGCAACCCTATACATCCGGTAAAACAGGTTCCTCAGCAAGGCGGTCCTTGACCGGCCACCGCAGGGCTGCCAGTACAGCGCTTTCGGCGCTAGATCAAGCGGATTTTTGGAATGTTGTTTCAGCTGTGAAAGAAAGCTGTGACAACGACAACGATAGATTTAAGTGTTGCCTCTGTAGGTATCCAGTTATATTTGTTAGAAGGTGGGGGTTTCTATTGTTACAGGTTTAAATTATTAACCAAGCAATCTATTTCATTTAAAAATATTTGTTTAAAGTGATATTAACTTTTATTTTATTTATGCGCTAGACTACATATATTAAGTTTTTGGTAAAAATAAATATGTATCAAGCCGGAATTGCCATGCCAACGACTTTTTAAAATTTATTTGTACGACTGCTAAATCGGCTTTATTTACGCACCAAAGAATCCAGCACATTAGCGCTGAACGCAATTTTTGAGACGCGAGCGCAGTCAGCGCCTCGACAGGTGAAAAGGCGCACGCGGCTCGCGCGGTTAGATTTAAAATTCGAATCGCGAATCGAGTCGATTCACGATTACTGGCCAGTGCTTTTACTTTCGATTCATTGCGTCACCGTGATTGTCATTTCGTAATCCTTGCAGTTATTGTTGTGTTGGTTTTGTGACGTCACTAATAGTATTGAAGCCACTTTGAAGGAGATATTTTTTTATAGTGATGTTTTGACGTAATCAAATTATATACGCGTGTGGTTTGTGTGATTATACCTCTATTAATATGGATTAAATTTACGAAAAGTGTACAAGTGTGTAAGTAAATTTTAATTTTAATTCATTCCCTAAATAGCAAAATTAAGACTGAGAGCTAGCTTATGTTATTGAATATAACCTTACCTTACTTACCTTACGTAATAGCGCTCCCATCTATATTCCCTCAGTGTCTTCGAACTACCGTCAAAATTCATTTGTTTTGCGTGCAAGCAGCAATTTTAATAAATTGTGCCAAGAATTTAACCTGGACCTGTTTAATACTGGTTCCGATTCGGCGAGACGTCTGCTAAATAGACAATTTTTTTTTTTGTAACTGAACAATCTGTTTGCGAGCTAGTATTCAGGCCTATGAGTGTATGACCTTATGTGTTTTTTTTAATGTTCTGGCACCTACATGTGGAGACCTGTAAATGGCTTTTTGGTATTACTGTATTTTACTATCAAGTTAACTTTAGCTGTTGGTCTTCTTAATAAATAAATAATAATTTGCATCTTATTAAAAACTTTATCTTTTTAGGTAAGTATGTTGTCTACTAGCATACTAACACCAAAATTATAAATAACACAAGTGCATTATTGGTGTTTACATGCAACGATTACGGAACTGTTTTTCACTATTTGCAGTCATAACATAACAGCATTGTTTTAATTTATTTACTAGGTAAACTAATCTGCTAAAACATTATTGTCTTCTTACTTCGAATCTTCGCAATTATTATTATTATAAACGATAAGAAATTTATTAAGACGCAAGAATGTAGACAATCTTCTTATAAATAAATAAATAAATAACTAAATATGTGGGGACATCTTCACACACGGCCATCTGATCCCAAAATAAGCAGAGCTTGTACTATGGGTATCAGATAGCTGATATACATTACATAAATAGATAAATACATTATATTATATAGATAAAAACAACCAGACACAAAGCAAACACAAGTGCTCATCACACGAATGTTTGCCCTGGGCGGGATTCAAACCCGCAACCCTGTGCGTCGTAGGCAGATACACTACCACCTGGGCTACGGAGCCGTTCTTTTGATGACATAGATATGTCTATTTACATTGCTTTACATCAAATTGCATCAGATTCCAATAAACAAATTTGGTTCGCACCAGCAAAGATTCGAGAGATTCGTCGAGGGAGCGAAGCGATCGTCTTCTGTTTCTCTGAGGTCCGCACATTATTTTTTGCGCAAAATTTTAAAACTTGACACTGGCACAAAGTCCAACTAGTGCCATAACTTAAAAAATAATAATAAAAAAAGTAATAATTCGACTCGTTTTAGAACTGTCAAACATCGGACCCCGTAGGCGTAGGAAGCGTTTCAAAAGAGTAAACAAGCTCACGCCGAGCTACGTCTGTTTCTATAGTTTTCTATTTTATGTATAATAATAAATATTAAAGTGTTTAAAATTTATTATTATACATAAAATAGAAAATAATTATTATTAATTTTCAAGTTAGTATAAATTTATTTATTCTTACCAGACGTAAAACATCAGACCAAATAACGTCCTTGCATCAGACTGAAAAAAATGGCAGCTACGCTCTCATCCAGTATGTAAAAAAAATAAAAATTAAAGTTATGAGATAAGAAACCATCTCGCTGGCGGTTGCTATTAACCGACATTTTGTCAATATTTCTATCTACGTATTAAAAAAAGAAAACATCTTCATCTTCATATTCATTCATTCATTCATTTACCATCTTCAGAGTAAAAAAATTCAATTTTTTATATCTTAGCATTATTTAACGGCGTGTTTGTCTGTTGTTAATAATTACTGTGCAAGTGAATTGTATTTATCTGGTTCACGAACCGAGTTTACCGTAGCGCTATTTTTCTTTCTTAATTTAAAAGCGAAATTCTTAAAAACAAAATTTAACTTTTTGTCTGCTGCCGCGAATTTTGTGGTCGACAATGGCCTCGATTCGGGATGTCATGCTCTAATCCTTAATTTAAGTTAGTCTGTCCTTTTTACCTTTTAAAGACTGAAAAGGGACAGGAGTTGGCCATCCTAATATTAGAGCTGTCAACCATTGAATTTGAACCTTATGGCCGTGTCGATTGCACAATTTTAGAGAGCACTTAAAATATGCGACTTAAAAATCTCTTAAACTGACAGCTATGCCCTTATTTTAGGTTATCATTCGCTCAAATAAATATCATTTGTTCATCACCTCTCTTTCATTGGTCATAAAAACGAAAAAGATAGCTGGATTTTAAAATTAGAATTAGTGCATGACATCCTGAATCGAGGCCAATGTTCACTTATATCCTGTTTTTGTCAAATCTATCCTCAAAATTGTTTGAGTAGCTCGAGTTACTTTGTTTTTGATTTTTATAATTTAAGCGTATATATTAATCGATAACAGGCGTATTTTACTGCATTTATTAGTATTATTTTGAGTATTTTAGGATGCGCTTGGATAAAAATGAGAAGTCTTGGGCTCCCAATAGGGGATCGGACTGTTCCTAACATCATCAACGGCCCTACGGTTCCTAAATTTACCATATTTTATGAATTATTTTTAAAATATAGATTAGTAGCAAACGATACACGAAGAAAAAAAACTGAATCGGTTGAAAAACTAATTTACAGTGATTTTTTAAAGTTTCAGTCCGTCTCTTTCAAAAACGATTCTTTGTATGGAGATTATAATATGGCGTTACAAACAAATGACGTCACAAGTGGGTATGTGCCTCTCTGTCTAATCTTGAATTTCAAACATTTATAACTCGGTCAATTTTAAAGATATATCAAAAATTATTTTAGTGTTAGAAAGCAGAAACTAAGAAGTTTGGATTTATAAAATAAAAAAAAGTAGTCTGATCCCCTATTCAAAAAATATGGGGTGCAATATGAGCATAAAACTCCACTTCCTCCATAGTCACCTGAACAGGTTTCCGGAAAATTTAGAAAATATGAGCGAAGAGTGGGGAGAGCGTATGCACCAGGAACGCGTCGTGGAAGAGCGCTATCAGGGTTTCTGGGATCATATTCGTAATGATGTCTGACTATTGTTGATTTTTGGTACGTCATTTTCCAAAGTCAAAATGCTATATAGCATTAAGTTCGCCTTTGTACACCCCTTTTTTGGTGCAATAAAGTATATATCAATCAATCAAAGTCTACACATCGTTTATTTTACTATAGTAAACTGTAAATATTTTATTATAGTATTAGCAATATCTACCGATGTGGAGATCACATAGGCATAAAATTAGTTTCATCTGATAGCTACAAAAGTAGGCAGCACATTGACACTAAAAGGTTTATTAAAAACTTTTATTAAAATATAAAAACATACTTAAAACATAATGATAAAATAAACTAAAAAAAAACTAGACATACTTTATTTTTTATATTTTATATGCACTACAATATTTCCTAAAAACTGATGTCAAGTTCAAAGCTCTAAGTCAAATAGTTTAGGAGTAATGACCATCTGAATGTGACCTTTTACTTAAAAAAATTGACAAGTAAAAGGAAAATCTTTATATTATGAATGCGAAAGTATGTTTGGGTATTTGGATGATTGGACGTTTAGATCTTTACATGCTTGGATGTTTGTTCCGATTTCCAATTATCATTATTAAACTTATTTGCTAACACGACTTATTTCTGAAATGTGTTTCTTGATAAAAGGACGTATTAAGATTGTTATATTTCATCGTCATCATCATCTCAGCCGGAAGACGTCCACTGCTGGTCTCCTCCATAGGTTTCCACCGTAAACGGTCCTGCGGTATTAGCACCCACCGGGGCGCCCAGCAACCTTCACCAGTCATCTGTGCACCTCATGGGAGGGCGTCCAACACTACGGCTTCCACTTCATCAACAGCTCATAGTTCCCACCGAAGTGTTCGAGCTTCCATTTAACTTACCTAAATCAGTGTAAAAAAAAAACTTTCTGTAGTTATTCACAGATGCACTCGTGTCTGCATAAACTAACAACGCTGCTTTACAATGATAAATTGAATTTGATAATCAATCAATCAATCAGCCCTTTGCATTGCAGTCCACTGCTGGACGTAGGCTTCCCCAAGGGCACGCCAAAGCGCACGATCACCCCCTTTCCTCATCCACGGGCGTTCCACGTTTCCCAAGACGTGGTTTCCATTCAAGAACCCATCTGTTCCAACTCTCGTCGGTTCTGCGACAGACGTGGCCAGCCCACTGCCACTTCAGCTTGCTACACCGGATGATTTCGTTTCGGATTTTATCCCGTAGCGAAATACCAAGCATAGATCTTTCCTTGGCTCGCTGAGTGACATGTAGCCGATGGGCCAGCTTCACCGTCATGTTCATTTAAGCAAATTATGTTTGAAAATATTTTGAAAACTTATCTTTGAATTTATTATAATGCAATGCTATCAGGGGTAATTCCAACCATTGTTTCTGTGTGCCGTACACATGAGTCATACTCATACTGTACGGAATCACATAGGAAATACATGGTGTATCAGGGCGTGTCCACAGGAATTTATTTCCGGAAAACTGTTATTAATAGTCCATTCCCGGCATTTTTTTAGGTTTTCTAGTGGTTTTCGGAAACTGAGTGAGTGGCTAAATAGTGCCGCATAATTTTGTGCCCTGTAAAAACCAACAACCCAATCCAATCATATCATTAATATTAATCATAATAAAAAAAACGTATGCTTCATGTGTTTGATGAGATTCACAAAATATCTATACGTACATTTTATGATTTTTGAAAACAAACGTACCTAGTGCAACGAAAATATACGGAACATAGCTTCCCTTATTAACGAAACTAAAGTTTTTCTTAAAGAATATTATATACAAGAAAATCTAAACAAAAATTTACGCGGAAAATAATTTATATACGAAGTCATCTCCACGTGAGTCTGCGTGAAAATATATTTGGATGTTTAGATGTTTGTATGTTTGTTCCGCTTTCACACCTAAACTACTGGACGTATTTGGACGAAATTTGGAATGAAGATAGTTTGTAACCTGTATTAACACATAGAATACTTTTTACCGGGAAAAATCTTATTCCCACGGGAAAATCTTACATAGCGCGAGCGTAGCCGCAGGCGGACCGCTAGTTTTAAGATAATTTTCAGGATAAAAATATAAAAAGTTTTTACCTATTTTTGACACCAAATTGCGACACGGCGGCGGTGAAAGAGAATTCTTGAGAGAGTTGGAAAAACATATTATAGTTTGCGTTTACAGACCCCCTTATGACCAGAACTTTCAAAATTTTGAGTTAATTATGGAAGATGTATTAAAATTAATAGTAAAGTCTAATAATAAATCTCACATAGTGAGAGATCTGCGGAGATTTTAATGTAGATTTGTTAGTAAATTCAACCTATAAAAGCAGGCTACTTGGTTTATTTAAATCATTTAATTTAGTTAACATTTTCCTAGAGCCAACAAGAATCACAGCGACTTCGGCTACTTGTCTCGATAATTTTTACTGTGATTGTAATTATTCCAGCAAACAAATAATAAACTCTCTTCAATCAGATCACAATGGACAAGCAGTGACTTTTCCTATTAGTCCAAAAAAAGAGAGTATTTCAATAAAGAAAAGATCTGTAACCGCGAGTAAAATTGAAAAATACAATAAAGCATTATGCGATAAACTGCCTGTTCCAAATTATGATTTGAATGATCCAAATTGTTTTTATAAAGAGTTCTTTTCTTGAATACATTGTGAGTTTGAGGATATATTTAAAGTTAAGACAATTAACATTAAGCCTAGATTCAGATTTAGTGACTGGGCTACTAGGGGCATTCGCATTAGTAGAGATAGGTTATTCGAATTATATGCTGAAAAGGCGTATAACCATAGTGAAATCTTCATTGAATATGTTAGAACTTTTTCAAAAACTTTTAAAAAGGTTTGTGCATTAGCAAAGGCCAACTATATTAAAAACAAAATAGTTTCGGCTGATAATGTTGTAAAGACGATTTGGAAGGTGATAAACTGCGAAACGGGAAAAGCTAAACTATACGACAACAGACATTCATTAAATACTGTTAGTGGTATCATTACTGCAGATGAAGATATTGCTCAAAAATTTGAAACATTTTTCACAAACATTCCATTAAAAACTACAGAGCCGCTTAATTCCTCACCTTCTTCTGCTCGCGATCTGCTGAATGCTAATGTTCAAAGGTGCCCAACTGCGTTTGAGTTTAGGCATATAAACCCGCAGGTAGTGATTAAAACTTTTAAGGAATTAAAGCTAAAAGATACTGAAGACTTATTTGGTATGTCGGTTAAGTTGTGTAGTTCTATAATCGAAACTCTGGCACCTTACCTAGCATTTTTATTCAATTCTTGTGTTGATCAGGGTGTATTTCCAGATTAAAGGAAACATAGTAAAATAATGGTGTCAATTCCACGGGCGAAACTTAAACTTAATTTTATATCAGTGTTGTCACTTTCTGACCCACGACGATGAAAAAGGACAGGAGATTGTCAACCATCGTAAGCACCAAATTTTATAGCGCAAATGTCAAGTTTTGACGTGTGCCGTGTAATTTTAAACGGCTTGTTTTAGGGTCCTGCTTAAAATTGACATTTGCAACATAAAATTGACGTTTGTGACATAAAATTTGACGTTTAATAGTGCCAACAATCTCCCGTCCTTTTTCATGGTCGTGGGTCAGAAAGTGACAAGACTGGTATAAAATTAAGTTTAAGTTTCGCTGCATAGAATTGACACCAATACCTTTATTTAAGTCAGGAGATAAAAAGGATCCCGGTAACTTTAGGCCAGTGTCTATACTTCCGGTACTCAGTAAAATTTTTGAAAGGATAATACTTAATCAAATGCTGTCTCATTTTAATCTGAACCATCTACTCCATAATCGACAGTTCGGATAAATCCGAACTAAGTAAACTTAGTAAACTAAGGGGCGTTCGACCACCGACGCTGCAGTTGCTCTCCTACATCACGTGTACGGGGCTTGGGAGGAGTCGCAGGATGCTATTGGGGTGTTCTGTGACCTATCTAAAGCTTTCGACTGCGTCGATCACGAGACGCTGCTAATAAAGCTGGAACATTATGGAGTTAGAGACGGCCCTAAATTTGATCAGTTCCTATCTAGAAAATAGAATTCAAAGAGTTCAAATAAACAGCACGAAGTCACTGGGATCTAAAGTCAAAATCGGCGTGCCACAGGGCTCAATTCTTGGACCGTTCCTATTCTTAGTATATATAAATGACCTGCCTTTTATGGTACAAAACCGATCTAGGATAGTGTTATTTGCTGATGATACTTCTCTAATTTTCAAAGCTAGCAGACATAATCAAGATATTGACGAAGTAAATGACGCTCTTTCCCAGATCCATGATTGGTTTACGACAAATAATTTAATGTTGAATCCCAAGAAAACAAAATGTATAAAATTTTCATTGCCTAATGTAAGGAACAACAACTTAGCTATTGTCTTCAATAACGAAAATTTGCAATATGTAAATGAAACAGTTTTCTTGGGGATCACTATCGACGCAAGGTTACAATGGGACCCTCATTTAAATGCGTTATCCGCAAGGCTCAGCTCGGCGGCATACGCAGTCAGAAAGATTCGTCAACTGACTGACGTTGCTACTGCCAGACTTGTATATTTCAGCTATTTTCACAGCATTATGTCCTACGGAATTTTATTGTGGGGTCAAGCTGCTAACATAAATAACATCTTTGTGTTACAGAAGAGGGCGATACGTTCCATATATGAATTGCGTGGTCGCGATTCCCTAAGGGAATTGTTTAAAGAAATTGATATCCTCACAGTATCCTCACAGTACATATTTGAAAACATCTTGTATGTCCGGAAGAACACAATGCTATTTCCTAAGAATTCTGATATACATAATATAAATACTAGAAATAAAAATAAAATAGCGCACCCAAAGTTTAGACTGTGTACAGTTAATAATTCATTCATGGGGAACTGTATTCGCTTCTATAATAAAATACCAGATGATATTGTAAATCTGTCCGATAGCCAATTTAAAGCTAAAATTAAAAATATTTTATGTTCTAAGGCCTATTATACGATAAATGATTACTTAGATGATAAAAACGTCTGGTCAACTGTTGTTCCAAATCAGCGGAGTACATTGTAATTATGACTCATGTATGATTCTTTATATATTTAAAAGAAAAGTACAAAAGATACAATTCCTGTGGAGTTTCTTCTGGCCGTTCTTCTCCACAGAGGGCGTACACTGGTAGTGAACGTGCCATCCATGATAGCTTTGACGTCGAAAAATGATTTGTAAAAATTTTGACTTTGACTTTGACTTCTCTTTTCATATTTTGTGAGCAACCATGCAAATCCATTTTATACGTATATACTATAGTATTATAAAATATACTCGTAGGAGTATCAAATTTAATATAGAGGATCCGGTAACATGATACGTGTTATTTTCCAGAGCACTGAGCCTGTATGACCGGGTGAAATTCAAAGGGTTCAGGTCATAACATCGAATGTCACTACATCGAAAACTTCCAGCCATTATTACTTTACATAATAATATTACGATGTCAATAGTTTGAGATTTTTAAAATAGATTTATTTTTTAATAGTTTTAAACTTTATTTGAAGAAGTAAAAGTCTGATATTTTGATAATTGGAAACATGACGCCGATGATGTAGTGAAGGTTTTTTTGGACAATATTACAGACTATGTTAAAAAGAATATCTATATCTACAAATTCAGAGCGTATATTTTTTGCCTTATCCTACTAATATTATAAATGCGAAAGTTTGGATGTTTGTTGCCGAATCACTGGACGGATCGGGATGAAACTTGGCACACATTTAGGTTAGGCCCTGAAATAGGACATAGGCTACTTTTTACCGCGGTAAAACACTTCATTTCCACAGGAAAACTCATTTAACGCGGGTGAAACCGCGGGTGGAAAGCTAGTACTGTAATAAAAATGACGCTATTAACATTTTCAAGAGTCGTGAGTTTATAAATAAACTTCGTCGTCACTCATTTTCCAATAAGATTTACGCGTATTATGTATAATACAATGTTAATTAGATCCAACATTATAACAATGTGATGTTGTGTGTTTTAAGATAAAGTAACTGCTGCGTAATAAATGTTATGCAGGTAGGTAACTTTTTTATGTTTATTATCCTATGTTTTCGAATGACTTTCGAGGCAATGTTTTTCGATATAAAGACTTGTGATATTAATAGACAAACCTCTGTAATGTTTTCGATGTTTTGTCTTTCGATATCATAATCTAGACCCAATGCGAAAAATAACGTAGTAACAACGTAACCGTGGAAATTGCCTTTTCTTACTTCGGTTTATGGAGACAGGTATGAATAAATGCATGTCATACATGCACTATGCATAAAAAAGTGCTCCCGTAATATTGTAAATAAGGTGCTTGCATAAATTAAATATTTGCACTTTTTCTTTTTTAGCTATTATTAATATTTTTTTTTCATAGATTATGTTTTTGAATAATTATTCTTAACAATAACGTCAATATGAGTAGGTCATTATTTTTAAATGCAAATTCATTCATAGATATTATTTTCGATTCGATTTACGAAAGCAAATATTCTTATGTATTTAAGTTTTTTTTTTCAGAGCGTTCTCGGTGTTGCAGTTGATAGTAATGGTTAGGGCCGCTCTCTAGGGTTAGGACGTGGGTTCGATCCCCGATCTTTATTAGTTTCAAATGTTTGAGTAAACGGAAATTCCACATAAATAGAGCTAAGTAAATAAGTATATCTCTATCTAGTTAAAACAAAGAACGATCTTATCTTTCGCTTACTCGTGGTTTATGAGAACAAGGTAATTTGTTAGACACAACTTAGCAGAATCGTCATAGTGAAACCGTAGAGCTATTATGAGTATTATCTATGTTGGAACCGCACAACTTCCTATAAAGAAAGAAAGAAAGAAACATTTGTTGTTCCACAACACAAACAATAATTGACCGAGCGAACGAAACGGACACTCTATTTTCAGCTTGGCCAAATTTGCTTTTGTATGTCCATCTGTTTTTGTATTTGTTTGTTGGTTTGTTTGTTTCACTTTACGGGTCGCGTTTCTCAACCGATTCTCGTGAAATTTTGTGAGCAGGTTCGATAAATTAATCGTTTTTTTTTTGTCGAGTCAGTTTTTGAAAATTTTAAAAAATGACTGAGTTATGGTGGTTGCCAGCTTACAAGGTTTACCGCTGAAGCTGTTTTCCTCTACATGTCACATTTCTTTACCAATAAAATAAAATAAAATAAAGTTTAAAAAAAAAATCAAGGGTTTGGGGAGAAAAAATAAAAATAAATATGAAAAGATATACAGACTCGCGAGGTCTACAGCTCACAGAGCCATTAGTAATCAAATAGATACAATGGTAATCATTAGTGCTACCTACTGGAATGTGCCGCGACGTCAAAATAAAAGGACCGCACTCAGCTTATGCCGCGATCGTGAAGACCGCGACGCTGGTATTCTGTGGGCCCCAAAGAACATATAAAAGAGGTTTTATATGTTCCGTGGTGGGCCCCTTACACATTTTATATCCTAGGTTCCTAAAATTCATCATCATCATCATCATCATCAACGGCCCGTTACAGTCCACTGCTGGACTATGAGCCTCCTCCACTTAAGTGTTTGGTTTTGTCATAATCTCCACGCTTGGCAGGCGGGTTGGAGATCGCAGATTAAAAGGTTATTGTATCAGAGAGCGCTGCTGCCCGTTCCCAGTTCAATGTGTAGTCCCTAAGTCGCCTCTTACGACACCCACGGGAAGAGTAGGGGTTGGTGACAAATGTATTCTACTCTGCCGTCACCACACGGGGTACCATCATCATCATCACCATCTTAGTATTCAAACAGACATTACATTTCCTGCGACTGACCTAGAATCATAAAAGCTTTCTTAACTTTTTCTAAGTCTTCTAAGATGAGAATCTCAGTTTTCTCCGATTCTTTATAACGAGTCAATCGATGTGAGTCTCCCAGCTTTCTAACTACAGTCTTACATTGTTTAATATTCAACATGCAAATCGATGCCCGCTGCAAAAAATCGATTCGTTCGACATCGGGTACTTATTATACCCATTATTTTGTAGGCACGCTCTGATAAAAAACTTGTTTTTTGATATAATAAAATTTCAATCACACTATCACTCTATAAAAATATTACCTATACAGCATGATTTTGTTATCCCTAGCAAAATTTAAATATGATGTTCAGACCATCTTGGGAAAAGTTGTTGCTTATTTATGATGGTCTGAACATCATATTTAAATTTTCCTAGGGATTACAAAATCATGCTGTACGAGTATAAACGTGAAAATATATTTGAAATCCGTTGTGTAAGATTTTCCCGTGGGAATTAGACTTTTCCCGTAAAAAGTATCCTATGTGTTAATCCAGGGTACAAACTATCTATATTCCAAATTTCAGCCCAATCCGTACATACAAACTTTCGCGTTTATAATATTATTATTACTCGTAGTAAGGATGTTTTTGGATGTTTGTTCCGCCTTCACGCTTAAAGTACTCAACGGATTTGGGTGAAATTTGGAATGGAGATAGTATGTAAACTGGAAGGCGTAGGGAAGTGACGACCCCACCGCCCACTGCATGGTGCCTTCTGGCCCCTGCAGTGCAGTTAGTCTACCGAATAATGGCGGTCAAACCATTCTGGGTTGGCAGAAGTAAATTTTTTAACGGAGGATGGGCAGCAGCTTCCTTACGCTAAGACTTCTGCAACTGCGATCAACAGCATTCCCAAGGAAGGTTTGTGTCAGGCAGGCGGCCGGCTGTAAAATTACTGCCAAAACTCAATTGCAATATTACTAAAAGTATGGATGGATTGCGTGAAAGATGATATGTGTAAGAAGGGAGTGAATAGTGATGTGACGTCTGACAGGGATGAATGGAAGAAGAAAACATATTGCGCCGACCCCAAATAAAGGGAACAGGGCAGGAGACAAAATAATATGTAAACCGGATTCATACATAGGATACTATTAATAAGAAATTTACATAGTTCATTGAACCCTGTCAAAGTCAAAGTCAATTTTTTTTATTCCAATTAAGATTTTTACAAATCATTTTTCGACATCAAAGCTATCATGGATAGCACGTTCACTACCAGTGTACGCCCTCTGAACATATTATACTCCTTTTTTTGCAGTCGTGTGCTTATTATTGTAATGTAAAGTACTCAATACTCAATACTCAAAGTTTTTATTGCATTCCATAGGTTTTTACATGGGTGTTGTTTTAACAAGTTAATGATTATTGTATCTCTATGGACCTTGTCAGGCACGCAATACAAGAGAGAGACACTACTTTTTTATACTTAATGTTTTGTTCCTAGATACCTAACAAATTTATCTAATACAAAATTTGTGATATCTATAGTAAATAATCTAATAGTAAAAAATTTTATAGATTGTATTAGGATTTAAAAAATGTCTGATTGTATTTACTTTCATTCAGTGGAAAAACTTCAAAGCGGTCTGTACAATTTCAGAATTTTAAAACTAGAACATCACGTTTCCATTCAACTATCACTCTGATGCATTGATTTGGAAGCATCGTCACGAACCGGTGTGCATTCATTCTATCGCATACTATCGATTGAGCACGTTGAATATGGGGATCGTGGGGCCAAGTGGCATCGGGCACGGCAGGTGCGCCAGCTGTGCTTGCGCAGTGGCGTGGAACCATTGATGATGTGGTTGCTTACATACTTACTTAAATAATACCGCGGCACACCTTGTATTTTGTGCAGAATAGGCCAAAATATTACAAATACACTTACTAAAAAAAAAATCAAAGAAGAAGAATAAAAGAGTTATTTACTAACTTACTTACAAAAACACTAAACTTTATCCCTTAATAGGGTACGAGATTATTCGAATCGTAAAACAACTTTTTTTAATGTTATCTTGTGTCTTCATTACGACCTTATACTGAATATAAATCAACCAAACCTAATTATTTATTTTTAATCATTGTATTAAATTAAAAGTACATTATTTTTTCTAGTTATATCCTTGTTTTAATTCTAGAGCCAATAAATTGAGGTGGTAAGTATTTGTTCTGTGCCTTATTAAGGGGTATTGTAACAATATAATAAATAATAATAATAATAAATATGTGGGGACATCTTCACACACGGCCATCCACAGATACTAAAAATAACTACCAAAAAGTTAGACTGATGTCAACAACGGCCGCCGCCGCGACGACGCGCCGCCGCCGGTTAGCCAGTCGTTTTTTTGTCATTGGGAGTGACTCCCTTTTTTCTCTGTGCGGCCATCTGATCCCCAACTAAGCAGAGCTCGTACTGTGGGTACCAGATAGCTGATATACATTACATAAATAATACATACTTATATAGATAAACAACAACCAGACACAAGGCAAACACAAGTGTTCTTCACACGAATGTTTGCCCTGGGCGGGATTCAAACCCGCGACCCCGTGCGTTGGAGGCAGATACACTACCACCTGGGCTACGGAGCCGTCTAGATAGATAGAATATTCTCCACTCGCTTTGTATCTCTCTCTCTCTCCACTCTCTCTTTCTTTTTTATTCTATCTTAATTAATATTTTTCTTTTGTTTTACTTGCACAAGTACAGTGGCGAGTTAACTTAATCCATCAACTAAACTCGGCAAGTAGCAAGTAGCTGTTATATTAAAATTGACTGCTTCTATTTTGTGTTCTGGTTCTACTTACTACTTGACTGGGTTAAATGACAACTTACTATTACCAGTGGCTCCGTGAGCTGTAGACCTCGCGAGTCTGTATATATCTTTTCAAATTGTTTATTCTCGACAAAAATCCCCAACCCCTTGATTTTTTTTTTTATTTTTAAAGTTTATTTTATTTTATTTTAAGAAATGTGACCTGTAGAGGATAACAGCCTCAGCGGTAAGACCTTGTAAGCTGGCAACTCCCATAACTCCGTAATTTTTTTAAATTTCCAAAATCTGACTCGACAAAAAAAAACGTTTAATTTAACGAACCTGCTCACAAAATTTCACGAGAATCGGTTGAGAAACGCGACCTGTAGATTGAAACAAACAAACAAACAAACAGATGGACATACAAAAGCAAATTTGGCCAAGCTGAAACAGAGACGCTTCGCTCGCTCGGTCAATTATAATTTTTTGAGACCTGTGTGACTTACACCCTGTATAATTTATTCAAATCAAATCAAATCAACGGCCCGTTACAGTCCACTGTTGGACTATGAGCCTCCTCCACTTAAGTGGGGGGTTTTGCCATAATCTCCGCGCTTGGCAGGCGGGTAGATCGCAGATTAAAAGATTACTGTATCAGAGAGCGCTGCTGCTCGTTCCCTGTTCAATGTGTAGTCCCTAAATCGCCTCTTACGACACCCACGGGAAGAGTAGGGGTTAGTGACAAATGTATTCTACTCTGCCGTCACCACACCACATCATAATTTATTAGGTGATAGAATTGTTTTAATTATTTTTTTGTGGTTCAGAATTAAAGTCAGTCTAAACTAAACAATTTTCTTTAAATTCTATCACTACCCTCATTCCTCAGTCTATATAGCTTAGTAGCTGTCCGCTCGCGATCTGTACGATTTTCCCGTGGGAATAAGGCTTTTTCCCGTATGTGTTTATCCAGGGTACACGCATCAAAATCGGTTAAGTAGTTTAACCGTGAATGCGGAACAAACACCAAACAGCTAAACATAAGTAGGTATAAGTAGGTCTATGATGTTCGTCCGTGCCGCGTTTCTGCAGGGCTCACGGAAGATCAGCGCCGTAGCCTACCTTGCTGGGCTACGGCTTTTGCTGAGTGAGGCCCTTTTTGTCTGGGTGTCGCAACACAGGGGCAATTCTGTAAGTGTGTTGTGTTTGTTTTTTCATTTCATTTCTGTTTTATTATGTACTATTCTTTATGTATGTTTGCGTTGTGATGTCCTACAAATATATGTTTCTGATTCTGATTCTGAAACATCCAAACATGCACATTTATGATATTAGTGTGAAATAATCAACTTTTTTTTTGTAAGACAAATAGTAATTTTGAAATGAGCTGCCTTTGATTCTATTCACTTGGTGGCTGGTGCTAACAATCTGACCGGTATCGCATGTTTTGGCGTGGCACATTCCTTTTACAACACAGGAATTTATAAACAAACCAATCAGCAACTGCAAAAATAGATGCGACAAATTGTTCATTTATTAAACAAATCGGTAGGCTAAGCATAGTATTAGTAACCGTAGACAAAATAAACCAAGTAACGCAATTCTTGTCTTCATGCGACAATAAATAGAATAAGTATAATGGCCTCGATTCGGGATATCATGCTCTAATTCTAATTTTAAAATCCAGCTATCCTTTTCGTTTTTATGACCAATGAAAGAGAGGTGATGAACGAATCATATTAATTTGAACGAATGATAACCTAAAATAAGGGCATAGCTGTCAGTTTAAGAGATTTGTAAGTCGCATGTTTTAAGTGTGAGGCCCAGCAGCCGCCACAAAGCTGCTGAGCATTACACGAAGGATGTTGTAGAGGTTTTAAAACATGGCAAAAACCAGGGTTCAGTCCAGGTAATGGTAAAGGCATTTATTTAGGTCTACAGTAAAGGTATTTATTTATGTATTTATATAAACTGACAAATAGTAGAGTACGTAGAAAAGGTTTAGGTCTGTACTTTCGGAGATCAGGACATGAAGTGAGAAATTTAGCAGAAAAAAGACAAAATTGAAACGTAAGAAATCTAAATTTGAAAATGAAAGATAAAACTGCCAGCATAAAACAGGAAAGAGGACGGATGCCTCGTTACAAGTGCTCTCTAAAATTGTGCAGTCAAATTCCATCTCCGGTCCCTTTTTAATCGTTAAAAGGTGAAAAGGACTGACGAACTTAAATTAAGGATTAGAGCATGATTGTCTGAATCGCCACCAATATCTCTCTACGAGTATCTCCATCACTAATAGTCATCATCAACAGCTCATATACGTCCCCACCGAGGGGCTCGAGCCTACCCTGAATTAGGGCGATTAGTCCTCAGTCGACCACGCTGGCCCAGTGCGGTCGACTATCCTATCACTAACAGTGATTTTATAAAACTAGGATCAGAACACGATAGTCTGAATCGGGGTCGGCCAATATAATTAAGTATATTGCTATATTGTTAAATTTTGGACAATAAATGTTATTTTCATTACTCATACTCTAAGTAGTTCGGAAGTTGCCTGAGGAGCGGATTGAAGGTAATACTTTTCAGCCCGGAGGGAGAATCACTTTCAACTGACAGGAACTATGTTCCATCTTTCTATACTGCCACTCAATTACAGCGCAATGTTAAATTGAAATAACATAAAGTTAAGTATTAGTTAAGGAATATATATTTTTTAAATGACTTTATTATAATTTTCAAATTATAACTTTCAACTATTTCTTTAAAATAAAATAGATTTGGGCAAAATATTTAACATTTTTCAATGATGGAAATTAAAAATAATGGCTCTGAAGCTGGCCGTGCGGCCACAGCAAAAAAAAATCATTTGTTTCTCGAGTTGTAGGGTTTTGTTTACAATGAGTTCATCTGATTCAGATATGGAAGTCACAAATTTTTTCTTTAGCTAATTCGTGTTTTTATTTTTACTTTCCTTGTATTCGTAATGAAAAGCACAGTGTTTGCCACCCCCTCGTATAACAATGTACTATTTCCCCCTGTACTATTATAATAGTAATAATATTAATTATTTAAATCATCATCAATACGCCCCCACCGAGTGGCTTGAGCCAGGCCTTAGTTGATCACGCTGGCCCAGTGCGAGTTGGTCGACTTCACACAACACAACCTTTGAATTTCTTCACAGGAGTGTGTAGGTTTCCTCACGATGTTTTACTTCACAGTAAGAGCGTCGAATAGTTGATCCTTTAATTTCCTAACCGACCAACCAAATACTTGAGCCGTTCGGAAGAAAAATAGTTGAACCGTTTCTAGTCGATCCGTTTAGTTGGTCGGAATGGAATAACAGTTCTGTAGGTAATATATTTTTTAAATATTATTGTAATAAGAGTATTAGCGGTTGCGCTGTTTGTTATCTATTCTACCATAGTAATGCTACGTCAATATAGTATATTTTTCTTCGCACAGTTCGGCGCGTGCGCTAGTTCCCAGGTCATATTGTTGCATTGTGTGCGTGAAAGGCCCGCCGCAAATGCGCACAACGCGCATAAATCCACGTTCTCTAGACAACTTCATAAACAGCATTTTTTCGCGGTCTCTCACCGGATACAATCGCATAATCTGTGATTTCAATTCATTACCTTGTAAATTAAATTGTGTTTTTTCCCTGTATTGTCTAGTATAAAACAGATGTTAACAATATTTTTTAATAATTTTTCTTTGTTATTTATTTATTACTAGCTGCCCGCCTGCAGCTACGCTCGTATTATGTAAGATTTTCCCGTAGGAATAAGACTTTTCCCGTAAAAAGCATCCGTGTATTAATCCAGGGTACAAACTATCTCTATTCCGAATTTCATAAAAATCCGTTCATTAGTTAAGGCGTGAAAACGGAACTAACACACCTACTAAACATCCAAAAATATTTTGTGACTAGCCGTCGTCTGTAAGATTAATCCCGTAGGAATAAGACTTTTCCCCGTAATAAAGTATCCTCTGTGTTAATCCAAAGTACAAATTATCTATATTCCAAATTACATACATATCTATTCAGTAGATTAGGCGTGAAAGCGGAACAAACATCCAAACATCTAAATATCCTAATATGTGGACAACTGGTACATAATATAGTTAGCGGCACGTGAGCGAGCGGTGACTCTCTTTCTCGCATAGGATAAGGGTGGGGTGACTGAAAGAGAGGTACCGCTCGCTCAGAGCTATAGATATGTGCCGCTAGCTGTAATTAATTTCATATTTTTTACCCGAAGAAGGTTGTCTTCTTCTTCTTTGCGTGTCGATGACAAATTAAATCTTTCTGGCCCAGAACTTAGCCACTTCGACTGCACTATTAGCCACTTCGACTGCACTATTTGGGGGTCCATTAAGTCCTGCTGCGAACAGATGACAAGGCAGGCAGGACAGGACACTAATTAATGAGCCATGGACTGCACCGCTCCACACACATACAGTCTAAAGTTAGGTTCTGGTTCCTAAGAAGATTTTGGGAAGGTTTTGAAGAATTATGTGTTAGCGCCACATTGCGGGCTGTTGTAGTATTAAAGGAAGAAGCCCTTCTTTCATTCGACAGTTGGACCTCTCTAGTCACTATACCTAACACATCGTAAGAATGCCGACCTGACAGCTGTCATACACGTACAATTTTTCTTCTGTCTCTTTTGCACCTATTTGGTTTTAATATTTCCTGCCTGCTGTCAGGACGGCATTCTTACGGTGCGATTACTATAACTATAGTCTGGGCAGATTAAATGATAAAGATGCGTTCACATGACTACCAACATACAGCGTTTTTTACTAAATCTATGACTATTATCGTAAATACACAACAACGTGCCTTATCGTAATAACAAGCGGGTTGTGCGCGTGACCTTGCCTTATGTCGCAAACATTTTCACATACCTAAATCCTAGAGTTTAAGGCGAGGCTCTATCCTAAATTAGCAACTCAACGCGCTTTAGTTGAAAGTTCAACCGACGCACTACGGAAATAACGTTCATAATATTATTAGCGTGCGATGCTTCACGGAGGTTACGTCCGACACTGCGCAGGAATCGTGCGAAAAACTCGTTTTTCTTGAACTCTTTTCTCTTTTTTGTGAAAAATATAGAACGAATAAAAAAACTAGCTGGTTCCGCCGTTTAGGTATTAATATAGCGACCCAAAAAATACAAAAAAAATATGTGGTTGTCGCTGAAAATATTGAGAAAACAGATTTGGAAATTTTGAATGTGGGGTGATTTTCAGTGATTATTATTATTTATTTTTGCTTTATTCCTTGATTATATGTAAAATCTACTAGGTTACGCCGCTAAATGATAAACTCTTCTGTTGGTTGTAATTTTCTTGTATTGGTACATATTCCGAGACGTGAGATCCGCGAGATTTTTCAAATAGGGCCTCGCCTTAAAGAACACGGAATGGATAGCAAAATTGTGACCGAGTTTCGCACACCTGACCACAGTTTGTTTATCTTACCTATCGATAGTATCTACCCTATAGATGTTTAGAATAGTTAATACTCTTAAAGATCAGCGATAGCCTCGATAGTATTACCAAGTAATAGTAAGAAAAACTATCGATCGTAACAACTACAAATGACTTAATACTTCGGCAACCTAGAACAAACTACGGCAAAAATAATACTAATAAATGATATAAAAAAAAATTAAAAATACGAGTTTTTTCCTAAAAACATTAAAATTCTATCTTCTAAAACAAAACCCGCCATGCCACATCTAATAACAATCCTTGTTCTGTGCTCGTTGTGTTGACTGGTTGTATTGTACGCATACTCGTAAATTTGACCGTTTATAGAAATACGTTTTCTCTGCGCGCTGTGGAAAGATGTGATTACTACCCACCTTTAAATGTGATAACTTATTTTTGTAATTTTATGTTACGCTCATTTAGTCTATAAATTACTTAAGTATTAGAATAGAAAAGTTTCCATGTAAGTGAATTGTATAATTCTTTTGGAAATAAATGTCTTTAAACCAAATATTATCGACAGTGGCCAATTTTGTAATAGTATTAATTGTAATTTGTCATGCTTACCTAGCTGGCATGTAAACTTTGGCTTTGGCAACATTACTTTTATCCACGTTTATTCCGCTCAGACTATAAACAAACTATATTATCCAATCTATGCTATAGAGCCGATTGACTTAAGTTATATTGATTTATGTTATTGCTACGCTCACGTCGTGTAAGATTTTCCCGTGGGAATAAGACTTCTCCCGTAAAAAGTATCCTATGTCTTATTCCAAGGTACAAATTATCTCTATTTCCAAATTTCGTTCCAATCCGTTAGTAGTATTTGCGTAAAAGAGTAACAAACATCCATGCATCCATGCATCCATACTTACAAACTTTCACGTTTATAATTGACAGCAGGTTCGATAAATTAATCTTTCAAACAGTCTTTGGAAATTTTAAAAAATGACGGAGTTATGGGGTTGCCAGCTTACAAGGTCTACCGCTGAGGTTGTTTTCCTCTACAGGTCACATTTCTTAACCAATAAAATAAAATAAGATAAAATAAAATAAAGTTTAAAAATAAAAAAATAAAAAATAAAGCGGTCGTGGATGTTTGTGTAGAAAAAAAAAGTAAATATGAAAAGATATACAGACTCGCGAGGTCTACAGCTCACAGAGCCACTAATAATATTGGTAATGATAATATTTTTTCCTTTTTCAGAAATGAACGATGCCAGCGATGGAAATGGCGAGCGAGGGCGGGTGCGTGAACAAAGCCTTCGATTCGGCCGACGACGGGTTTCAAACGATCGACCTGAGGACCAATCGACACGCAGCAGATGAACAGAGTAGAACACTGGTAAGTTGGTTAGTTTTGACGTAGACGATTTGACATCGATAGATTATCAACTAACGAAAAATCTAATACTTTAAACGAGCAATTCTTGTATATACCTATATATATATAATGAGAATCTCGGAAACGGCTGCTACGATTTCGATGAAATTTGGTATAAGACAGGATTTCCCTATGTTTTCGGGCTTAAAAGAATTTGTACGCCATATCATTAAAACAGAAGGTTAATTTCACCGCTATCTATAACGACGCGGTGTCTGTTGGGGAACCGGGAGGCAATGAAACCGAAGGTCAAACGATCGAATCCACATGAATATACTTTTTTATTTTTTTGTTCATGTTTCTTTTTTTGTTTGTTTTTAACTTTTCAATTATTTTATTTAGTTATTTAAATACAAAAATGACAGAAATAAAAATTTCTTATTTAGTACCTTATTTTTTCGTGGTCTAAATTTTTTCCAACAGATAGAGCTATTTTTATAGGTATGTTTTTTATTTATTACTTACCGTCGTCGTCGTTGTTATTACTTATTTTTTCATTTACTTAGTTCAATTACAGAATTACATTTACAGAAAATCACTTCGTTTTTCTTACACCGAAAGTTCTGCAACAGATGGCACTACAACTCACATAGTGACGAAATTTTCTTCTAAAAAAGCATTTAAAAGAATTTTCAGTTATTTTTTCAGATATGTAACACAGAAATGGAAAATGCTATTTTATCCACGGAGACGTTATTTAATCCACGCAACCTCAACAAATTCAATTTTATATTACTACTAGCGCTGCCTTTACCACTGTTAGGCATGGGAATAATAATTTATTTTCCTTTCTGAATTCTATCCAAATTCCGATCCTAATTTATTGTCAATGCAGGGAAATCTATTTTTACTAAAAATTAAACCTAGCTAGATCGATTTATCGGTCCCGAAACCCCATATAATGCTAAATTTCATAGAAATTATCCACGCTACCTAAATAAATGCAAATTTATATTGCTACTAGCGCCGCCTTTACCACTGTATCTGTGAAGTGGCCAAAATTGGAACTACTGCTGATAAGTTGGTAGGTTAGTTGGTATGGGAATAATTTATTTTTCTATAATAATCCTTTCTGAATCCTATCAAAAGTCCCATCCTATTATTTTATAATACATAATATATTCTTTTCCTCGTTTTACTCGGGCCATCTGATGGAAAACTCAGACCACCAAGAAATTTATTAGAAATTTTCTTTCATTTTTGTATTAAAATAACTAAATGAAAGAATAAAAAAAATATAAAAACGAAACAAACGAAAAAAGAACAAAGAAATAAAAAAAAAAATTGTCGAGATTCAAACTGCAAACTCACGGTGTCCCGACTGAGCCAAAATTACCTTTCTATTTCAATGATATCGCATATCAATTCTTTTAAGCCTGAAAATACGGGGAAATCTAATTTATAAGCTAGATCGATTTATTGCCCCCGAAACTAAATTGCGAAATCGTTGCAGCCGTACGTTTCCGAGATCCTTATTATTCTTATCTTGCTCGTTTCAAGTATAAGAGTGGTGCTACTATGTCTAGCCGCGTGTACTTTCTTCTGAACGTATGAAGTAAGTAGAGTTTATCGAAATGCGTAGGTGTCTTACAAAAAAAATAAACGAGCTAAGCTCGGTCAACCAGGTATGTTAAATTGTAAACGGTTGGTGTCAGTTCACAATTTTTTGCAAGTTTATAATATCGCGAGTTAGATTATAAACTAACGATGTTGTCAATCTTATGGTGACATACCTATACAGCATAATTTTGTAATCCCTAGCAAAATTTAAATATAATGTTCACAACTTTTCCTAAGGAACATGGGTTGAAAACCCCCCCAAAAAAATTCGACTTATTTACCATTTTATTTTATTTTGTTTCGTTTAATTTCATTTCATTTTATTTTATGTTATTTGATAAAATAAAATAATGATTGAGCAATGTGACCTGTAGAGGAAAACAGCTTCAGCGGTAGACCTTGTAAGCTGGCAACCCCCATAACGGCGTAATTTTTTTTAAATTTCTAAAAACTGACTCGACAATAAAATTCGATTAATTTATCGAACCTGCTCACAAAATTTCACGAGAATCGGTTCAGAAACGCGATCTGTAGAGTGGAACAAATAGACAGATGGACAGATAGACATAAAAAAGCAATTTTGGCCAAGCTGAAACAGAGACGCTACGCTCGCTTCGCTCGCTCGGTCAATTAGACGTCTTGAATAAAGGCAATCAGCAGTTCAATACTATGTATTATAAAACTTTTTTTAAAGGATAAAAGTATGTGTTAATCCAGGTTACAAACTATCTCCATTCCAAATTTCATCCGAATCCGTTGAGTACTTTAAGCGTGAAGGCGGAACAAACATCTAAATATCCAAACATCCAAATTTATATTTTCACATTTAAGTATAATATTAGTGTGATTAAGGAAAACATAATTTCATATAAAATGATATTAATAGCAAAATAAAATCCCAAGCCTAATCCTTATACCGCAAAAACATAAATTAAATTTACATAAATTCAATTATAATCTTGTTCCCAATAATGTTGCCAGTAATTTTAATTTTAAGAGGGAGCTGCTCACGTAGCGAAGCGCGTAAGAGGCAGAATGGACGCATTTCCTTGGCCACTCGATTTCCCTCCAAAAGCCATATTTTAGGCGCGAATTTAATTTCGCGCGGTCCAAATGAAAGTCACGTCAAGTCAATGGCACGTGCGCGGCGCAGGATATAGAAAGAAAGGAGATAATTTCTTGTGTCTGGGAATATGTGGTAACTAATAAATACAATAGCGCAAAAGCTGTCAAGAAGTAGCTAGCTGCTTCTGAGAATACGTGTTAACTAAATACAATAACGCAAAAGCTGTCAAGAGGTACCTAGTTAGCTGCTTAGCCAATAACTTACTTCCGTTGCGTATTATTTATAATGCGTGTGTTTTTGTGCTGAATAAATGAGGTAGTTTATGCCTATATCTAACTTTACTGGCTAAATAAAAATTATATTTATGCAAATTGACTCGATTAGCTGTAATGAAAAAAATATTATTTTGCAATTTTAGAGAAGTTCTAGAACAAAAGTGTGTTCAGTCAGTTCCACCATAAACTGAGCTACTATTACCACCCAAGGTTTACCCACGACACGGACGGAACGGAACGGAGGCGGTATATGCAAGTATATGCGTTTGGCGTTACGAACCTCTTGGTTGTTTGCATGTATGTCTGTAACCATTTATCTCGAAAACCACTGGACCGATTTAGTTGCGGTTTTTTGCATTCAAAAGGTATAATTTAGAGGTAGACTACCAGGAAGCGCTGCAACAGCCAGATAAGTTAGCACTACAGGAGTTCTCAAAAACTACCGAAACGATTTCGATGCGGTTTTTTGCATTCAAAAGGCTTCATTTTGGTGCTGGTTCTTGGACATGTTTTAGGGCGGTAGACCATCAGGGAGCGCTGTAGCAGCCAGATAAGCTGGTACTACAGGAGTTCTCAAAAACTACTGAATAGATTTCGATGTAGTTTAATTTATGCATTCAAATGGTTTCATTTTGGAGCTGGTTATTGGACATGTTTTATGGCGGTAGACCACCAGGGAGCGCTGCAGCAGCCAAAAAGTTGGCACTACAGGAGTTCTCGAAAACTACTAAACCGATTAAGACGCGGTTTAATGCATTCAAAAGGCTTAATTTTGGAGCTGGTTCTTAGACATGTTTTATGGTGGTAGGCACTGCAGCAGCGAAGATGAGTGTTGCTACGAATCCTTTCAATCATCTTAGTGTGAAGAAGCAACAAAAGTACATACTATACATATTCATCTATCTAATAATATGATTACAAATCCAATAAAACACGTCGGGGGCTGCCATCATCGCTCTCTTTATTTGAAATTTCTGTTAAAATATTATAACAATTTATATTAATAAAAAACTAAACATTATGTAGATTCTGAATTAGTCAGACTCATAAAATTACGAAGGTATATACAATTTATTAATGACAGAGCAGGGAATGGCAGCCCCCGACTTATTTTATTGGATTTGTAATCATATTGTTAGGCAGATGAGTATCTATGTATAGTACCTATATTATTTAATATTATACTGCTGTGTCTATCTCTACGAGAAATCAAAAGGTAAGTAGGTACGTAAAAACTAAGAAAGGTCATAATTAGTTGTTTGTATGGCGGATTTCGTGAAATATCACTCTTTTTATAGATTGTTTTACTTTATTTATTTTATTTTTTTGACTCTGGTCGGGGGACTTTCAAAAATGTTATTTTTTTTATTTTTATTCTAATATGTTTTAACAACCAGCATGGGATTTTTCAAAATTTTTCATGTTATCTTATCTATCACGTTGTAGAGCTGTTATAGCGACACAAATAATTTGCCGTCACAAGTATGTATGACTAGATGTAGAGGGATGTAAACTGCCTTATTTTTTAAAGATGGCCTGTGGATTATGAAGTGTAGCAGTAACAGTAATGCACACACCAAGCACATAATATTTATTTTTATGTGATATTATGCAGCGTATAAGCTTAATAACACAAAATCTCCGAATTTAAAATTGACAAATAATTCTAAAACCTGTAATTTTACTTAACCTTCTCATATTTGACTTCCGATTCAAATTATGATCACAAAAACACAGCAATTTTTTCGATAGCAACCAACAAAATCATCAAAAACATATTACATTAGTTATGATATAACCAACGATTTACTCTTATCTCTAAGATCAATTGGAACCAAAATTGATCTCATATTCGTGCGTGTACTGGGAGCGTTGTTTATAAAGGTGTGTAACCACGGTGGTGCACCCCAGTGCGGTATCAGACGCCGACGACGACGCTCCCGCCGCCGCCCGGTCTCGGCTAGTGCGGGCTATCAGGGTAACTTTTACGCGCGCGCCTAAACAAACGAACTTCCAGACATGATTTTGTTTTTGTAACTATCATATTCTTAAAAGTGGGTTCGGTGGTGTTTTGGATGGCCGCAATAATGGTAGGTGATTGGTTTAAATTTTACAGTTTAGTATTAGTTAATAAACTTAAAGAAAGGTAAAATAAAATACTTAAACTTACTGATATAGATAAATAGGGTGAAAAAATATTTAATATTTTAGTTTTTCATTTACTTTCTACTAATCCCGCGATAAAAAAATGCACAATGTTTGTTGTGTATGTGTGTGTAGCTTTATATTGATTAATCAATCAGGATGTTACTTAATTAGCACATTTTTTAAAGTTAAATCTTAAATATAGTTTTTAGTTATTATTTTAATCTTACCACTAAAGTTTTTTAGGAACAAGAAAAAAAGAGGTTTTTTTTTCGGGTACAGTTTATTATAGATGCGTCATATTAATAATCTTTATGAACTTAGAAGACAATACAATGTTTAATACTCACTTGTATGAATAGAACTGTTTCCAAGAAATAATACAATAGGGAATCGGTCTACTTTTTTTTTATTTTATAAATCCAAACTTCTTAAATAAAATAGTTTCTGTTATCAAACACTAAAAGAATTTTTGCTCTATCTTCAAAATTGACCGAGTTATAAAGGTTTGAAATTCAAGATTAGACAGAAAGGCACATACCCACTTGTAACGTCATTTGTTAGTAACAATTATAATCTCCATACAAAAAATTGTTTTAAAAAGAGACAGACAATTATTGAAACTTTAAAAAAATACTGTAAATTCGTTTTTCAACCGATTCTGTTTTTTGCTTCGCGAATAAATATGGTGAACAGTCCGATCCCCTATTGTGGGGTAATTCTGTGGATGTGAATAGAGTATTCATGTTGCAGAAGAAATGCATGCGTGCTATTGCAAATGCTACATTTATGGATAGTTGTAGACCTATATTTAGAAAGTATAGAATTTTGCCATTAGCTTGTATGTACATCAAGAACATTTGCATGTTTGTAAAACAAAATCCTCAGCATTTCCCTTTAATTAATCAGCGTACCATTAGACCCTTGCGAGCTCAGTATAGGGACAAACTTTACCAGCCGTCTTGTAGCTCTTTTATTTATAAAAAATGTATATAATTTGTGCATAGAAATATACAACAAACTCCCAGCTGAACTGAAGTCATTAGAAGTACATATTTTTAAGAACAAATTGACAGATTGGCTTCTAGAAAACTGTTTTTACCATATAAATGAATTTATACTATATTTTAAGTCCTGACATTCTCTCACATTAATGGTTTTGGTTTATTTTGATTTATTATTATATTAGTATTTGAATAAACATTAGCTATTTATAAAAACATTATTGACATTTATTGGAATTTAATTACATTAAATTTACATATTTGCATGCCTAGTTAAGGTAGAATACCCAACATGTAATATTAAAAATGTGTATTCTTGCAAATAAATGTATTTTGTATTTTGTATTTTTTGAAAACAAGAATCGCTCGTGAATAGTCAAGAATAACAGTAAAAATAAGATTTGCTTATCTATCATAAACAATGCTAATACGTGTAGATAGACAGACATAAAACTGTGTAATTAACTTGGTACACACGACTTGAAAATATAATACTGTTCAAAACATACATGCGCACACAAATGTATGAATTTACAAATGATGTACTCGAGGCTCGAAGAGGAGAGGAAAATCAGTGTCAAGGTGAAAAAGGGGCCATCAGCATTTTAGATTACTATCAAATTATTATTTTTAAATAAGTATCAAAAAATTTCAAAGCGTCACGTGTACGAAATAATTTCATCAACGGCCCGTTACAGTCCACTGCTGGACTATGAGCTTCCTCCACTTAAGTGTTTGGTTTTGCCATAATCTCCACGCTTGGCAGGCGGGTTGGAGATCGTAGATTAAAAGGTTACTGTATCAGAGAGCTGCCCGTTCCCTGTTCAATGTGTAGTCCCTAAGTCGCCTCTTACGACACCCACGGGAAGAGTAGGGGTTGGTGACAAATGTATTCTACTCTGCCGTCACCACACGGCTAAAATTACGTACGGTACGAAATAATATAATATTGTCAAAACAGTCAAGATGACAATATTGTGTAAAAGTGGCAAACTAAGAAAAAGTCCTAAGTGTACAACAAGCTTTTTATTCGATTTTAGGAAACAATAAAAAAATATTTCGTAAGACTTTACCGCTTTTCTTAGTCAACTTTAACATAAATAAATATAAAACAAATAACTAAGACAAATTAGAAAAATACACTCTCAAATCACAAAAAAATAAACATGAATTAACGACACAACTTGATTGTTAAAACTGATATTATTTAATGTAATTCAATAATTACACAATATAGGTAAGTTTATTGTAGTGAATGTTATTATTATATTATAATAATATAAGTTGGAATTAGTTTCGATCCTAAGTTTGATAATAATAATAAGTATGAAGTCAGACGGCTTGCTTATTGCTAACATTAAGTTCTATATAGGAGTTTTGTTATTGTTATAATAATTTACAGTAATCATAATAAACTAAACGAGCATAGATAGAATTACTGAAAGATAAAACATTATTTTTATGTTTCAGTAATTTTCGGTGAGTAGGTAGGTAAGTATAATGTATGAAGTTGTAAGTTTTTGAATATAATTCCGAACGTATAATTTTTTCAGCATAATATATAAATTACTAGCGGTCCGCCCAAGATTTTCCCGTGGGAATAAGACTTTTCCCGTAAAAAGTATCCTTTGTGTTAATTCAGGGTACAAACTATCTCTATTCTAAATTTCATCACAATCCGTTTAGTAGTTTTTGCGTGAAAGAGTAACAAACATCCATACATAGATCCATACCTACAAACTTTCAGGTTTATGATATTAGCAAGGATTGTCAATTTAAATGATTTGTTTCCGTTAAATTAGATTTTTATCGGAAGATATCGATATAACTACATCGAGCATAGTAACAATTTTAATGACTTATTTTGGCTACACATCTTAACCATTTTGTTAAATGATGACGAACATACAAACGAGAGGAATGTACGTTACAAATTGCTTGTGTGTTTTGCATTTTGTTATTTTTAATATTTAACAGGTGAATAACTTGTTGAAAGTCAAAAAGTTAATAAATACCTAGTCATTAGTTCTTTGTAAAATTATGTTTAGAGAACAACTAAGAAAAAAAAGTATTAGTGGACTTACCCAAAAAAATGTAATGACGAATTAAGTGATGTAAAATCATAATGGAAAATTGAAAAAGGATTTTTTTACTCAAAATATGCTCAAAAAGGGCATTAGCTCAAGCCGGACATTGATCAAAGTCGCCTAAGTATGTTGAACTCAAATCGCGTTCCATATTCGACTAATTTAATCGATTACTTAATTATTAACGGATGTTCAACAGTCATTAACCTCAGGTATTGATTTCCAATCTTTGTCACCCCAATTCGAAGCAAATGTACGGGTTTGTGAGGTCAGTTCTCACGACCTACACAGTGAAGAAGAACAAGAAGAATATTACAGCAGTTAAATTGCTCAGTCAACCTTACAAGTAGTAAGTTACAATCCATAACTATATAGTTCTTACAATCCTCGGTGTCGGAATTATTGAAGTCAAAGTCCAAATCAAAGTCAAAATTTTTTATTCGAATTAAAATTTTTACAAATCATTTTTCGACGTCGAAGCTGTCATGGATGGCACGTTCACTACCAGTGTACGCCCTCTGTGGAGAAGAACGGCCAGAAGAAACTCCACAGGAATTGTATCTTTTGTACTTTTGAGATGTCTAAGGCTTCTGACAAAGGTGCCATCAACTCGCACCATTTATTTTTCTTTGCCGTCTTTAATTTTTAAGAAAATATTTTATTTTGTTGTACAGCATCCAAGGCCGTTCGAAATCGATGAAGGTTTTTCAAGTACCTACATATAAAATTTTAAACACAATGCTTACATAATATAATAGGGGATCGGACTGTTCACCATATTTTATGAATTTACCATATTTTGTTAATTATTTTTAAAATATAAATTAGTAGTAGACGATTCGCGAAGAAAAAAACAGAATCGGTTGAAAAACGAATTTACAGTGATTTTTAAAGTTTCAATATGTCTGTCTCTTTCAAAAACGATTTTTTGTATGGAGATTATATGGCGTTACTAACAAATGACGTCACAAGTGGGTATGTGCCTCTCTGTCTAATCGTGAATTTCAAACCTTTATAACTCGGTCAATTTTAAAGAAAAATTCTTTTAGTGTTCGATAGCAGAAACTAAGAAGTTTGGATTTATAAAATAAAAAAAAAGTAGGCCGATCCCCTATTGTACAGTTTATTAACCTATACGATTCTACAAAATCTTATATTAAACTAGCAGCAGCGGTCCGCCCGCGGCTGCGCTCGCGCTTGTAAGATTTTCGCGTGTTTAGGCGTGAAAGCGGAACAAACATCCAAACATCTAAACATCCAAATATATTTTCACATTTTATAATATTAGTGTGATGTGATTAAAGCATAATAAAGGTAATTGGCTAAGATAATTGCATAGATTTCGATTCACTCGGATATACATCTGTGGCGCAGCAGCCGCCACGGAGCTGCTGACACGAAGAATTTTGTAGTGGATAACTTTATTTAAAGTGTGGCAATAACCAGGGCACTGTCCGAAAGAAACGTATTTATGTATTTATATATTATTTATTTTATATTATATAACTAACGTGGGAAATAGTACAAGGATAAGTTTACTGTTGGAGATCTGGACATGAAGTGAAGAATTTGGCAGAAAAAAGACAAAATCGAAACGTAAGAAATTTAAATTTGAAAATGAATTTAAAATGAAAGATAAAACTGCCAGCAAGAAAGGTTGCCAATCATAAAACAGGAAAGAGGACGAATGCCACGTTAGACATCTAAAGGAAATCGACTACCACAAAGCGCGCATACAAATAAGCTTGTTGTATCTCTTGAAATCTTAAATGACGAGACCACTTCAAAGTCTTCAATCCAAGCTGCTAAAGCAAGCCCTGAGCACACAAAGACCAGGATACCAACTGATGAATGACGCGGGCGCATTGTCCCGCTTGTATGGACGTTTGTACGTATTTCTGTAACTCCATTATGATCTAAATTACTGTCGCGTGGTCGGTCGTAGGACGTGATGTCGTTAAATGGAAGAGTGATTTAGTTACGTCAATGGTGTAATTCTTCTAGACGCAATATTGCATAATCGTTGAGCGAATCTCTTGAAAAGTCGTATGTCCCAAATCCTCCTCATCAATCAGCCTACTGCATTCCACTGTTGGACGTAGACCTCCCCAAGAGCACGCCAAAGCGCACGATCACCCGATTTCCTCATCCAGCTACCACCAGCGACCTTCCTCAGGACATCAATCCACCTGGCAGGGGGGCGTCCCACACTACGTTTCCGAGACGTGGTCTCCATTCGAGAACCCGTCTACACCAACGCTCATCGGTTCTGCGACAGACGTGGCCACTGGCCAGCCCACTGCCACTTCAGCTTGCTACACTTCTGGAGGATATCCTATCCTAGATGATTTCGTTTCGGATTTTATCTCGTAGCGAAATACCAAGCATAAATCTTTCCTTGGCTCGCTGAGTGACATGTAGCCAATGGGCCAGCTAGTAAGCAAATTATGTTTGAAAATATTTTGAATACTTATCTTTGAATTAATTATAATGTAATGTAATGCTATCAGGGGTAATTACAACCTTTGTTTCTGTAGTAAACATTTGAGAAGCCCAAAAAATAATCATCTAATAATTAAAAACACTACCAAAAAATATTATGACCAGTGTCACTTCACTCGAGCTGATGAAAGGATTCTAACGATACCCCATACATCAAAATCAGTTCAGGTTACGGTAGAATAAAGAAACTCACATACATACATACATGAACACATTACACTCCTTTTTTGGACAGTCGTTGTATAAAAAAATTCATATCACAAGCGAAGTAGCGGGCAAGCAGCTAGTGTGGTAATAAAATAATACTGCCCTATCTAAGGACCCCTTAGCTTAGTTCTAGGTCAAGTGCTTTGTGTCCAAAGGGTCCCGGGTTCGATTCTCAGCGTGTGTTAATGCGTAATAGGCTAAGTACTTGTTTTATTGTTAGTAGTGTGTATTTCCGGTTGTATTGACGTGAAACTAATCTTAGCGCAGTGAATATACTACTTTATATTAAATGATATTTAAGTCTTTGTACGCTGTTTTACATATTTATTTATTTATGATGCACGGAATAAAGGTTTATCCAAATATTTTATCTATTACTGCTATAATAATTTGGAGTAAGTGTAATTAAAGGGAATATGCACCTTTTTTTAAATTCATTAATTGAAATATTTCAAGTTCCAGATAAACACATAAAAAATATTTTTTCTAATATCTTGCTCAGAAACAAAGTTATAAGGCTTCAAAGTTGATGGTTAGACAGAGAGGTCCGACATGACCATTGACGTCATTGGTCACGCGGGCCATACATCCGCCATAGAAAATTTTGTTTTCGTTGATGATGAAAAGAGGGACAGATATATTTGTTTAATAATGTTGTATCTAGTTTATTTTTCGATCAATTTCGATTCTGTTTGACTGTCAGTATTCTATTTTTGTATACTTTCAGATTAACTATGAAAAATACTAATTTTTTTTTTATGCATATTCCCTTTTACAGACTGTAAATAAATGAGTATTATAATGGAGTTCCTTGCGTGTATAAATAGATAAAGGCAAACACAAATGTTTGAACTGGACGGAGTTCGAACCCACGGCTCTGTGGCAGGCGTACTACCGACCAGTCCACGGGGTCTGTTTTAGACCGTTCTATACAAGATGATCAACCACTTAAGTTCGCCTACACAAACTCAAAATAAGACATCAAAATAACTCATGCAATCTTACTTACATTTTGAAGTATTTATTACTATTAGTAGAATCGGAAACACCCACGATGTCGTCGTCTCATGGAATGATTGAGTATTATTTCGTCATAGTTTAAATATAAATAAATATGTGGGGACATCTTCACACACGGCCATCTGATCCCAAACTAAGCAGAGCTTGTACTATGGGTACCAGACAGCTGATACACATTACATAAATAGATAAATACATACTTATATAGATAAACAACAACTAGACACAAGGCAAACACAAGTGCTCATCGCACAAATGTTTGCCCTGGGCGGGATTCGAACCCGTGACCCTGTGCTTCGGAGGCAGATACACTACCACCTGGGCTACGGAGCCGTTTATTTTGGTCATACGGACAATTTGATCATCTTTGATTTTCATGTAAAGATATATTCATGTAGAATAACAATATGCTTTAAAACACGTCTTATATTTGTTAAAAATTATGTGTGTAGTAGATTATTTATTTTATTATGCACGGATAATACAAAAAATGTTTACCTTAGCTCAAAATTTGTTAGTTTGAACTCCTTGAACGCAAGGTTTGTGATTGGGTGACTGAATAACACAAGTGTTTTCGGTTATTAAAGTAAGATAATAAATAAATAAAATAATAGATGATTATTGTACATGATAGATGTTGATAATTTCTCATTGTGACAAATAAAATGAAATACCAAATTTCATCAAAATTGGTTACGAGTAATGCACTTTCTGCGTTTTGTAAACATTAGTAAGCGATCGACAAAGCTTAATGTATGTGTGGGAAAAATCTATGACCAAATGTTACTCAAACCAAATGCATTGTACTGCACTGCATTGTCTGTGCGTCGGAATGCACCGCAGTAAATCTTGATCTGGTGGAGAATGTGTCAAATATTCGTTAGGACTTCCGGTCAGTTGCATGCATTGGTTGACGGAGTTGGAGTACCTGGTGTAATAGGGTATCTGACTGTTACCATATTTTATGAATTAATTTTAAAATATAGATCAGTAGCAGACGATTTGCGAAGAAAGAAACAGAATCGGTTGAAAAACTAATTTACAGTGATTTTTTAAAGTTTCAATATGTCTGTCTCTTTCAAAAACGATTTTTTGTATGGAGATTATATGGCGTCACTAAGAAGTGACGTCACATGCTAGTAAGTGTCTCTCTGTCTAATCTTGAATTTCAAACCTTTATTCGGTCAATTTTAAAGATAGAACAAAAATTAAATTTTATAGATTTGGATGAAAGGAATGGTTAGTTTGTACCCTGGATTAACACATAGGATACTAACTTATACAGGGAAAAATCTTATTCCCACGGGAAAATCTTACACAACGTAAGCGTAGTCATGAGCGGACAACTAGTAAGAACTAAAATAATTTAAACACACGCTTTTTACTCAATCAATCAGCCTATTGCAGTCCACTGCTGCATGGACGTAGGCCTCCCCAAGGGCACGCCAAAGCGCTTTTAGTACGTATGCATAATTTTTGCTCAATCTCAATCGCGGTTGGCGGGACAATATTTGAAATGTTTGGCCCGTACATAATAATATAACTAGTGAATTAAAAAGAAAATCTTGTAAAAATGAAGTTCGATGAAAGTTGTATGTCGCTTTGTTTCAGCCCGAACCAGACCCTGAGACGGAGATCACAGACGGGCCCAGTGCTGAGGACAAGTCTCTGAGGTGCGGCTGGGGCGTCATCAGGCCAAGATGGCTGCAGCGGTTCAGGACTGCCAAGTGGGCGCTCTTCTGGCTGTGCTGGGCTGGCGCTATACAAGGTAAGGAAATAAAACCTAGGGTCTGGCTGTGTTGTATGTGACCTTTACTCGTAGGTACAGTCGGCAAAGCAAATAGTCGGGCAGGCTGGCTTAAAACCGATACAGTTTTCTCAAGAGTTTTTTATCGCTCTCATGTCAAAGCATAAATATCTGCTTCATTACTCATACTCGGAACGTAGGTCTGAAGTTGCCTGAGGAGCGGATTGAAGGTAATACTTTTCAGTCCGGAGGGAGAATCGTTTTCAACTGACAGCTGTCAAATTATAAAAAAAATTAGTTCTCATTTCACATTTCTATTGAACTATGTTCCATTCATTTCTATACAGCCACACAATTACAGCGCAATGTTAAATTGAAATAACATAAAGTTAAGTATTAATTAAATAATATATATTTTTTAGACGACTTTAACTAACTTAACTGACTTTTATTAACTTTCAACTATTTCTTTAAAATAAAATAGATTTGGGCAAAATATTTTACATTTTTCAGTGATGGAAATTAAAAATAATGGCTCAAAAACTGACCGGAACGGCCACAGCAAAAAATAAAAATAGGCGGGAAAGCAACAATCCGATTATCATTTGTTTCTCGAGTTGTAGGGTTTTGTTTACAATGAGTTCATCTGATTCAGATATGGAAGTCACAAATTTTTTCTTTAGCTAATTCGTGTTTTTATTTTTACTTTCCTTGTATTCGTAATGAAAAGCACAGTGTTTAACCTGGTTAAAGACTTATTTAGTGCCTCGAACGATTAGTGCCCTCGCTATGCTCAGGCCCCAAACCCCGTCTCGACGATAAATAAGTTACTTTCACCCCTCGTATAACAATGTACTATTTTTCCTCTTCCTAGCATTTGTCCCGTCTTGCGACGGGGTTCGCTTTCCAGTTATTTATTCTCCACTTCTTCGCTCTATCCAGGACATTAAAACATAAATAATTAGGAACTTGAGAAAAAATAATTGCATGATTTGATTACCTCCTTAGCAAACTGTAGTACAATAACTGTTTAAAAACAAAAACGAATAAAAACAAAATAATTTGCATGTAAAATTGACTTCCTTGTCAATCTGTCCTCATTTCTATAAATAAGCAAAAAAATCAATATTGACGCTACGTACGTACAGCCGGCAAAGGAGATAATCATGCAAGCCGCTTGAAACTGTGAGATATAAATATAATTAAAAAACATAGTGAGTTTATTTACTAAAATGTAATCTGAGTAGAGTACAATATGCTTTATTGCACCCAAGGGAAACAAAGAAAAAACAAAGTCTGAATTTATTTAAATGTTTTTTCTAGCCGTACGTACCCACCCAAAGTAAAAAACGGATAATTGGAGTACTAATAAACCCATTAATATTGTATTTGCTTGAATTTTGTTGACTTCGACTCAAACATTTCTTTGTATCTAAATAAAAAGATCTTTCCATGGTATTCCATGACCTCCGCCTGTGGTCGTAAACAATGATAGTCACGGAAGCCTTTCGAACTTCATAACATAAAGGTCACCCCACACCACTAAGACAGTATTTTTTGTACTAATTTTCTGTCCTTTTCTGTCGTATAGGTACTTAAAGAAGTGTTCGGCGCACGTAGGAAGAACACTTTAAAGGCTGATTTAGGGCGTTTGCGCACTCATCCGCATCCGATTCTTATCCGGTCCGTTTTTGATCCATAAAAAAACGGACGGTAAATTCACGTCCAGCGTTTACGCACTCATCCGTATCCGATCCGGTTTTCATTCGTATTTGAGACGATATTGCATGATATTGTCGTAGTGATGTGCCGAGTCGAGCTGACTGACTGAGCTGATCTCGACCATAATGCTATAGAAGCTAGAAGCGTTCAAGGTCAAACTGTTAACACTTTATCACTGACTGATGAGCAGTTGACTGTACTGAGTATAGATTTCGGGTACTTATAGAATTCGAATACTAGGTTGATCTTTTTTAATTATATCTACTTATGTAATGTAGATCCCGCAATAAAGTCGCACACGTTATTCGTATAGTTCGTTTCACGTAAATAGAATCCTGGAGTCTCTTGTCTCGAGTGTGCATTCGATTATTTTTGTAACGAGTACTAAAATACTTGTTTATCAAAAAATTGACAATTTGGCACATCACTAGCAGCGTGAGTTTTCCCCTCCCCGTACCTCACTCTTCATCCGTAAAAAAATCGTGTGGTGCGCAAGCGTACGTACAATTTGTATGGCGGCCACTTCGACTCGGTTTTGATCCGTAAAAAAACCGATCCGGAGTGAGAATTTACGGATCGAAAACGGACCGGATACGTATGGGTGCGTAAGCGTCCATACAATTACTAGGACGGCCAAACCGGATCAGAAACAGATAAGAATCGAGCCCTTACACTTCGGTATGCTTAGACAGATATGTAGAAGTCCGGTCTATTTTGACAGCTTGCCGAGAACCTGGTGTATTTTGACAGCTACTTACTACTTGCCGAGTTTAGTTGACGGATTAAGTCAACTCGACACTGTCCTTATGCAAATAAACCTTAATAAAAAGTACCTTATGTATGGGGTTGAAAATCTGAATAGGTGATTATAGCAACTCTATATGTCTTGCAAAAGGGATAAATATACGGGGTTACACAACAAAAAGTGTAGATACGCCACCAACGCACGAAACGCGTGCCGTGAATTGGTCCTAATTGTGACCACTGCAGTCAGTCGAGCTGTGACCTGTCATTGTGAGCGCACGTGTCGACTACCTACTAAAACGTTAAAATGCCTTCCTGTTTGTTTAGAAAATGCAAAATTACGACTAAAAGATAAAAAAAGATGAAGGGATATCATATCACAAATAAGTGTATAAAAAAATGTTTAAGTTTTAAACAGATAAATCTATAATTTGTAATTTTAATGAACCACAGCTTGTTTCCAAACGATAACGGAGCGAACTATTCGCGGCTGTACTGATTACAAATAGCTGTCTCTTTCACTCTAACGCTTTGCCTATTTCCTTTCGCACTTATAGCGTGTGTTTAGATATACAATGTTAGTATAAGTATATCTGTCGCGGAACGCGGAATGTTGTGCGTGCAGTATGAACATGGCGTATCTTTCTTAAAATATATAAACGGACACGTCCGATTCCGCCTCGACAGGTATTAGTAAAACTAACTTTACACGTTCGTGATTCGGATTCACCTTGGAAACGTCACGTTATGCATCGATAGACACACTGAGTAATACTGTGAAAGACAAGGTATTTGCTGACACACTACCCTGTTTAACACAATCCATAGTTCATAAAAAAAGTTTTTAGGGCTCCGTAGAGACAAATAGCAAAAACGGGATTTTTACTATTTTGAAACAAGTGAAGCTTATACAGTTCAAAAGCAAAAGTAAAATCCGGTCAAGCATGTGTCGGGTTCCGTATTTGTTCAATACTACTTAGGTATTTGTTTAAGATAGTAACGTTCATCAAAATACTTTTCCATGTTGATAGATTCCTTTTAAATTAATCATTTATGCACTGCTATGCCGTGTGGTGACGGCAGAGTAGAATACATTTGTCACCAACCCCTACTCTTCCCGTGGGTGTCGTAAGAGGCGACTTAGGGACTACACATTGAACAGGGAACGGGCAGCAGCGCTCTCTGATACAGTAACCTTTTAATCTGCGATCTCGAACCCGCCTGCCAAGCGTGGAGATTATGGCAAAACCCTTCACGTGGAGGAGGCTTATAGTCCAGCAGTGGACTGTAACGGGCCGTTGATTTTTTTATTTGATTTAGATTTATGCACTACTACTTACTATACCATGATTTTTATCACATTTTCAAATACAACGGTTTCGCTGGTAGGGGGGGACACTTGACTCTAACAAAAATGAGCACTTTAAAACGAATGCAATGTAAATTAGTATCGTAAAATGGTTTAAGCAAACCAGCATTATTATAGAAAGATTTTATTGTACAGCTTGATTGGCATGATTAGTATGTATATCCAAGCCAAATTACATACTTGTAGTGCTAAGAGTCTCTGAGCTATGCCGCGGACAGATAGACAGACAGACGGACATGGCGAAATGCCAATTCTGAATGTTGGCATTTCCATGATAATGGTTGTAGTTCCAATTTTGGCCATTTCACAGGTACGATGGTAGGTCTGTGGTTGGGAAGCGATCAGATCGGATTAGATTGCCACTGCGCATGTTTACGCTCGTTTGTGTCTGTTAATTACTATACCTATATTATGTACCTGTATGTGCTGTAAATAAATGTATTCTTATTAGAAACTATAAGGGTTCCTTGTTGACTACGGAACCCTAAAAATGGGATAAGAACTTTATTAAACAAAGGCAACAACGGAAAGTAGATAAACAAAGCAAGAAAGGAAAATCTTTTCATTTTGTTGTCATGTTTTGTAGCAACATCACATCACACTTAATATTATAAATAATGTGAAAATATATTTTGATGTTTGGATGTTTGTTCCGCCTTCACGCTTAAAGTACTCAACTGATTTGCCAGAAATTTGGAATGGAGATAGTTTGTAACCTTGATTAGCGCATAGGATACTTTTTACGGGAAAAAGTTTTATTCCCACGGGATAAACTTACACAACGCGAGCGTAGCCGCGGGCGGACCGCTAGTACAAGATATTGTCAGGTGAATTTTTACTGTAAGTACAATACAACCTATGCCAAAATGGCGACAATTAAACTACATTTATAATAATCATCTAAAGTTAAAACACGACAGTCCTGCCAAAAAAAAAGCAAGTGTCATTCGGGTTGATGTAAGGATTCTAACAATACCTCATGCATCTGAATCTGTTTATCGACGACCCGTTACAGTCCACTGCTGGACTATGAGCTTCCTTTTTGTTCAACAGTAAAAAGTATAATATAGTGAAAAACAGTATAATACTGATTTTAACAGTATAGTTGGCAACCCTAGTCGTGCGTGTATGAACCACCCAAATTACAAGACACTTACAGCACCTTATAACAACTCCCCTACCTACCTCATTTTCCACTTAACCACACAAAGTTGCCGTAAAAGTAAACGTTCATCTTAACCCTAAAACAACCCCTTACCTTTGATTAACTCGGCCTGGGAGGGAACTAAATGAAATAAGCAAATTGTATTATTAACCTTACCATTTAAATAACACACCCGACGGCGTTTTTTTCACAATACTTATCTAGCGCATTTGCCCCCCCCCCCCCCCCACCGAAAAGCTCAAACCTACCCCATTTCAGGGTGATTAGGTATCCGGCCACAATGGTCCAGTGTGTTTATGCAACGTGGTAACTAAATAATAAAAGCAAGACGAGGAAAATATTTAATATTCTGCTAATTTTAAAAGATTTTCTCGAGATTATAAATATAGACTTTAACGGCTTACGACAGACCGTACATTACCGACGACAGCCGAAAGACGCATGGCAAAAAGCTTATGTGAAAATGGATGGATGCAAAATGTCTCTTTTGGATGAAAATGTATGGAGCCACTTTCGAGTAGTTTCTAGGCTCGCGGCTAACTGGTGAAATGCGCCTGTGTCTGGCCCGGATCGCGAGGATTTGCAGGTTCGAATTCTGTCCAAGATCGGAAATTTCATTAACTTTTCGCTCTAGTCAACATCAACGGCCTGTTACAGTCCACTGCTGGACTATGAGTCTCCTCCACTTAAGTGGAGGGTTTTGCCATAATCTCCACGCTTGGCAGGCGGGTTGGAGATCGCAGATTAAAAGGTTACTGTATCAGAGAGCGCTGCTGCCCGTTCCCTGTTCAATGTGTAGTCCCTAAGTCGCCTCTTACGACACCCACGGGAAGAGTAGGGGTTGGTGACAAATGTATTCTACTCGGCCGTCACCACACGGCAAAATGTTTGGAATCTGTTCAGGCAGTAGTTATGGTGGAATAAAGAAACGAAGAAGTAGGGGTTGGTGACAAATGTATTCTACTCTGCCGTCAGCACACGGCTAGTATTGTTAGATATTTTGTTAACAGACGTGATCTGATGTAATCTACATGTCTCCTAGCTATGAAGCCATGAGACCTGCGTGCGACCTACGGAACTCTATACTCGTGCGTGACGTGACCCTCCAAAATGGTACCCTTCCTTTTGCCTTACGCAGTTCGGTAAAACAATACAGTGTTTTGCTAACTGAGTTAGTAGGGCGATTTGCTCACCGAATTAGTGTGTTGGTCTTATTGAAAGTTGACTAGTAAGGAAAATCTTGACGTGAGACTCGTAAGTAGGTACTCTTAAATTATCTGGTGCAAAAGTTGTTCTGTTTAAAAACGGACTGAACAATCACCGTAGAGGTTTTGCACTATTTTATAATAATAATTTAATCAGCAGAATATAATGATATATACACAATTTTAATACTACAAATAGAGACAAGTTGGTTGCTTATGTCAGCTGACTACATAAAATTAGTAATTCTTTTAAAGGCAATTGTATACGCTATTACAATAAGATCCCTACTGATATTTAAAACTTACCTTTAGACAAGTTTAAAATAATTATCGAGTTTGCCAGGAATTATGAAGATCAAGCTTTAGTTTACTACGCTGGCTCACGCTGACTTTGATTTTTGAATTCATAATTCTTCGACACTTTTAACGGCAAAACAAAATATCGTGAAGTTACCTGCACGAATAAAATTAAAGTTTCGGCTACTGGGGTGTAGCCAATCGCATGACGTCTAGAGGGTATTAAGCAAACAAATCAGCTGGTGGGGATATCATCATCATCATCATCCTCAGCTCACATCATCCCACTGCTGGGTATAGGCCTCTTCTCTACGAGTATAGTGCCAATTTTCACGGTCCTGTGCCAGCCTCATATATCAGTGAGAATTTCTAGAACAAGCCCATAAAGCTGCATCACAACGGCGGCGGTGCATCTAGAACGCAGTCGAACTGTCTTTTGCAGTCCGTCTGATGAAAACGAAATAAGAAAATAAATTGAAAGTTGGAAATTCATTTTGCGTCGACTCTTATCGAAATCGGTTAAGTGTATTTTCAAGGAAGGAATCTTTTCCCTCAACGATTTAGCCAACAATACGATCCAAACTATCAATTTGTGGATAGCGGTCGCCATTGCTGATGCAATATCATATTGCAAGCTATTTTCGGATCCTACTCTACTTAAGTATAGGTAGAGCTTTCCGTTCGCTTTGCTTTAGTAGAAATTAATAATTTAGTTTTAAAAATGCATTCTTACGTTTAAAATGACATAATTAATAAAAATAAGAAGAATTTTAAATTTAGAAGAAATTTGTAATTTAGTTTTAAAATTCATTCTTCCGTTTCAAGTTACTTATAAAAATGTGTCATTAAAATTATGTTTGTTCCTCTTTCACGCTTAGAGTACTCAACGGATTTGGATGAAATTTGGAATGGAGATAGTTCGTAACTTGGATTAACACATAGGATACTTTTTACGGGTAAATGTCTTATTCCTACGGGAAAATCTTACACGCGGGCGGACCGCTAGTCAGTCATAAGCTTTGAAGAACCTTCCAAAATACATTGGTTTTATATTTTATTGTATTACCATATGTTTTGTTAGTGCTTGTCGTTTTTTTGGTAATTTAGTTTGTATTATTCGTTAACAAAACACATTTCTTCCATACCAGTTCTACTGTAGCGCCACGCGGTAGTGCCAAGGGGAGGAAACGCATTTTTCAGTATTACAATTTTTTTTTTAAAATCAGCATGTTAACCCCTTTTAAAAGTACGTTGATAAGTTCGTAGAATCCCGAATCCCGTTACCGCAAGGGGTTCCCTGGGGAAATTATAGGAGTCCTGTTAATGTCCCGTATAAATATCGCTCCACACTTTAGCGGTTCAAAAGCGATGTCGTTAACGGGATTTTCGCACCTTCGAGTAAATTATTATGCTTAATCCTTTCTTAAACGTTTATGTTATAAATTGGTTAATGGCCTCGATTCGGGATGTCATGCTCTAATTCTAATTTTAAAATCCTGCTATCTTTTTTGTTTTTATGACCAATGAAAGAGGGGTGGTGAACGAATGATATTAATTTGAACGAATGATAACTTAAAATAAGGGCATAGCTGTCAGTTTAATAGATTTTTAAGTCGCATGTTTTAAATGCTCTCTAAAATAGTGCAATCGACACGGCCATAAGGTTCAAATTCGATGTTTGACAGCTCTAATACCTATTAGGATGGCCACCTCCCGTCCCTTTTCAATCTTTAAAAGGTGAAAAGGACAGACTAACTTAAATTAAGGATTAGAGCGTGACAGTGTGAATCGGGGGGTGTGAAGCTTATTTGAAAATATAATAAGGCGGGGTTATGTGAAAATAGCGCCCATAGTCGCTACTTTGACGATCAAATACTAGCACTTCTACTGATTCTATAAATGTAATAAAAAATATATGCTAACAGAATATATCCTTCATTAAATTTTAAATCAAGTAAAATTTTTAAATACATAATAATAATTTAGAAACAAGAAGCACAAGTTTAAAAAAAAAAAGCAGCATAAAATTTTTTTGACGTTTTAGATCTCGTAACTTAAAGCGATAACCATAGTTTTTTCTCGTTAATATAACTTGCCAATTATTGACTTAGATTTTAAATCAATTACATTTTTCATAAACTCTGCCATTTCTGTTAATAAGCAAAAGAGTTCAAGAAAAACGAGTTTTTCGCACGATTCCTGCGCAGTGTCGGACGTAACCACCGTGAAGAATCGCACGCTAATATGAACGTTATTTCAGTAATGCGTGGGTTGAACTTTCAACTAAACCGCGTTGAGTTGCTAATTTTTGTAATAACCCGGCCTTAATAACTTCTTCTTAGGATTACTTGCGTTTAATAGGCGAGTTAACATAGCCAATAAAATCTACGAGTACTGTTGTCGTTAAAGGTATGTGTCGCCTTGAAAGCCGTCACTGATTGAATAGGGGATCGGACTGTTCCTAAATTCACCATATTTTATTAATTATTTTTAAAATATAGATTAGTAGCTGACGATTCGCGAAGAAGAAAACAGAATCGGTTGAAAAACAAATTTACTTTGATTTTAAAAAGTTTCAATATGTCCGTCTCTTTCAAAAACGATTTTTTGTATGGAGATTATATGGCGTTACTAACAAATGACGTCACAAGTGGGTATGTACCTCTCTGTCTAATCTTTAATTTCGAACCTTTATAACTCGGTCAATTTTAAAGATAGAGCAAAAATTCTTTTAGTGTTCGATAGCAGAAACTAACAAGGTTGGATTTATAAAATAAAATAAAATCTAACCTGATCTTCCTCTTGAAAAATAAGCTGAGTCCGAGAAAATTGGCGCCTTAATTTGACCTTAGGATTTGTAAGGCCGGTTGTCAACCATACAACACATGAAAAAGATGACCACGACAATAAAAAAACATGGAAGGATTGTTATCTAATTAGACATCACACCTAACACGTGAACATTTACAATCACGCATTCATTTCACGGCACCACGCGATAGTGTTGTAGTGATAATCTATCGATATGACTATATATTTCTTTAATATACCTATTAAAGAAAATAATAGAATATAATATACTTTATTGCACAAATTAAATACAAATAAAGAAAATACGGGCAAGAAATAAAAATAAATGTAAAAAAAAGATGTAACAAATAGGTGTTTCTGGTTCTGATTCGGATACATACAGGCGGCTTTATTGCCAATATAGCAACTTCTTCCCTGAAAAGCACAAATAAGATGCAAGTTCTGCAGACTTAATTCTGGCCGTTCTTCTCCACTGTGAGCGTACACTAGTAGTGAACGTGCCAACCATGAACAAGCTTTTCTTTTCCTTGGTAAATACCAAGATAGTTTTGATTCCATTTTTTTATGATTCCTGATAATATGGTGATAGTTATGTCAACATTATCGACATTTCACATTTGTAATACTATCAATAGTGTCGATCAATTGATTTAATTAGAAATACTATCGATAGTATCGTAAATTTAATATAGACGAAACCGTCGATATTTGGACGAATAGCGTCGATAGATCAATACTATTACAAATACGATTTGTTGTGGGGCTATTGATAGTATCGAATGTTTTTAAGGTTGAATATCGATAGCAGTTTTTAGTCGATATCTACAACACTACCACACGATATGGTAATTGCATATTGCGCTTTACATGCGAATAAATGCAGTGTTGGCATGTTATAGTATAGAAGGAAGGCGGCGTTTTATATAGGTGTAATAACTAGCGTTCTGCCTGCAGCTTTGCTTGTGTGATCAAAGTTTTATCTTCGAGATGACTTTTCAGCATCATCATGATAGACCGACCTTACAAACCCTGTTTTCAGAAATATCAGAAAATTCACTCTTTCTTGAATAATGGCTTGACGTTGTGGCAAAGCTCGTCAAACCTCATGTAAATACAGCATGATACTACCCAGAATCAATAACTTAACATGCCCATCGAAGCACGGAATACGCTTCATATAAAATCTGCTAACAGTCACCCATCCTCCATTACTTAAAAAACAAGAATAATAAAGAATTTTTGTATTGTTGCTTAACTTCTGTAATCTCTCGGAATACCAAATTGCCGCTGTGTAGCTAATGCTACGAGCTCACAGGTCATTCAAAACACATTAGGGAACACATAACTTTATATTAGACAATATTACCCCCCTGGCGAACTAGGAACTAAAACATCTGGAAATGAATGATATAAACATACGCCATTGCACACAAGCAAAAACATATCACACTAATATTATAAATGTGATATTTGGATGTTTAGATGTTTGGATGTTTGTTCCGCCTTCACGCTTAAAGTACGAAACGGATTTAGATGAAATTTGAAATGGAGATAGTTTGTAACCTGGATTAACACATAGGATACTTTTTATGGAAAAAGTTTTATTCCCACGGGAAAATCTTATATAACGCGAGCCTAGCCGCGGGCGGACAGCTGCTCATAATAATCAAGAAAAAAAGCTGGCCAAGTTCGAGTCGAATTTGCACTCGAAAAGTTGCGTGTCATCGTCAGATTGAGCAAAAAAGGCGAAGTTTTTTTTTTATGGGGATATTAATTTTTATTATTTGTTGTTTAAGCAGCATTAGAAATATAGGCACAAAACAAACATCTATAACGGTTTACAAGACACAGATAGACAGACGGACAGACGGAGAGGAATAGTAATAGGGACCCGTTAGCATCCTTTGGGTGTGAAGAGGTAGGCCTGATCAAATTAATTCAGGGTATGCTTGGGCCCCTTAATTTTTTTTTATAGGAGCTGTTGATGATGATAATGATGATTATAACATTAAACAATTTTGTTAGTGTTTTTTTTTTTTTTTTAAATTCTTTTTTCATCTTTATCTTTAGTATAGCTTAACAATCCAGTGCTTTACATCTGCGTCTATAAAGAGGAGTTCATTAATCTGTGTTAGTAAGTACGCTCTAGGAGTAACGTTCCGACAACAGGTGTTAGCTTTCACGCCCACACATACATCAACAGCTCATAATATACGCCCCCACCGAGGAGCTTGAGCCTACCTTGGAATAGCGCGATCAGGCTGGTCCACTGCGGGTTGGTCGACTCACACACAACCTTTAATTTCTTCGCAGGAGTATGCAGGTTGTGTCGATCATAACGTAACCCACACTGGGTCAACTTGTTAGACTAAGTCTACTTACTCCAATTCAGGGTAGGTTCGAGCCCATCAGTGGAGACGAGATGATTCTAATAATAAAATAAATAGCAGTCATTTCAAAATTAACCTTTTTGAAACACAACGTTCATTAAGAATATACGACGAAATTACCCCATAAAAAGAAAAGTTTCTCGACCCTAATTTTCTATTAAGCAATACGCAAGCGAATACAGGAAGTAAAAGCCGCCCAATAAATATTACTTAGTAAAACACTAGCTCAGCTTTCGCGCCCCTGGCTCAGTGGTCACAAATCATGGGTTTATAAAATTTGCGGCCTCAGTGAAGGGAGGTAGGGTGTATTCATTACGTAACAACAGCAGCAAAAAGAAAGTAAAATGTAGATATGAAACGGTTACAAAACTTGCTTATGCTAGGTTTTTCATGAAATCCTTGCTTTGGAAGGCACATTTAGCCATTGTTGATTCTGCTATTATTTACAGAAGAAATCGTAACATGAGTTTTGTCAGAAGCCTTTGGCGGCTCATACTAACGTGTCATAGTACTTTGTGAGGTGTCGGTCATTGACGTCCAATAGGGGATCGGACTTTGCTTTTTTTTATTTTATAAATCCAAACTTGTTAGTTTCTGCTATCGAAAACTAAAATAATTTTTGCTCTATCTTTAAAATTGACCGAGTTATAAAGGTTTGAAATTCAAGATTAGACCGAGAGGCACATACCCACTTGTGACGTCATTAGTTAGTAACGCCATATAATCTCCTTACAAAAATCGTTTTTGAAAGAGACAGACATATTGAAACTTTAAAAAATCACTGTAAATTCGTTTTTCGACCGATTCTGTTTTTTTTTTCGCGAATCGTCTGCTACTAATCTATATTTTAAAAATAATTCATAAAATATGGTGAACAGTCCGATCCCCTATTAGGTAAAATCAGCGAAAGAGATAGCTATATAAGCCAGTCGACACCGATGAAGTCCTATCATACAGGCTACGTTCGTAGCATCTACCGTTCGTGCGACTACCTGTACAGCTTTTTTTCTGAGTGTGAAAGTTATGAGTACAACTATCAGAATAAATATAACTATATTAAAATTAAGTTTAAGAATAAACTCTTGTCGAATCATCAACAGCTCATATACGTCCCCACTGAGGGGCTTGAGCCTACCCTGAATTAGGGCGATTAGGTCTTAGTCGACCACCCTGGCCCAGCGCGGGTTGGTCGACTTCACACACAACCTTTGAAGGTTTCATCACGATTTTTTCCTTCACCGTAAGAGCGTCGAATAAACGTATATATTAATTCGAAATTCGAAAATCCATTGGTGGAGGAGATCGAACCTGCGTCTCCCGGACGGGAGGCAGCGGCCCTAGCCACTAGACCACCGACGCTCTTGTCGAATGTTCTTGATCAATTTTTCACCTCAAAAGTTCCCAGTACATAACGTATCTAACAGTACCTATAAAGATAGAAGATAATGTCTTAAACTCGAAAACTCGAAGTACATGCGAAGTTCGATTTACAAAATAATTGCGACATCAAAGCTAGCCAATAATACCAAGGGACGAAAGAAGTGTATCCCTCGTTGTCTACAAGAGTATTAAATTATCTGTGCTACAAGTTATTGCCACTTGAGGAATATTGAATTGGTTGCTATATCTCATCTCCCTAGTAATAAACGTGGATAGGACGAGTGTAGTAGACAATATAGACATAGACAACTCAGGATATCTTCAGTTGCTTATTGCCTCGTAGTACACGTTATTACCAATACTACCGACTGGATCCACTTTCGAGATCAACTCAATCGTCCATACACGCGGTATGAATAGGGGGACATTGCAGCATTGGCGCCGATTCCTGCAAACATCATAAATCCTTTGCCTTTTAAGAAATTTAGAACATTATTTTACAGGTTTTTATGTGACAAATGTTTTTACAGTGTGGACGAATTTATGAATTGCAAAATTCGATATTATTTTTTGAATTTTATAGTTTTAAATGACAATTTGAATTAATTGACACTCTAGTTTGTTATTATTATTTTTTTAATCTAATTTTTCATGATATTTAAAATTATTTGACATTTTATTAATTGTGCTTTAATGTTAATTTTGACTGCATGCTAATCCTCCAATTTGCATACCGAAGATGCTTCGAAATGTACTTAACCCACCTATGTATATAACACATTTATTGCAAATAAATAATTAGTATTTGTAAAGAAAAATAAATAACCGGCCAAGCATGTGTCGGGCCACGCAAAGTGTAGGGTTCCGTAGTTGTCCAATACTACTTATGTACCTGTTTAAGACAGTTAACATTCATCAAAATATTTTTCTATGATATTTGTAGTACTTACCAAATTTCTTACTTGTACAAGTACATTTTATAAGTCGGTCTATTATTCGATAACCTGTAAAGCCTACTTGATGTTGATAAATTTCCTTTTATTTTTTAAATGCACTACCTACCGTAGTTTTTGTTACATTTCCAATTATAATGGTTTCGCTGATAGAGGAGGGGCACTTAACTCTAACAATAATAAGCGCTTTAAAACGAAATATTTTAAATGAAACTATAAGGGTTCCTTTTTGACTACGGAACCCTAAAAACTAAAACGTCAAAAACAACAATAGAATTGCGAACAGACAGCTAGTATTTAAAATTGTATCAGAAATATATTATATATTGGTCTCTATAATTATAACTTTACTTTAGAAAAACAGGTTACTTACTCGTATTTCGTAACTATTTGTAGTTTTGTAACGGCAAACGAAAATGAAATGAAACTTTAAAAAATCATTGCAAATTCGTTTCCCAACCGATTCGCGAATCGTCTGCGAATATCTTTATTTTTATATTGATTAATAAAATATGGTAAATTTTAGAACTGTCAAATAAATACCCTATGGCAAAAATTTTAAGATTTTCGGTCCGTAGTACCTGCAGTCCGCTATTGCTACGGCGTAGCGGCTACGAGCTACGAGATCTTAGGGTTCTTTGTATTCTTTGTTGTTTGTCATATATTAAATCGGTATTATTGTATTTTAAGTGAACTATTAAACATAGATATGGACGGACAACTTACTTACTTACTAGAAACACAAATATACCCAATTAAGTAATTATCTTTTAAAAATAACAAAACGTTTAACAATCCTTCATTTCGCTTCATGCAATAGGCAACGTAACTGTCAATGACAGCCAATCCAGTATTTAGACGCGCAAAAAATGCTAAATAGCGGAAAAATGTAAATCCACAACCAATCCAACCCTTCCGTCACAAACATTAATATTTTATATTAAGCAACAAGTCATTTCGACTAACTCGAGCGCGTTGATCGAGTTAAGTCGAGCACTCGTGTTCAGCGAGCGGAAACAGGCTCCAGAATCGCTCCCCCTCTGTATGTTTTGATCATGTTAAATGCTTACGATAAGCCCAATGCGTTTGAATACATAAAATGCTTTTATTAAACTTAAATACCTCATAAGCATTTAAAGAGTAAAAAGCCAATTAAACCTCTCTACATATAACATCTAATTAAATTTACATTGCTGTTTTTTTCCTTATTTATTCAAATGCATGAAATCCTTTTGATTTTCTTTTCAAAAACGCGTCAATGGAATAATGAAAGTGGACACTAACTAACTAATGTTACATCATACAAGAAGCCTCTAAGTCATGTTGAATAATGCACATCCAATCAAAACTTGTCTCTTAATTTACACACGGTAATTACTTTGCCACCTCTGACATTTTAATTAAAAAAGTTGCTGTCAGGGGCGACGAGGTGACGTGGGATTATGTTGTTATAAACTTTTCAACGAATTATTAATTCTTTCATAACGTTTTCGAAATAATGATTAGTTAAATTAATTGCGTAACAATAAGGTACAACGAGTTTTAAGTAAGTAAGTAACACTTTACTGCATAACACATATGGGACATACAAAGAAAACATTATTATAAAATGTGCGCAAAGGCGGCCTTACCGCTAATAGCGATCTCTTCCAGGCAACCTTTCTTTTTCATAGAGAAACAGTGAACGGAAACGGAGTAGTGAGTGCGTGAAGGAAATGTAAAGTTACTTTAACCTATAACTATGATATATAGACAAATGTTTTAATCAGTAAATTATCCTATTTTGTTCAATAAAACATTTATAAGCTTCTTCAATGCTTTGAAAAGCACGTTAACTATTGCACTATCATCATCATCATCATCAACTATTGCAAACGGTATTCGGTAAGCAAAGTCGAACCAAGGTACAAGACTGATAAATTACTAAACGATATTCATCCATCTATCTAGATAAAAATAAACTATCTCTCAGCATCTTACAAGAGCAACTTGTCTTATAAAAGTCCGAAGTTAAATGAGGCTGTACAGCACACCTGTTGTCTTGGCGAGAGTTACGGCACTATTAAGCCTAAGTTAACCGGCACTTTGCAATGGAGTTTGAATTACCTAGCTAGCTACATAGATAAAGGTACTTATCTACTTTCTGATACCTGCACAATTCTGCGAATAAATTCAAAGGTTGTGTGTGAAGTTGACCAACCCGCACTGGGCCAGAGGGGTCGACTAAGGCCGTATATGAGCTGTGGATGATGACTACTAATGATGATAGGATCAAAGTGTTTTTTTTTCTGGTCACTTTCATTTTAGCCCCCCCGCGACGCAAAAAAGAGGGGTGTTATAAGTTTGACCGCTATGTGTGTCTGTCTGTGGCACCGTAACTCTTAAACGGCTCAACCGATTTGGATGCGGTTTTTTTATTTGAAAGCAGGTTTTCTAGCGATGGTTCTTAAACATGTTTTATCAAAATCGGTTAAGCCGTTTCAAGGTCATTCGTCCTTTTGTTAGCTGCGGTAGGGTTCTTAGACGCATAATGTGTATTTATTAAATAGATAGCTAGACTATTTTAATGGTCGGAATAGTTACACACACAACCTTTGATTTTTTTTTCAGTTGCATGCCCTGCTCTCCGCAAATGTTTTCCTTCTCTGTGTATCCCAAAATTTACCAATTGAATGCCGGTAAAAGTCAGAAATTAATTATTAGCACAGAAGAGTTCGAACTTATACCACCAGGGCTTGGTAAATCTTAGAATAGGGATGATGATCAGGTAGATTATTATAAAGTATTGGACACGTATTTTTTCTTTCTTTTCCTTAATAAAAAAATTACTGAGATATATTCAGTTGAAAAAGCGTATGACGTCACGCCCCCACTCTCCAAATTCGGTTTAACCAAGTATTTATTTGTTAATTTGATAAAACAAAAACTACGGGTGGCTTTTACCAAATAGTGTTTAAAATTAGCAAAAAACAAACAAGCAGACAACAAACAACATCAAAATGACACTTTAGTTAATCGCTATTAGCTTCGTTAATTTGCCATTTTTCTGTAATTAATTTTGACAGCTCACCTAATTGTGATTATGTATTGTGCAATACATTAAACAACATTTTCTATTCAAATATAATTTTAATTTCAATTAGGGGTTTCGTAAAAGTAGCCAGTAATATTCGTGTCGTGTCTAATATGTTTTCTTTACCCAGACATCATCCCTATTTACCGGTACCTCATCAACTTTATTGAAATATCGTAGCAGAAACAAACGGGACGTGCATTATTATTATCTTCATACAGATATTGAATTGCTTATGACTTAACTTATGTTTATTATATTTGGGTAGGCATATATAAATGTATTTGTGTAGTCTATTGGTATGTATGTATATATATATGTATTAATTAAGTATGTTAAATTCTAGTACGCGTTCTTGTCATCCCACTTTAATTAAGTGTCTCACACAACACATTGGTTGGCTGGAAGAGATCTCTCTTTAGAGATAAGCTCGCCTTCGCTACAGCTATTAATAATATCATTTCTGTATAGTGTACTATTGCAATAAAGATCTATATAACGTGCAATTCTCTTTACTTGATCTTTACCTTATTTAGTCAGGAAATACACATTATACGAGTATTACAGTCCCGCTTTCTAGGAAGAAAGAGGCTTAGTTAGGGATTTTTTATTTTTAAATACAAAAATAATAGGGAATCGGACTGTTCACCACATTTTATGAATTTACCATATTTTATGAACAATTTTTTAAATATTGATTAGTAGAAGACGATTCGCGAAGAAAAATACAGAATCGCTGGAAAAACTAATTTACAGTGATTTTTTAAAGTTTCAATATGTCTGTCTCTTACAAAAACTATTTTTTGTATGGAGATTATATGGCGATACTAACAAATGACGTCACAAGTGTGCCTCTCTGTCTTATCTTGAATTTCAAACCTTTATAACTCGGTCAATTTTAAAGATAGAGCAAAAATTCTTTTAGTGTTCGATAGTAGAAACTAAGAAGTTTGGATTTATAAAATAAAATAAAAAAGTAGTCAAAGTCAAAGTCAAAGTCAAAATTTTTTATTCGAATTAAGATTTTTACAAATCATTTTTCGACGTCAAAGCTGATCCCTTGTTGTGAACACCAGTCCACGTGACTGTGGTTTTAAACGCCGGATTTTGGTTTTAAACGGTCTATTTACAACCTATAACAGTAACACAAGCATTTCTCAAGAATATGACTTAGTGAAGTCACGAGTCGTAGTAAAGTAACAAGTATGGTAGAGATATCGAATGTCGAGTCCAGTCTAGTCGAGTCGAGGTTGTAAATAAGTTAGGTTGATTGTGACCTGCCCACTCGGCTTGAATTGCCATGATTGAAGGGGTTCGTTAGGAAGTAGATTTGCCTAGTTCCTGTCGAGGTTGTTTATCCTGCTCCCTGAATTCAATGATTAAGTTAGCAGCGGTTAGATAAGGATGACTATAATTTATCTAAACTCTGCGTTGCCGTCGCATCGGTACATCACATAGAGTTGCTAAAACCACCGGATTTGCAAATGATATCATTAATGTATGTCAGAAAGGTCTATATGTCGTGGCCATATCGTAGAATTGACCACATCATGAAATTTTCGATCATTTCATTAAATGGTTACATTTCATGAAATTTTCACTGTCCATTGGCCACATCATGATGTGCCTTGGCCAGATCAATGATAAGAAATCGTTTGTCGATATGTTCAACTAAAACGCAGCTACTTCATGAAACGGCCAAGATTATTTGATCATATCGTAAAATTATTACATTAATTGCCGATAGAGGCGCTGGAAGCGCTTTGTTTATTACCAACATGGCGGCCGCGTTATTTCTCGCAGTGAAAAAGTGAATAATTCGTTATAAAAATGAGGAAGAAAAAAGAGTTTATGATGAAAAAGTACTCTTAAAATGTGTGTCGGACTTAGAGAACAATAAGTACCAAACATAATTTAGATTCTTATTAAATCGATGGGTGCATGGAACAAAGCCGCAACCGGAGAAATCAAAATGTTCAGGAGAAAATAAAACGTGAAAACTGTCAATATAACTCAATATACGATGCGCATCGTAAAGGTTTCTACATCAACAGAAAGCTAATTTTTTACTCGAAGTGGCAATAAGACGTTCATATTTCTATCTTTTACGGTTACGAAAATAAATAAGAATTTGTAAATTGCCACATTTTGTGCCAATATGTTGTGACCGCAAGCGTACATTACGGCTTTGTTCCAGAGAAATTTAGTAAAAGTATTGAACGTTAATTATTGTTTACAGCATTAAGTACGTCTGGGTCAATTACGTTAACAGAGTGTTGCTGTCTTATTCGGTAAATTAATTTGAGTGACTTTTTAGTGAATACGGTTTTACGGTACTTGTAGAAAGCTATATCATAAAATTTTTCTGTTGTATTCTTTTATCTGAACAAAAGAAACATTAAAGACTAAGATAATGCCAGCAAACTTACTGAGAAGTTGAGTATGCTAGAAAAGTATGGATAGAAAGATCTATGAGAAGGATGAAACAAAACCCTGGTTGAACACCGGTCAACTTCTCCAACAATGATCTCCATCACAAACTCTCACACTAAGATTATATTTAAGACAAATCTTTGTTAAAGCAAACAAATATTTATTTAAGTTTATTGAATCCACTTGGATTAAGTTCCACACTAGTAATGGAAATATTTAAAATATTCAACATTTTATGAATCAGTAAGTTAATATTATGGTACCGATATTAACTCACATCTTAAGTAAAATATGTTGTACACATCTCACAACAACATTAAGTTAAGTAGTGTTAAGTTAAGTAGACAGAACGGCTCCTTAAAGATAAGACAGATCCACTTAAGAGAACAACCGACAACCTATCACTCCCTCCTTAAAAATACTGAATGATGAACAAACAGTAACTAAAAATATACAGATTTCTTCATTATTACTAATCAAAATACCATGACCATGCTACTATACTTCCTTTACATACTTCATTTATTAATTATAATATTTGCGCGCATATTAATTTAGAAAATAAAATTTATTCATACTTAGACCCTTTCATACAATCTCCTTTACCTTTCAGTCATCATATTTTAAAATGTCTTTAATGTGGAAATCCCCTAATGGTTTACCATTTACGTCTGCTAAAGTGTATACTAAAGATGATTTCTTAGCAATTACTATGCATTTTTGAAATTTTGGAGATAACTTTGAAGTAAACTTCTTTGAAGCATTTGATAAATAAAAAGTACGTTTGTAAACAATTTGTCCTACTTTAAGTTCCACGTGCCTTTTTCTTAAGTTATAGTGTTTTAAGTTATGCTGGTGAGCAACTATTAAGTGTTTCTTCACCTTGTTATAAATTGTATTAAGTTGGGCCAAACGTTTCTTATACATTTGTGCATCATCAGTCTGTAGTTGCGAGTGTGATATAGGCACATCACTACCACGATACAATGATCCATCCAAAATAAATTCCCTACCGTGTACCAAAAAATACGGTGAACATTTTGTGGATTCATTTCCAGCTGTGTTTAATGCACACTGAATCTCCACAAGATGATCATCCCACTTTTTATGCTCAGATTTCACATAGCAAGCGATTGCTGTGACTACATTCCTAATCGCCCTTTCAGCTTGGTTTACCTGAGGATGATACCGAGGATTATAATAAATGTTTGGGACATTATATCGTAATAATAGTTGCCTAAACTTCGCACTGATAAACTGAGGTCCATTATCCATATAGATATATTTGCACACACTGTGAACTAGAAACACACACTTTTCGATAAATTTCGCTACAGCAGCACCTGTTGCGCTCCTTATAGGATGCAACAGAACATATTTGCTGAAGTAGTCAGAGCACACAATTAAATAAGTGTATCTGTTTCCTGACGATGGAAATGGTCCAAGCAAATCCACATAAATTGCCTCAAAAGGTCTTGTTACTGATTTTGGACTATCCATTATACACATCTCACAACAACATTAAGTTAAATAGTGTTAAGTTAAGTAGACAGAACGGCTCCTTAAAGATAAGACAGATCCACTTAAGAGAACAACCGACAACCTATCACTCCCTCCTTAAAAATACTGAATGATGAACAAACAGTAACTAAAAATATTCAGATTTCTTCATTATTACTAATCAAAATACCATGACCATACTACTATACTTCCTTTACATACTTCATTTATTAATTATAATATTTGCGCGCATATTAATTTAGAAAATAAAATTCATTCATACTTAGACCCTTTCATACAATCTCCTTTACCTTTCAGTCATCATATTTTAAAATGTCTTTAATGTGGAAATCCCCTAATGGTTTACCATTTACGTCTGCTAAAGTGTATACTAAAGATGATTTCTTAGCAATTACTATGCATGTTTGAAATTTTGGAGCTAACTTTGAAGTAAACTTCTTTGAAGCATTTGATAAATAAAAAGTACGTTTGTAAACAATCTGTCCTACTTTAGTTCCACGTGCCTTTTTCTTAAGTTATAGTGTTTTAAGTTATGCTGGTGAGCAACTATTAAGTGTTTCTTCACCTTGTTATAAATTGTATTAAGTTGGGCCAAACGTTTCTTATACGTTTGTGCATCATCAGTTTGTAGTTGCGAGTGTGATATAGGCACATCACTACCACGATACAATGATCCATCCAAAATAAATTGCCTACCGTGTACCAAAAAATACGGTGAACATTTTGTGGATTCATTAACAGCTGTGTTTAATGCACACTGAATCTCCACAAGATGCTCATCCCACTTTTTATGCTCAGATTTCACATAGCAAGCGATTGCTGTGAATACATTCCTAATCGCCCTTTCAGCTTGGTTTACCTGAGGATGATACCGAGGATTATAATAAATGTTTGGGACATTATATCGTAATAATAGTTGCCTAAACTGCGCACTGATAAACTGAGGTCCATTATCCATATAGACATATTTGCACACACCGTGAACTAGAAACACACACTTTTCGATAAACTTTGCTACAGCAGCACCTGTTGCGCTCCGTTTAGGATGCAACAGAACATATTTGCTGAAGTAGTCAGAGCACACAATCAAATAAGTGTATCTATTTCCTGACGATGGAAATGGTCCAAGCAAATCCACAGAAATTGCCTCAAAATGTCTTGTTACTGATTTTGGTCTAATTCAAGTTCAGTTTATGTAAAATTAACAAGTGTATTTTAATTTCTATAGCCAACACATTTAGAACCTATAGCATATATCATCAGTCTCATGTCACTTCGATTGTCTAGTCGGTGAGTAACATTTTTATGTTATAAGTTCAGGTACTTCTTATATTAGCTTCATAATATTTATTTATTTATTTATTTATTTATTATTCGATAACAAATACAATTTGTGTCCGAAATACTTAATTCTAAAACAATAAAACAATAATACTCTCTACTAAAAATTTCAACTAAGACTATGCAGAATAAATAAACAAGTAAGTAAACTAGATGTCATTCATATTACATTCAAAAAATTCATTTACATTATAAAAGCATTTTTTAACTAACAATAATTTTAATTTTCTTTTAAATACGTGCTGTCTGTTCTCGACCTTCAACTCTGCAGGCAATTTATTGAACAACCTGGTTACCTGATGCAACACTCCATGTTTAACTACATTTAAATGAGGTGTTATCAGAGGCGGGAAATCTTTTCGTCTAGTTCTCTCTCTAGCTTCTCTTTCGCTCGCAGTTTCAAACTGACAACGAGTGTTCACAAAGTCTGTAAGTATTACTAGAATGTAAAGACTGGGCATAGTTAGTATGCCTAGTTTAAGAAAATGTTCTCTGCATGATTCCCACGGCGGGATTCTAACCATGGCCCTAATCGCTCTTTTTTGCAACCCAAAAGCTTTCTTTACATTAAACGAGACTCGACAAGTGCATGGTAAACGCCTTTCAACTGCTCTGTTGTAAGAAGTTCCCTTAATTTCCGCAGAGCGTAACAAGCTGAACTTATTATGACTAACGTTCCGTTTGAAAGGTTGTACATTTTCAATTTTGAAGTTTTCAAGTACCTATACGTCATACGGTTTTATGCTGATATTGTATTTATTAAGGTATACTTAAAAACTATTTAACGTATGAACAAATGCACATGTCTGTGAGAAAAAAATCCTTACTTTGAAAAAGGTAAGTACCTATTGTGTTTCATATTATAATTAAATGGACTGGTAACAACTTATTACGTGGTCGATTTAAAAGATTCATATTGGTATTCGATATAACTGTCTTGTCAACGAAAAACTCTTACCTGGAAAAAAGCCGCATTCGCTGTTACCTGAACAAAATTATGGTAAATATTTTCGCATTCAATATAGTGTTAGTATTCCGGGGGTAAAAGTCACCGTAGCTTGTTTCGAATAAAGTAGTATTTTTTTGTAACTTCATAAATAATCATAGGAATGTCACAAAAAAAATTCACTAGGTGCATTAGGGGTCGTAGATGCCGAATATGGCATTACACGAAAACTGCCGCAATAGCTATTGCGACAATGTTCCATGGACCCATCGAAATATTTCATGGACGCCCTATTTTCACGATATGGCCAATCGTGGACGACAAAATCGTTAAATGTTCACGATTTAATGATCTGGTCAAATTTAGTTGCCCACATCATGAAATGTGACCATTTAGTGAAATGATCGAAAATTTCATGATGTGGTCAATTCTACGATATGGCCACGACATATATATATATAACTATTATATTATATATATTAGTTATATTATATATATATATTTATATCCCTTCGGCCTATTGGTGTTTTGGCAGATGGCGTCTGTTTGCGTTAGATATAAGTAGACAGACGTTATCTGTTAGAATACTAATAGGCGTTAGATAATGTTTTTCTTTCTTATAAATTTTTTGATATGTTAAAAAAAGATAAAAATTGCATATTTTGAGGCAAGTAGGTGGGGTCAACCGTTAAATTGGTTTATCACTCTAAGGATGAATGTCAGTTGCTAATTATAGAACAACAAAGACTATTTTCGTTTGCAGAACGATCTGTCAGATACCGAGTATAAACCTTATTGAAATTTTCGATAACTAGGAAATTGAATGAAAAATGGTAAACCACTTTTTTTGGTCGACCTTACAAGTGTAAGTACTCGAAAACGAGCGCGTCTCGCCATCAAACTGTGAAGTTTGGCGAGTTATTTACGTTAAAAATGTAACCTTACATTTATTAAAATAATAATAAAACAAAAAAAAAAACAAAAACTTTATTGCACTTTTTGTTACACCTTATAATGAAGACTTGCCAGAAAGTTTTTTTTACATACAAATTGAAAGTATTTTCTGTTTTACCCTTGGTTTCAATCAGGTAATAGCATCGGAATGGTAATGACATTGCCATGATCATTACCATACCATTATGGTCTTACAATCACTACCTCAATCGGAACATTGTTTTTAATTTTCTTTGCTATAAGAAATTAGAATCCTTGACGCCAGTAGGGTTGTAAACAGCATTTACCAACCCGCACTGGGCGTTAATAATTCGACTCGTTGTTAATAAATCTGTTGAGGTTGTTCAATTTATCAGTTCTTCACATTGCATTTCATTGGTAATTTATAATTAAAAGTAAAAGTAGGACATTGTGCTAGTCGGACATTTTGCGAATCGGACATTTTGCGAATTGGCCATTATATAAATTGGACAAATATTTGCGCAATGACATTATGCGAATCGCACATGTTGCGTCAGATCTTTTCTAGTTGGTAGCGTAGTGGCTATGGACACTGCCTCCTCTGTTTGGAAGCCATCGATTCAACTCCTGCACAATATATTCGCCAAAAATAATCACTCGTTGGGATTCTAATCGTCATCCCGTTTCAAGCAGACCGTAGCTGCTTCACCATAGAAGCTCTACACGTGCATAATTCCTAAACTAATTTCAACTTGAGCAACTTGTAAATACTGCAATAAGTTCCGGTCGACGATAAATGAGATTTATAGCGCTACTGGAACTCTGGCGAACTCCTGCTGGAAATGTAGCATGTGTGTTGGACGGGTAGCCAGTTTTAGGAGTTGTTTTTTAGACTCATAGATTTTTGAGTCGCGTCGCCGAGCGTAAGCTAGGTACCTCCTTTTGAATTTCTGAGAAGAGAGTTCAATAAAGGTATGTACGACTATGTAATATTTTTGAAATTTCAAAATATTTGTTTTTATGTTAATTTTAGTCTAAATAGCTCGTATACAAGAGGTGTATGTATATTTGTCCAAGTATTTTTTAGCAACTTGAAATCAGAATGCATTTTTTTTTATTGGATAAATTACTAATAGAGGACATTGCAAGTTTTTTTTTTTTAGACTTTTCTGTTATTTCGAAGTAAGTGAAAAAAAGAACTTGAAAGAAAAAAGAACGAAAAAAATGGGAGAAAAAAAATTGGAAGATTTTCTCTTCGTTTTGGTAAATCTATACGGGTCCATCTTAGTAAAAAAACTACGTTTAATTCCACATGCGTTTTATTATTATTATTATTATTATTAAACTTATAAGTACCGTTCGCAAGTTACACTTAACTAAATTATTTTATTTGCTTAACTCTTATTTACAATTGACTAATAGTAATCGGATACCTACTAACTTTTAACCGACTTCAAATTAAAGAAACACTTGGGGATACTTAAATGCTAACACGAAAAGAGTTCAAGAATGTTAAGGCACAAAAAAAAAAAAAAAACTATAATGGAAAAAAAAGAAGAAAAAAAACGGTTGTGCTTAATAGAGTGCGCTTAATTTTATATAGACTATTATTATATTTTGATGATTTCTTTCTTTTCACATAATATGAAGCGAGTCAAAGATAGAGCTCCCGCTGATCCAACATGACTGATTCCTTACACTCTGTACATACGACGCAATATGTCAGACTTTTGTTTAGTCATTTTAATTTAGTACCTACCTGGGTGACCGAGCTTAGCTTAGCCATCTGTAAGAAAACTTTTGGACCACAAAAAATATATAAGAAATTTTTATTTCTGTCATTTTTGTAACTAAATGAAAGAATAATAAAAAAGAAACATGAAAAAAAAAAACAAAATATACATATGTGGATTCGAACCTCTGACCTTCGGTTTCAAAGTCTCGCGGTTCCCCAACAGAGCTATCGTGTCGTTGTAAACGGTGGCGAAATTACCTGTTTGTTTAAATGATATGGCGTACCAATTTTTTTAAGCCTGAAAACTCGGGGAAATCCCATTTTACTAAAAATTAAATCTAACTAGATCGATTTATCGCCCCATAATCCCCCTATATGCTAAGTTTCATCGAAATCGTTGCAGCCGTTCCCGAGATTCTCATTATATATTTATATAGGTGTATATATACAAGAATTGCTCGTTTGAAGTATTAGATTAGCAGTCTGTAAATACGGAAGTAGATAATTTTTTTTTATTCTTTCTGGCAATGGTAGCAGGCGCAAGAGATAGCCGATTTCAATACAATATTACGCTCTCCTTCTAAACACAGGACCTTTGCGTGTACCTGAAAAAGATAGTTACATTTCATTTACAGTTTTTATAATTTCATAAGTATTCCCTCAATCGCAACTGGTTACAAACAAGGACGAATAAGTCCTCGACCGCAACTGGTTACGAATTCGATGGCGGCCGAAGGGTTTCTAAAGTTATAACAACTACAGTCTGAAAATTTAATGAAAGTTTTTTTATATCACATCAACATCAACGGCCCGTTACAGTCCACTGCTGGACTATGAGCCTCCTTCTCTTTTTTAAAATGTTTTTAAATGTTGACCGATTGCTAAGTTGACCGACCGCGAAGTTGACCGATTGCGAAAATGACTGAGTGAGTGATCGCGAAGTTAAATAAAATTAAAAAAATAAATAAGTGGGGACATCTTCACACACGACCATCTGATACCAAATTAAGCAGAGCTTGTACTATGGTTACCAGACAGCTGATATACATTACTAAAATAAATACATACTTATATAGATAAACAACAACCAGACACAAGGCAAACACAAGTGCTCATCACACAAATGCTTGCCTTGGGTGGGATTCAAACCCGCGACCCTGTGCGTCGGAAGCAGATACACTACCACCTGAGCTACGGAGCCGTCGAAATTGCCCGATCATAATTTTAAAGTAAATTTTGCTAAGTTGACCGGCTACGAATAAATGCGCGCGAATATTATGTATGTGCCCGGCGACATAAGTCATCTGTTTCTATCTCTCCGCTTTGTAATTACACCAAATGATACAAGTTTTGTTCCGGAATTACCTTTTTTCAACGAATGTAGAACCCTATATATTTGGTTTAAGATACTTTGCATCAGGTTGTAACGAGGCATTCGTCCTCTTTCCTGTTTTATGACTGGCAACCTTTCTTGCTGGCAGTTTTATCTTTCATTTTAAATTCATTTTCAAATTTAGATTTCTTACGTTTCGATTTTGTCTTTTTTCTGCCAAATTCTTCACTTCATGTCCTGATCTCCGAAAGTAAACAGCTTAGCTACTATTTTCTACCGTTTTACATGACAGTTATATAGTAAATAATATAATATATAAATATATAAATTCCTTTTCTTCGGACTGAACCTTAGTTATAGCCACATAACCCTGTACAACACTCTTCGTGCTGCTCCGTGGCGGCTGCTGGCCCACAAGATTTTTCATGATTGCAAGCTCTTTCCATACGTACGTCTTCCGACTCCATGATATTGCAGCACTGCCCGAGCGAGGTGACGGGATGTCGCTTGAAGCCCAGCATGATGCTAGGCAGCGACCAGGATTCGCAGTAGCCTCGGCATCCATTTGTGGTGATGTTAAACGGCATGCAACCCGGTATACTGTGTGTCCGTGTGTTGCCTAAGAGAAAAATATTTTGTATACAACGTGTATAGGATAATGCAAAACCTCACGAAATACGCACACACTACTACCTATGTAGTTTGTTTAAGTCAAATGTATAAACATTGTATAAAATAAATAAATAAATAAACAATAGTTAATTGTTGGGTAAGAGAGGAATATCGATTTTTCCTCAGAGAACTGATATTGAATTTAGAGCATGCGAAGGAGTCTATAATAGAAGCACGAGGGAAGCGAGTGTTTCTTAAACAAACCCCAGAGGCTAGCGAGGGATTCTAAGGTTCGAGGTGAGAAAAAGATTCCTCTCAAACCCGGCACACAAGTTTTCACTTGTTCCGCCAAGGAAACCGTATTATCACTGCAAAATGTGCAAGGGGTTCACTTACTTTCGATACTTCTATAAATTAGGATTTATTCATTGTATTTTATCATAATACTCTTTCTTTACCTACCTTTCTAGATAAAACACAAAAACAAAAAACAACCAAGAAAATAAACAAACTTTCAGATTATATTTTATTAGGATGCGTTCCAAAACTGTATTGAATATGAAAATGAAAAAGAAAATTTTATATTGAATAAAACTCCGTGAAATTTGTTTCAGAACGCATTATTCAAATGAGACGACATAAAATGGGTAGACGGTTGCTACAAGAAGAAAAAAAAATTGTTTTTAATTTTTTTTTATGGCTCACGTCATTTATTTTTGCGCGGAAATGCGAAAAACGCTTTCTTGTAAAATTAAATGTCAAAATTCAAACGAATTTTCCTCTTTAGACAGGAAAAGCCATCTTTCCCAGGTGGAGGCTCGGAGGAGGTGAAAATTTTTTTTTGGAGTTTCAAAAAAAAAAAAAACCCCAAACTGAATCATATTCTAAAAAAAGTTAAACAAAATGAGAATTTTGAATACCTATTTGTGGAACAAAAGTTGTTCGTTTCATGGGCCGACCTACCACCCAATTATATTTTTATTTTGTTTTGGCTTCTAACCAATAATGATTGGTCTTAAGACTCCACATAAATGTTATTTTTCTTAGACATCAGCCAGTTACAATATTATTATAATAATATATAATAAATTTATTGTGGCTGATATTGAAAACGTATCACTTACACCATGTACGTATATAGAAGTATAAATAAATATGTGGGGACATCTTCACACACGGCCATCTGATCCCAAACTAAGTAGAGCTTGTACTATGGGTACCAGACAACTGGTATACATTACTTAAATAGATAAATACATACTTATATAGATAAACAACAACCAGACACAAGGCAAACACAAGTGCTCATCACATAAATGTTTGCCCTGGGCGGGATTCGAACCCGCGACCCTGTGCGTCGGAGGCAGATACACTACCACCTGGGCTACGAATTCGTCAAGTCACATATATATTATTGTTATGTGACGTGACGTTTATATATTGTTATCTACATATATATTTTCTTACCTTTGATTTGACACCCCGGTTTCCTCCAAGGGTCACCAGCCAAGACCTGGCTGATGGATACGAGGAGGAGCACCCACCTTAGAAGCATTGTGTTCGTGAGATGTTGCTTCTGAAATGAATTTTCTCCACTGTGCTCGGGTTTTTATTCCCCATTTATTATGTTTTGCAGAGGTGGTAAACATTTTGCAGTGATATTTTTTATAAGACTATATCTTTGGTATACCTTAGCAATAAGGCCGCCTAATTGACTCAACTAACTGTAAAAATGTTTTCTTGTAAATTGTGATTGGTGTCAATAAAGAATACTTGTATTGTATTTTATTGTATACCTGTTCGAACTGATTTATTTGAGAATAGATTGAGCACTTTTAGAAAATAAAAATATAAATAATAGAAAACAATACTTGTATAAATGATTATGAACTGAAACTTGAACATAATTGCATTACTAGTTGGCATGCCTGAAACTTGAACATAAACTAATTCTTATTCTGCTCGCATTATAAATTATATGGCTGTGATTTAACTAAATTAGATACATAACATAACGATGATTAATAGGAATAAACATTTTATTAAAAATGTCTAGGTAATATTATGTAGTTATCTTACTAATTTACTGTTTACTTTTCAAAACAAGCGGCATCTATGCCAACGTCCCAGCCTTTGTTACCTAATTAAGGCTACAGGTTTGTTTTTCTGGAGAACGTTATAAACACTGTTGAAGTTATCATCCAAATTATAACCTGTGAAAATGTTTGCCACATCTGAAAAACGTGAATTTCATTGTTTTCATGCAGTTGAACAGTTTTCGCGCCATAAAGCACATTGCTTTGACGTTCGCACCAGGCGCTGAAGTGTTTGACGTAATTAAAATGTCAGCTCTACTAATCAGCAAATCATTTAAATAATTTATGAAGTAATCGTTACTCGAAAAACAAAACAAAATGTAATGACGGATCTAAGTGATGTAATAACATCCTATGGAAATAAATTATTTTGACTTTTGACTTTGACCACTTAAGTGGAGGGTTTTGCCATAATCTCCACGCTTGGCAGGCGGGTTGGGGATATAAGAGAGCGCTGCTGCCCGTTCCCTGTTCAATGTGTAGTCCCTAAGTCGCCTCTTACGACACCCACTATAGCCAATGTCATACGGACTGATGTAAGGTTTCTAACGATACCCCATACATCTCAATCTGTTCAAGCATTTAGATGTAATAGTGGAATAAAGAAACTCTCATACGTACATGAACCCACATTAGGCCCGGTTTCCACCAAAGCGGAGAGGAGAGGCGATGTGTTGAGATGTGCTGCGAAGCTGGCAGGCTATTTCCACCAAAGCGGAGAGGAGATGTGAGCTGTGCTTAGCGGCAAAGCGCGGGCAGAAGGCAGCGGGGCGGGGAGTGGGAGCCCGAGAGTGTGTACTCGGCCGCGCCCCACTTGCTATAGAAAAATTAGACATCTCCTCTCCGCTCCGCTTGATCTATTTCCTCTGAAGCTAAGCGGAGAGGAGATGTGGAAATAACGAAATCTGATTGGTTATTCAAACACATCTCCTCTCCTCTCCGCTTTGGTGGAAACCGGGCCTTACACTCCTTTTTTGGACAGTTGTGTATAAATAAATACTGGTAATAACGAAGACGTACAGTCCTGTTGCGAATTAATATCAGGGATTTCGTCCATTCCGGGAAAGGCGGGAATAACCCCACAACATGATAGTCCCGGAAAACCGGGAAGCCGGGAACTAATGCGTGGTATTACCCGGGAATAAAGGACGTCTCGGGTGACTAATAGTCGGCTAGTCGGGACTTTTATGAGGTTGTATTTATTTTTCTGGTTTAGGTTTAGTTTTAAAACGGTTGTACGCAAAATATGTGTTTTCCCATATTGAAATAAAGCTTTTCTTCCGCGACTTTGCCTGTGTGGTTTTCGTTTAAAACCTCCCCTTTTTTCGGAAATTTAAAAAAATCTTTTCTAGGACATGGACTCTCAAGTCAATCACAGGTCGGAAGATAATAATTGCTTAGAAATAACTTTGTACTTACCAATCCTTTATCATCATCAACAGCTCATATACGACCCCACCGAGGGGCTCGAGCCTACCCTAAAATTAGAGCGATCATGGCTTAGTCAACAACGCTGGCCCAGTACACTGAGAAAATCTTACATAAGTAGCAAAGCTCTAGAAAATACGTAGAAAAACGGGTTAGACGGACGTAATGAGCTAGACGCATGACGTAATGAGCTAGACACATGACGTAATGAGCTAGACGCATGACGTAACGAGCTAGACGCATGACGTAATGAGCTAGACGCATGACGTAATGAGCTAGACACATGACGTAATGAGCTAGACGCATGACGTAATGAGCTAGACGCATGACGCGTATAAGTTTTGGAGTCATTATAAGTACAATTGCTACTTAATTTAGAGTATTGCTACTTAATTTAGAGTAATTCGTCGACGCATTACAAAGAGTGACTTACTCCAGTGCACTGTTTTCTCAGTGTACGGGTTGTTCGATTTCACACACGACCTTTGTGTTTTTTCAATCCTTTTTAGGGTTCCGTAGCCAAATGGCAAAAAACGGAACCCTTATGGATTCGTCATGTCTGTCTGTCTGTCCGTCCGTATGTCACAGCCACTTTTTTCGGAAACTATAAGAACTATACTGTTGAAACTTGGCAAGTAGATGTATTCTGTGAACCGCATTAAGATTTTCATACAAAAATAGAAAAAATACAATAAATTTTGGGGGTTCCCCATACATAGAACTGAAACTCAATTTTTTTTTCATCAAACCCATACGTGTGTGGTGTCTATGGATAGGTCTTCAAAAATGATATTGAGGTTTCTAGAACCATTTTTTTCTAAACTGAATAGTTTGCGCGAGAGACACTTCCAAAGTGGTAAAATGTGTGTGTCCCCCCTGTAACTTCTAAAATAAGAGAATGATAAAACTAAAAAAAATATATGATGTACATTACCATGGAAACTTCCAACGAAAATTAGTTTGAACGAGATCCAGTAAGTAGTTTTTTTTAATACGTCATAAATCTTAAATCGTAAACCGCGGCTACTATCTAGTCGTTACACGAGCACAACGAACTACAAGAACTTTTATGTTACTTTCTGCTACGGAACCCTTCATGGGCGAGTCCGACTCGCACTTGGCCGCTTTTTACTTACATAAATGAGATTATTCTTCCATATTCCTAGACAGACAATTCGTGAACGATATCCATACGTGATTCATACATTCGCTAAGTTTAAGGATTATACCACATACATAGAGTCATAGACGCATTAGTGATAACAGCAAGGATTATACTCTGCCAGCTGAATTATATTCGTCGAGCTCTCCTTAACTCGACCAATCCGATTAAATAGCATCACGTTGTGTGCTAACACAGGGATGGATCCCGGATTGATTTTTTGAATTATAATAATAAGGAAGTATTTATTTACAACACACTACAACAAAGGCGTAACACAATAGATAATGATCCCTTTTGATTAGAGTCTGAGGATCAATTACAAATTTGATCGAGATCAGAAAAAAAGTAAAAAAGGAAAGTAAATCAGTATAATTTAGTTCTAATTTGAAAAAAGTAAAAAAAAAAGTTTGTAAACCTGAAGTTTCAAATATACGTTCGTCCTACTTTTTAAATTGGACAAAATTAACGATTTTTTATGATTTCGGATCCGCTGGAGACTAGTGAAAAAGACGAGTTTTAAGTAAGAGATTTAAATAATTCTAACTAACATGACTATAAATTAAGCGTACGAAATACTTATGAAAAAATGATTTTATTAATCACTCAATGACGTCATAAATATTAGGTAAGTATATTATAGGATCTACTCAAACCAACCCTTCGCTCGTATCGTAGGACATTTTTAAAGAATAAATAACAACTACTTAACAAATCTTGTATGCTATGTTAAAATAGTAAACAATTAAATATAATTAATTAAAAACTTAAACTTGAAATTCTTCTAAATCACCTTTTACCGGTGTCGATTCGGCATACGCCCAACTAAACTAAACTAAAAATTTGTCCTGTAACTTTCTATCATTTTTAATTGAAAAGGGACTGAAGATTATCGGTTTTGTTTTTGTCTTTGACTTCACGACTAACTGTCAATTTTAGTGGTTTTTTAGTCGTCATGGTGTTAGGTAGGCACTAAAACAAGACTAAATTTGACAATTAGTTGTGAAGTCATAGACAAAAACAAAACCGATGATCTTCGGTCCCTTTTCAATTAAAAATGATAGAAAGTGACAGAACTAATTTTAGTTTAGTATAGTTGGGGGTATGCCGAATCGACACCATTATTTTGCATGCATTAGCAGTCACTTAAAGTTCTAAAGCAGCATGATTCGGCGAAAATTAAGCACAAAACAGCCAATCTATCACCTCTGCGCTTAAAAGCTCCTAAATGGATAAACAGAGCGCTTACGAATGAATGAATGAATATCCTTTATGGCACACACAGAAATAAAGCAAATCAGAATCTGAAAAGTACATCTCGTGAATAGAAATGGAAACGTTGGTGGTACATCGAGCGATTTTATAAATTGCGGTCTGATTCCTGTTTAATTCCTGTTAAATAAAATCACAGAAATTAGCACTTCGACTTTCAAGTTGTTTAAGGTATTTGTCTGTTCCTAAATTTACCATATTTTATGAGTTATTTTTTAAATATAAATTAGTAGCAGACGATTCGTGAAGAAAAAAAACAGAATCGGTTGAAAAACTAATTTACAGTGATTTTTTCAAGTTTCAATAAGTCTGTCTCTTTCAAACGATTTTTGGTATGGAGATTATATTATGGCGTTACTAGCTAGTGACGTCACATGCTAGTAAGTGCTTCTCTGTCTAATCTTGAATTTCAAACCTTTATAACTCGGTCAATTTTAAAGATAGAGCAAAAATTTTTTTAGTGTTCGATAGCAGAAATTAACAAGTTTGGATTTATAAATTAAAAAAAAGTAGTAAATACCCTATTGGATACATTTTACCAGGAGTATGTATGGAAAAAGGAAAAATCGAGATCATGTTTAGAAAATGAAATATGTTAGTTTTAATATAGGGACTTACTTAATGGATGTCACAAATAGTGCAGTCAGTGGCTAAGTTTGGGCCAGAAAGATTTAATTTATCATCGACACGCAAAGAAAAAGAGAAATATTTATATTATTTCATAAGTGATTGTAACTTGTTTTGTGAGCCTTAAGGCCGGGTTATTGCAAAAATTAGCAACTCAACGTGGTTTAGTTGAAAGTTCAACCAACGCGTTACTGAAATAACGTTCATATTAGCGTGCGATGCTTCACGGTAGTTACGTCCGACACTGCGCAGGAATCGTGCGAAAAACTCGTTTTTCTTGAACTCTTTTGCTTATTAACAGAAAATTGCAGAGTTTATGAAAAATGTAATCGATTTAAAATCTAAGTCAGTAATTGGCACGTTATATTAATGAAAAAAAAACTATGGTTATCGCTTTAAGTTACGAGATCAAGGACGTCAAAAAGATATTTTGCTGCTTTTTTTAAAAAACTTGTGCTTCTTATTTCTAAATTATTATAATGTATTTAAAAATTCTACTCGATTTAAAATTTAAATAAGGATATATTCTGTTAGCATATATTTTTTTTACATCTATAGAATCAGTAGAAGTGCTAGTATTTGATCGTCAAAGTAGCGACTATGGGCGCTATTTCCACATAACCCCGCCTTAAATAAATAAATAAATCGCATTAATCTTTGACCCACAGAAACTTTAAACATCTGAATTCCAGAGTTTTCTCGTGTAACACTCTACAGTGGTGTCTTTAGTTATTAGGTTTTTAACCCCAATGGGATGGTAGTCGTCCGTGTACTTAGGTTGATTTTGTATTAAAATATCCCATTGGGGTTAAGAGCGTTGGAGGTCTAGTGGCTAGGGCCGCTGCCTACCGTCCGGGAGACGCGGGTTCGATCCCCACCACGTACCATGTGTTTTCAAATTTCGAATTCACATGTTCGTTTATTCAACGCCTTACGGTGAAGGAAAACATCGTGATAAAACCTGCATACTCCTGCGAAGAAATTCAAAGGTTGTGTTGTGTATGACGACCAACCCGCACTGGGCCAGCGTGGTCACCTAAGGCCTAATCGCCTCCTGTTCCTTTAGGCGTTGATTGGTTAACCAAATGTCCGTTGGTTTTTTTGACGTCTTACTGTCCAATCGCGCACATTTAGGAACATTCAAAAGTGGCTCCATTTGGTTTTAGTTCTTATCCCCTTTAGTGCCCCGGATGAAGTCCTGTTGCTCCCACTGTGCGTTCACCCTTTGGTCATATTTCGGGCGAGCGTGACTCCGCATCTCTCCCTCGGTTTTACATTTCGTCGAACGTTTGCTTTTATGTGTAACGATACTCACTCCATTTGTTTTCGTAATGGATTAACTGAACGGATAAACGTGGTTGAGAATTAAGTTTATTGATATACAAAAAGAATTAGTAGAGTAGACTAGAATAGACTGATTGACTAATTATTATGTATAACCTTTGTAAACAACAACAAATGCCATATTTATTTAGAGTATAATAGTAACAATGCGATCTCAGCGGTTAAATTTTCCTAGATCTCGTGAATACGTCGAAATACATTGCTGCGTTCGAGTCGAGCTTGGGACGGCAAATTGGTATTGCAACAGCAATGACTGGTAATTAGCATCCAATGACTAGGAAAGTATATCACACCACACAAGCATCACACTAATATAAAATTATAAAAGTGTTTTTTTTTTATATTTGTATCTTTGTTCCACTTCCACGCCTAGACTACTGAATGAATTTAGATGAAATTTGAAATGGAGATAGTTTGTACCCTGGATTAACATAGGATATTTTTATAGGGATATTCTTATTACCTACATAGGTAAATCTTACACAACTATATATATCATAGATAGCTAGTGAACAAAAAAACCTGCATCAGAGGCTCTCCCTGCAACCCTAAGGTCCACCTTTTACTCTCATTCTAATAAAAACAAGAATATCCTCCTCGTGCAAATACGCCAGTGTTTTGTTTACATTATTAAATGCGCAGACGCGCATTATGCGACGTCACGCGATTTAAGAATATGCACACGTCACTCTTAAAGGAATATACAGGGTGTAACAAAAACATAAAAAAATAATAAGTTGTTTATAGACTAGAAAACTGAACAACTTTAAAATATGAAAATTTTGGACCAGCTGATACATTTTTTTTTATTTCGGATATCTTTTTCGTCTACCCTTAAGCTTAGGATCATAATTTAGTTACGCCAATAATTATAATTATAGGTTGACGTAGTGCTAATGTTCCCACTCTTATATCTACACCATGAAATTTACATCATTTTGTTCTCGCCGTGTAGTGATAGCGTCAAACTGAACAACTTTTCACGAAAAAAAAAATTCCTTCGACAAAACTATTTTTGTGCTCTCCATACAAAACGGGTCGGTCGGGAGTCTCACTTTGTACGGAGAGACTAAAAATATTTTTGTCACAAGAATTTTTTTTCGCAAATATTGTTCAGTTTGACGGGTACTATCACTAGATGGCGAGAACAAGACGATGTAAGTAAGTTTCGTGGTGTACATATCAAACTTTACCTGGTAAAAATTAGGAACGTGTTGTTTTATACATAAGTGGATAAGCTAATCTACAAGATTGTTTTTTTATCCTTTAAGGTAGTTAAGTATCCAAACAATGGCCTCGATTCGGGATGTCATGCTCTAATTTTAATTTTAAAATCAAGCTATCCTTTTCATTTTTATGACCAATGAAAGAAAGGTGATGAACGAATGATATTAATTTGAACGAATGATAACTTAAAATAAGAGCATAGCTGTCAGTTTAAGAGATTTTTAAGTCGCATGTTTTAAGTGCTCTCTAAAATTGTGCAATCGACACGGCCATAAGGTTCAAATTCGATGTTTGACAGCTCTAATATTAGAATGGCCATCTCCTGTCCCTTTTCAATCTTTAAAAGGTAAAAAGGGGTAACTAACTTAAATTAAGGATTAGAGCGTGACAGTGTGAATCGGGGCCAGCATACGTGGTGTTTTATTTTAAGCTCTTTGTCCATCCCAACGATTCTCATCCTATAGTTTGGTTACTGTAGCATGTGATCTGATCCGACAGATTAAAATTTTAAAAACTTTTTAATATTATTTCGTTTATTTATTAAGTAAAACCACATACTGTTTAATGATAAAATGAGAAGTGAAGTAACTTTATTTTTCATTATTAGCTATTAGTGGGCCGCAAAACTGCGAAACTAAAATGGGACTGGGCTGGGCTCGTAAGCCGCATGCATCCAGAACGGTGGGCGAGAGTCGTCACGCAGTGGACTCCTCAAGACGGGAACCGACGTCGAGGCAGGCCCCGAAAAAGATGGCGAGACGAGTTAAACGCCTATCGACTGGACTGGTGGGAGCTTGCCCAGGACCGGGAGGAATGGCGGAACAATGGAGAGGCCTTTGCCCAGCAGTGGGACAATACAGGCTGATTATAATATAATAGCTATTATGGTTTTTAAACTGAATATTATAGAAAAAAGTTGTTAACGTCGTATGAAGAATTTTGAAGCTGTCAGAACTCATCCTATAATAACCCAACTATAGTGATGATTTGGATCGAGTTGAATATCCATAAAAACAATTTTTGTTCCACTGTCATTTCGCTTGCCACATTAACCCTATCTATAAGTTAATTCAGGCACATCTTTTTATCGAAATGTCTCTATCCGTCTGGCTTGTCTGTCCACATCCGGACGTATCCGGTTCTGGATTAACTGTGCAACTTTAATAACCAGATTGCACCGGTTATTTTCAGTGACCGGAGTAGGTAGATTGATTTAAGCTCATTGATTTCAAACGTGTATGTTAATATTGATATGCCTCCGAGTTTCCGGAATTTTGAGCCGATCGACGATCCATTTATAAGTAGAAAATTATCGTTCATCATCTGTAGACGTCAATACAGCGAATTTAAAATGAGTAATCAGATCACTGATAGTTGTAAGATTAACAATAAACGTTTAAGTTTTCTTATCTGTTTTTTTTAAGCAATAAATCTATTTATTAATATCCATACTATAGTCAATATACAAATAAAAACTCAAAAATAATTATATGTCAAAAATAAAATAACAAAATAAATATCTAATTAAAGACAGTCAAAAAGGCCGCCCCGAATCGCACCCGGAGGGAATGTACCCATTACACTGGCAGCATTTCCTCGCTGAATGGCCAGCGAAATGTGCTGCATTAGGTACGATTCGGCGCGGGGGTCCCTTGTTGCCTTTCTCAGGCGCTGCCCTAGTTCGCCGATAAAAGATTCTGTTTTTTTTATTGTTTTTTCGAAATTTGGTACCATTTCTGGTACTTTTCTATAAAAGTGGCATGTCCATGTTGTGATATCATGATGCAAGTACATAAAATCAATCTACCTACTGCGATCACTGGTTATTTTAGTAGCCATTGGAGGCTGTTTGTTCCCGTCTGCTTTATTAATATTGTTCGACAAATAGACGTTTTTCAAAGGTCCAGTTTATCCAATAAAAGCCTAGTGAGTTTGTTTAAATAGTTGATTTATTACCAACCTCCGTGGCCCAGTGGTCCAAATTTCGACGCCTATTACGGAGGTTCTGGGTTCGATACCCGGTGGGGACACTGTCAAGCAAAAATCTCTTTGTGAGACTTTCCCCAGTTTGGTAAGGACATTGCAGGCTGAATCACCTGATTGTCCGAAAAGAAAGATGATTCCGTGCTTCGGAAGGCACGTTAAGCCGTTGGTCCCGGCTACTATCTAGTCGTTACACGAGCCAAGTCAGTGGCCTTTGGCGGCTCTATAACACTGACACCAGGGTTTGTGAGGTCGGTTGTCGACTTTACAACCCACACGATGATTATGATGATGACGATTTATTTACTGATGTTGTAGGTATTAAAAATATGAGTTTTATGCAGCTGAGTAACTAAATTATAACAAAATTATAGGTAAATTGAAGTTCTAATAAAATAAAAAAAAATACACTAAAAAAAGGGAAAAAAATAGAGTCCTAGAAATTCAATTGAGATCCTAAAAAAAATACCATTCTCGTTTTCCTGACGTTGCGCATTATAAGCTGATTTCATAGGTTGCGTACAGCTGGCTGCTTTGCACAAACTTACGCGACTAGTCTCTCGCTTACCTGAGTAAACAGGATGAAAGATCCAGAAACACACGAGAGTGAGGCCCGGTTTCCACCAAAGCTGAGCGGAGAGGAGATGTGTTTGAATAACCAATCAGATTTCGTTATTTCTACATCTCTTCTCCGCTTAGCTTCAGTGGAAATGGATCGAGCGGAGCGGAGAGGAGATGTCTAATTTTTCTATAGCAAGCGAGGCGCGGCTGTGTGAAGATGTGTGTAGCCGGGCGGCGAGCGGCGAGATGCGCGCGGCGAGCGGCGTGCGAGGCCTCACGACGGCGCCCGCGCTCCCACTCCCCCGCCCCGCTGATGCCCGCGTTTCGCCGCTACGGACGCACAGCTAACATCTCCTCTCCGCTTTGTTGGAAATAGCCAGCCAGCTTCGCAGCTCAGCTCGACACATCTCCTCTCCTCTCCGCTTTGGTGGAAACCGGGCCTGAGTGGCGACACAACACGACAGATTTTCGCGTGGTGCTGCATAAGTTTGACCACTGTTTAAGAATAACATCACTAAACCGAATATTTTTTTGTCCTCAGGAATGGTGGTGAATGGATTCGTGAACGTGGTGATCACGACAATAGAGAAGAGGTTCGGACTAAGGTCCATGCAGACTGGGGTCATAGCTGGGGGGTAAGTTTACTAAAATAAAAAAATAAAATAAAAAACAAAACAAAAAAAGAACTAAAAAAGAACTAAAAAACAAAAACTAAAATATTTTTATGTTTCTTCTTTTTCTTCTTGGGCGGCACAGTCATTAAACCAATCAAATAAAAAACTAAACATCTCGTTACCTATAAACTGTAAACAGATAGAAGCCAAGCAAGCTGCGGCTGGCTTTTTACGCAGCATCTGCAAGGCGCCATTTTAGACGAGAGGTCCATGAAGCCCGCCTCAACTATCCAGTGGGCATTTCAGAGAATTTTATAACACGCAATAAGGGTTGGGTTGTTTAGAAGAAATTGCTCAAAGAAGTAAGGCTGCCATTGCACAAAGCCGTTTTAAATGTATTTGATTTTTAATTTATTATTCTATTGTGAAGAAAATAAAAAAAAAACATAAAAACTGCCTAAGATTTTGAAAAAGTTCTAGAACAGAGATTGAAAATAAATTTCTGCCATGCCAGGTTTTCCGTTAATCAACAAGTTGTATTAATTGTGTACGGTGAAGGAAAACATCGTAAGGAAACTTGCCCTTCCTGCGAAGAAATTGAAAAGTTGTGTGTGAAATCGACCAACCCGCACTGGGCCAGGGTGGTCGACTAAGGCCTGATCATTAACCCAAATTCAGGTTAGGCTCGAGCCCCTTGGTGGGGACGTAAATGAGCTGTTGTTGATGATGATCTAATTGTTTCAGATACGACATGGCATCCTTCGCTTGCTTAGCTCCAGTGACCTACTTAGGGGGGCGTTCTGGAGCCAGCAAACCCCGTTGGCTAGGTTGGGGTGTGCTTCTCATGGGACTAGGATCACTCCTCTTCGCGTTACCACACTTCATGGTGTCCCCTTATAGGATAGCGGGCGACGAACCTGATGACCTGTGTTCTGTAAATAGGACTATGGTAAGATCTATGAATCTACAAAGTCTGGCTAGGATGGCGGGTCCTACTCATGAAACTAAAATCATCCCTGTAAATATACCTCGCGCTATAAATATACCATACGATAAAGGTAATGGTCGACATGAACATTCGACATCACGCAAAATCGGTAGATTTACCAACGGAACATCTAGTGCATAAACACAATATGAAAAAATAACAAAATAAAATATAATAGAGATGGCGTTGACAAAATCATGGTTCTGAGGGTTTTGCAAAAACATATGAAGCAGGCAGGGTAAAAAATAAGTTTGACATTTTGTTATTGTGGTTATCTCGGATTAAAACTCTTTTGTTAAGTTTTATTACTCCGATGCCGCTGATTCCTTCAAAAATAAGCCAAAATTTCTCTTAATCTTATCTTATCTTTTCATTATTATTTTTTTAAATATATCGCCTTGATTAAACCTTTTTATGAGCTGTCAGAAAATCCCCCATTTTTTTTCTATGCAGTCTCAATCCCGTTGCGCGGACGATCGGCCGAGCGAGGGCGGCGCGTGGGCAGTTGCGATATTCGTGTTTGCGCAGCTGCTGCACGGAGCAGGCGCGACCCCTCTCTTCACGCTCGGCGTCACGTATATAGATGAGAACGTGTCCACGAAGATGTCGTCCGTGTACTTAGGTAAGTAAACACGATCATCGTCATCAAGACGTCCACTGCTGGACAAAGTTACCTAATTTTTCCATTTCAACTAGGACTATTAGACTAGTGGCTCTGTGAGCTGTTGACCCCGCGAGTCTGTATAATCTTTTCATATTTATTTTTAATTTTTCTCCACAAACATCCCCGAACCCTTGATTTTTTTTTAAACTTAATTTTTGTTTACACCAATTATTTTATTTTATTTTATTGGTTGAGAAATGTGACCTGTAGAGGAAAACAGCCTCAGCGTTAGACCTTGTAAGCTGGCAACCCCCATAACTCAGTCATTTTTTTAAATTTCCAAAAAATGACTCGACAAAAAAAAGCGATTAATTTATCGAACCTGCTCACAAAATTTCACGAGAACCGGTTCAGAAACGTGACCTGTAGAGTGAAACAAACAAACAGATGGACAGACAGACATACAAAAGTAAATTTGGCCAAGCTGAAACAGAGACGCTTCGCTCGCTCGGTCAATTAAAAGTGGGCGAATTTAAATTAAGGATTAGAAGAAAGAAAGAAAGAAAATTATTTATTTTGAACAAATCACATTACACACTTACTTAAATATTACTAGTCTAAAAATTATTGCTATGTGAAATGCTAAAAATGGTGTCTAATCAGTATAAGCGGCAAGTAGGGCCTACCTACTTGCAGCGCTGGTCTTCCGTAGAGCCAGTTCTTTTTATTGTTTTTATAAATGGAGATGACAACAATCTGTGCACTTACGCCTTACATGGGTATCTAAGTGTTACAACTTTAATATATTCAAACGTAACATTACGAGTATCATACAAGTATTCATCTTAAATCAATCAAAATGGATCTCTGTAGTCTTTTAGAAATCGACAGTGAGAATTAGCTCCATTGTCGTAAAACAGCAGGCCGTTTGGAGGCGGCAATTCTGCTAAGAGTGGTCCGGCCATTAGCGCCCTCTGAATGTCGCCCTACACTGAAAACCACTCTGCAATATGAGCACAGAGAAATGACCTGTATGTAGGTAACTGAGTTCATTATATTGTACCGACGCTCATACAGTGAAGGAAAACATCGTGAGCCACGGAGCCCCTGAGCACCACATGAAGGATGTTGTAGTGGATTTTAATTAAAAACGTGGCAAAAACCAGGGTTCAGTCCAGGTAAAGGTAAATGTATTTATTTAGGTAAGCAGTAAAGGTATTTACTTAATTTATTTATGTGTTTATATAAACTGACAAATAGTAGAGTACGTAGAAAAGGTTTAGGTATGTACTTTAGGAGATCAGGACATGAACTGAGAAATTTTGCAGAAAAAAGACAAAATCGAAACGTAAGAAATGTAAATTTGAAAATGAATTTAAAATGAAAGAGAAAACTGCCAGCAAGAAAGGTTGCCAGTCATAAAACAGAAAAGAGGACGAATGCCTCGTTACAAGTTTGTGTGTGAAGAAGACCAACTAGAACTGGGCCAGCGCCCCTTCGTGGGGACGTATTTGAGCTATTGGTGATAATGATCTCATTAAATTTCATTCAATACGCACACTCCTGCGAAGAATCAAAGGTTGTGTATAAAGTCGACCAACCCGTACTGGGCCAGCGTGGATCCCCGCGCCGCTTTACCTAATTAAAATTTTTTCACTTCACTTTGAATATATTTAACTGCCTTCAAATATCTGTTGAAAAATTTATCTTCGAAGTCAATAAAACTAGCTTGGCTATGTTAAGTTACCGTTTCAGATTTAATTTCGCTAATACTTGTCAATAATTCGCTGGCTTTCGCAGTTGTTCGCGCAACTGCCAATCACTGCACGTTGTCGAACCATGCAATTACTGTGCGAACCGGAAATACATTCGGATGCATATCCGGTGCCTAGACTGCAATCCGATGGATGAAAGGGACAAGCTGATATGTGATTAGCTAATGAAGCCAGTTCGATGCCCGGGTTAATTTATCAAGTTAAACTTTCAAAGCCTTCTAACTTAACTCTGGTCGAGTGGTTGAGCGTCCATTACAAATGTCCCGGGTTCGCATCCCGGTAGGGATACTGTCAAACAAAAAATGTCTTAATGTGATTTTCTCCAGTTTGTTTAGGATATTGCAGGCTGAATCACCTGATTGTCCGAAAAGAAAAATTATTCAAAAATGAAGATACGTTTTGTAAAAAGTTCCGGTGTGTGAATGCTTGTAAAATGTGTATTTTATAATGTACTTTCCATTGTGTGAAAAATAAATCTATGAAAATAATCGCCACATGAGACATTTCGTTGGCCTTTGGTGGTGGCTGGCTCTATAAGATTGACCCTTGGGTCTGTGACTGAAGAAGACCAAAGATCTTAGACCAAGGGTCTTACGTTTTAAAAACTGTTTTCTGCTCCATTTACACGATATTGTTCAACTGCGCAATAGGGGATCGGATTACTTTTTTTTATTTTATAAAACCAAACTTCTTAGTTTCTGCTATCGAACACTGAAAGAATTTTTGCTCTATCTTTAAAATTGACCGAGTTATAAAGGTTTAAAATTCAAGATTAGACAGAGAGGCACATACCCACTTGTGACGTTATTTGTTAGTAACGCCATACAATATCCATACAAAAAATCGTTTTTGAAAGAGACAGACATATTGAAACTTTAAAAAATCACTGTAAATTCGTTTTTCAACCGATTCTGTTTTTTCGCGAATCGTCTGCTACTAATCTATATTTTAATAAAAATAATTCATAAAATATGGTAAATTTAGGAACAGTCCGATTCCCTATTGTACTTGTAACTTGTATCTTCTTAAAGGTAGAGTTTTTTACCTTCTTCAGTGCGTATGTTTATCTTTTCTTTAACCTTTACTTACGAACTTGCTAAGACGTTTTTCAAAAAGCCTTTAGCAGCCATTAAGCGAGGTTTCTTCATGCTTTCAACCAGCCCACACTTGATACAGAGTACCCTTCGAGGGTAGTGCTGCCCTCTTCAAGTGTCGAGATGTGTGCAATAGTGACATGGTGACACAGAGCAAGCTAAGAGATAAGGGTGTGCATCTGGATTGAGGGCCCATTTTTCTAATTATTGCTAAACGAGATGAAACTTACAGGGATTTTAGTTAAAAATAGGTAAAACTTAAAGCTAAATCAAAAATGGTTAGGTTAGGTACATTCAGTTAAATATCTTGGTAAATTTGTTAAAAAGAAATAACGACACAATATTAAATTGTTAAATAATTAGAAAAATGGGCCCTCAATCCAGATGCACACGAGATAAGGCGGTTGCAAAGAAGTGTTCTTTAAAAGCTATATACTTGCACAAGTACAGTGGCGTGTTGATTTAATCCGTCAACTAAACTCGGCAAGTATTAAGTAGCTGTCAAAGTAGACCGAGCTTCTATCCGCCAAATGAGCTTTCCCGTGGGAATGAAGTGTTTTCCCGCGGTAAAAATTTGTTTATGTCCTATAATTCCAGACCTAACCTATATGTATGCCAAGTTTCATCCCGTGTAGGGACGGTTGTTGGAGATTTAAGGAGTGCGCAGACCGACGCGACAGCGACAGCGACGCGACAGCGATTTGAGCGCGACGCGATTCACTCTTACACCGGCGCGACACGCGACAGCGCGACATATTAAAAACACCGGCTTATAATTTCGCAACCTAGAATATAATTTCCTTCAACATTTCTAAGATCTCAGACGAAAATATAACGAAAATATGAATTCAAAAGAAATTTGTTAAAACCATCGATTACCGTTTTGGACACAATTACTCTGTTTATACCGCCTCAGCCAAGCGGCATAAAATTACGCCTTTGCACTGTCGTCGTGATCTGATTGATGCAACTATTCTATTTAAAATTGTCAACAATGTCATTAATGCTCCAGCATGGCTGCATTCGATTTCTTTTAGAGTGCCTCGTCGCCTTGAACGTAGTTGTAGAAAGAGGCCTCTGTTTGCTGTAGGTATGAGTAGAACTTGCTACGCTCATAATAGTTTTGTCAAGCGAGCATGTAAACTTTATAATGATAAACTTGTAGATATCGACATTTTTAACGAAACGTTGAACACATTTAAGAAAAAATGTTTAGATTGTATCTGTGAGTAGGTAACTCCAGCTATATTTTGTTAAATATTATTCTGTTCATGCTTATTGCCTGTACGTTGGTTTCCCTTAGTGGATGTGTCAATCATTATTATACTTAACCACATTACATAACATAATTGCTATATAGTATATATACGAGTACACATATACCCCTACAGAGGGAAGGAAAGGAGGGAGGCTAGTGGTCTTCCAATCCCAAGCATTTGTCTGCGTAGGGCTAGCCTCCCCCTCTCCCATCCCCACACTTATTACCTCATTTATATACATATACACACATAGAGGAACTGTTGACTGGTTAGTGGACAATATAATGGTCTTATATTGTATACCAAAAACCCGATCCCGAGACGCCAGTCGTCGTAGGGCTAACCACTCAACAGTTCCTCTCTACTGCTCATACACACACACACACGCCCACACACACCCCTATACACATACTGTACGCACAGTTACTCACCCTTTACCACACAATTCCTTTACATCATAATGTACGTTTATACCTTTTACGTATGCATTATGTTTACTGCACTAATTTCCTTTTAGTGTATTTTTAATTCTTGAACCTCATGTTCCTTATAACTATAATATTCTTTAGGAAACTATAGGTCTACGCTGTAATATCTTATCATTGTACTGTGTATAACATGTAAGCGACTGTTTGTTTCTATACTAAATAAATAAAAAATTAAATAAATAATATTCATATGATTAATTCAAAAATATTATAATTTGTATTATTACACGACTGCCCAAAAAGAGGAGAGTACATGTATGTATGTATGTGGGTTTATTTATTCCACCATAAATTCTAAATTTTTGAATACATTTGGATGTGTGGAACATCATTTAAATCCTTGCATCTGACCGAGTCACACTGGTATTATTATTTTTTAGGGCAGTCGTTTTAATTTTAATTTTACATAATTATTTCTTGTAACATCAATCACTGCAAAAAAAGCGCGATCAAGCCACCGTTATCGGTCCTGCCTTGAACCAATCACCGCGCTTGCCGGAATATAACGCGTCACGTGAGCACATCCAATTGCTGTCGTTCTTTATTTGAATACTTGATATTTGGGGCCATATTTCTCGTGGAGTTATTATTTCATTGCCTGCAACACTTGTATTTGTTGGCAATTAACTTTTTAATACTGGCTAAGAAAAATGGGCTCATTTCATACTTAAATTAAAATTTGACATTTTGTGTGCGAGTTCCAACTCTTAAAAGAAGTGACTAAAGTCAGGGGAAGTGTTACCCGACATGGATTCTCTAGCTAGTTAATAATTTTTTTTTTTTTGTTTTCAGACATGAATATTAATTACTTTGGCTTAAATATTACAAAAAAAATTAAAATTAAAATACCTATTACAAAAAAAAAACAAAAATTAAAATACCTAAAAAGCAAAATATACAACGTGTTAGCTAAATAACGCAAATCCTCTGGCGGTTCCATGGGCTGACCCTACTAAACGACATTAAAATTTGTCAAAGAACTTCTTGATCAAAAATTCAGTTCAGTTTCATGGGCTGGGTTTTTGCGTGATTTTGCTAATATTATATTATACCTACGTTGTATTAGATACCTGACAGACTTGCAGCACTTGTGGAGTATAATATTCTTTGGACTTACAAGCGTTTCCTCTTTGAATGGCCTGGTTCATGAAAGAAAGCTGCCAACTCTGCGGTTCCATGGGTTCCAGTTGTCATCTCTTATTCTAAATTTAATTCAATTTTGAAAATATTATGAATAAGGAGTTTGTAAGAAAGACGGCGGCGATGAAAAATTACAAAAATCCAAATTTTCCAACTTTTTTTTTTATCAACCGATTTGGATGAAACTCGCGTCAAGACACTATTTTGACAAAAATCTTGATTGTTATTGATAGTGTCGAACTTCAATATCTATATTATCGATCATTATGAGCTGTCAATAATACTCAAATAGGGTTGATAGTTTTGATAAACCTGTCGATACTATCGATGTTTTTCAAGGCCAACTAATAGGTTCAGTTCAAGTAAGTTTTCATTAAATAGCAACTACACTGATTAGATCTTTTTGGCGTATAAAAGATAACTATTTTCTGATGGTGTTCCATTTTAGGCATATTCCCCTTATTTTGAATTTAAAATTTTCGTATTTTGTTTTGAGTAGCGTGTCGCTCTAAAATCGCTGCAGTGTCGCGACTGTCGCGTCGCTGTCGCTCCGGTGTGCACGGTGCCATTTAAGTAACATGAGAAGCGATTCCAAAGCGACGTCGCTGTCGCGTGTGTCGCGTCGGTCTGCGCAGTCCTTTAAATGAAACGACTGTTTGCCTTACAAACATCCAAACATTCACATTTGTAATGTTAGTGGGATTTTCTTCCTACTTATTATTTTACTGGGTCAAGTGGTAACTTGCTACTTACCGCAGTATAAATTAGCCTTAAAGGCGCCTAAAGCAACATGCATACAGTCAACAAAATAAATCGCAAATGGCGATTATTTTAGTATGATACCTGTCTTTATTTTTGTTTCAGATCGATCTGATATTATACAAAATATGAACTTTGTAAAAATTATTGATTACTGAGGCATTTCATTCACCGAACAAATTATTTTTCCAAAAATTTGGGTGTTCTGTGTTTACAAAAGATCACTCGACACTGGCAAAATACGTCTACATTAGACGTGAAGTCATTATATAAAAATACTAGAAAGTTAAATCAAAAATGGTAAACTACAATCTTGACCGACTGTACATTCTGCTAAGATTAATCACAAGTCGTTTAGCTTTAAGTATATCACGAGCCTACTTTTTCCGATGGTGCCTTTTAGCTGTTAAAACATCAGGGCAGGCGTGTAGCAGTGTGTGGTATGTGTTAGAAGGATCGCGAAGCCAGCTCGCTTACCACTCGCATTCTTCACTCTAACGTCTGTTCAGTTCCGACTTGCTCTAAGTGCTAGGAAGCTTGAAAAGTGCACTGTTACATGTAAGGAATATAGCATTAGTCCATACTTTTAAAATCTTGTGATTACAATGTGATTTTGCTGTCTGTACATAATGAAATTAGTACCTAGGTATAAGTCATGTTGACTGCAACTTTTGACTTTGTTAAACAAGGTTGTGTTTTCGGTCAATTTAGATTGATGTTTCAGTTTCAAACCTGTAAAAGCGCTTGGTATGGTAACCATAAGGTTTTCTTAATAACCGGCCAAGCACGTGTTGGACTACGCAAAGTGTAGGGTTCCGTAGTTGTCCAATTATATAGGTACCTACCTGTTTAAGACAGATTAACATTCATCAAAATATTTTTCTATGATATTCTTACTTGTACAAGTATATTTTATAAGTTGGTCTTTTATTCGATAACCTGTAAAACCTACTTGATGATAATTTGCCTTTTAAATTCATCATTGTTCCGATTCGGCGAGACGTCTGCTAAATAGACAATTTTTTTTTGTAACTGAACAATCTGTTTGCGAGCTAGTATTCAGGCCTATGAGTGTATGACCTTATGTGTTTTTTATGTTCTGGCACCTATATGTGGAGACCTGTAAATGGCTTTTTGGTACTACTGTATTTTACTATCAAGTTAACTTTAGCTGTTGGTCTTCCTATTATTAATAAATAAATATGTGATTTTTTCATATTTCCAAATACAACATTCCTAAATATGGACTTTACTATGCATCTTACCAAGATCTTACGGCATCTCGTAGTTATGTGATGTACATAATGCGTTAACAAAATGACACAATCAGATGATACGCCGAAATAATTTTCTAATTTTTCTCTCTTTATAACTTTTATTCGTATTTTGGCAGGGGTGTACTACACGATGGCGGTGATTGGTCCAGCGATGGGCTTCGTGTTGGGCGGCCAGATGCTCAACATATACACAGACTTCGTCACCGTAGATGCTGAGACGTGAGTAACAGTCCTTGCTCTTAAAGAGTATTCTTCCATGCCAAATTTCAAGTCCATGCCAGTAACCATTGAGGAATTCCCTGAGGAGACAAATCTGCAACATTAAGTTTTTCTATCATTAAATGTGTTGTCATGATGTGAATTCAACAAGCATTCAAAATCTTAATGTCGTAAGTTATGGGAGGTTATGGTTAAGTTTCAAGGTCGGTGGTGCAATAATTTGGGCCACTGCTGCCAACCACGTACCAACCAACGTGTATTAAAATTTCGAATTATTATGTTTATTCAACGCTCTTCCGGTGAAACCTGCACACGCGAATAAATACAAAGATTGCGTGTGAAATAGACCAATCCAATTTGGGCCAGTGTGGTCGAATATAGCCTAATCTCACTGCTCACCGCTAGGCTCGAGCCCCTTAGTGGGGACGTATATGAACTGTTGATGAATAAAAACTCTTACATCGTTATTACAACGAACTTTAATTAAAAAACTACCATCGTCGTCGTCGTGTAACGTGTAGCGAAAACGAAACAGCAAGATGCAAGGTTAGATTGTAAGACCTTGTCAACTTTTTAATATTCCGCGAGACGAGGCTCTAGAAAGCTTCATTCAGCCAAGCGCTTTCATCTTATTGTGTGCGCGGCAGCCCTACAGCCTACAGTCACTGAATTAATCTCCTACACGGAGTGGAAAAAAGTAAAGTACTTCTATTATTTAATTTTGTTTGCATACATAAGACATTATAATCTTATTAGTGTGCGTGTGTGTACATTTATATATAAATAGAAATATACACCGTGAAATTTACATCGTTTTGTTCCCGCCGTGTAGTGATAGTACCCGTCAAACTGAACAACTTTTCACGAAAAAAAAAAATCCTGCGTCAAAAAAATTTTTGGTCTCTCCATACAAAGTGAGACTCCCGACCGACCCATTTTGTATGGAGAGACCAAAAATTTTTTTGTCACAGGATTTTTTTTTCGTGAAAAGTTGTTCAGTTTGACGGGTACTATCACTACACGGCGGGAACAAAACGATGTAAATTTCATGCTGTATACAACATTTATATTTACTTACATATATACAACATATCATGTAAAACGATCAATTTAACTTGTCGCCGCGTCCGTGTATCTCTGGGTTGTGGCTGGAAATCAGCGATATCTGCTCTCCCGAGTATGTGTCGACGCTGAGCTGCGACCTTCTTGCACTGCTGCAGCACACATGCATAACCTGGTGTGTCAGGTTATGTTATGATATTCATATTAAATACTAGTTTTAATTTTGTTATGTATGTGCGTGCAGTATCAAATAAACGCTTTATCTATCTATCTAAAGTCAGTAGATAAAATTTCACTAGAAATGTAAGGATCGCACGAAGACAGTTTAGGAGCGTTTCGGCTGAATCTAATCTACAGACGTAGTCTTAGGGTCTGCTCACCCCCTTGAGGATAGGAGAGCTAGTTTGTGTTTTGGTAAAGTTGTTCATTTCAATGGACCTATCATCCCTCTTTCCGCTTTACAGGTATTTCTGTCATCATCATCAAAAGCTCATATACGTCCCCACCGAGGGGCTTGAGCCTACCCTGGATTAGAACGATCAGGGCTTAGTCGACCACGCTGGCTCAGTGCGGGTTGGTCGACTTCACATACAACCTTTCAATTTCTTCGCAGGAGTGTGCTGGTTTCCTCACAGTGTTTTCCTTTACCGTAGGAGCGTTAAATAAACGTATTCTAAAACACATTGGTACGAGGTGGGGATTGAACCTGCGTCCCCCGAACGGAAGACAGCGGTCCAAGCCACTACACTACCGATGTTAGTTGCCTCTAATTTTATATCTGTAACACCCTGTATTTCCTCTATATTTTCTATACCCCCTCTGCACGAGAGCTCTTTGTTACATTCCCCTACATTTGCAAGGCTTCTAAGTACCCTATGAAATTTAGCGAAATATAATTTTCTAAAATAGCTTACAACATACTATGGTTTCACTGTATGATATTAATTGGGCAACTTATCAAGATTAATTTACAATGAAGTTTAACATTTTGCGATATAATTGTCAATTTTGAATGAGTTTAATGTTTTTAATCATTACAAAACAAAACCTATAAAAAAACTACTCTAACACGAAAAAAAACCTAAATAAAACTAAATATACTAAATAAACCTTTTATTATTATTATTATTATTATTATTATTATTATTATAACACGCGCATTACCTATATATTTCCCACAAAACCAACATTTACAGACATAATACAAAACAAAATAACACCCACGCCCAAAACATATTTAAATTAATTTATTAAATCGAATCCGGGAAGTCCAAGGCAGACATACATAATCGTGAACACAACAGATGAAAAACCGTGCTACGACTTTGCTACGCGCTACGCCACCCTGTAGCAGTTTGCTACGTCGTCGTAGCATGCTACAAACAGAAATAGAAGTCAATGAAATTGACTCTAAAATAAAATATAGACGATAATAAAAATAGATACATAATTTAAAGAAGTACATTGAATAATGGATATTCTCCCATGGGAAAAAAATAAAAAGCAACACGATAAATTTATAAGAAAAAAAATATCCTTGTTCTAAGAATATTTAATGTCTGTTCGGAGTATTTTTGACTAAAGTTTTTAAAAACACGTTATTTACCACGGGAATGTATCAAATAGGTACCTTCGGGAAAAATCTACGGGCGGATAGTTACTACGTTCTAAGTACGTCCTACCTAAGCCATGTAATTTTTTTTTTTTTATCTCGCCTTTGATAACCTAATCTAAATCAAAATATAAATATATAAAATGTCTAAATAGTACAAAAATAAAATAAATATAGATGTGTACCTGCTCATATTTAAAATATAAGAAAAACGAAAGATAGATAAAGATGGAAGTATGTAGTTTCAGATACACGGTCAAGTGTTGTTTTCTCGAAGTAGTAAAAGTTTATAGTTTCCATTCATAGTTCCAAAATAGTAGTACATCAAGTAGTATACGATGTACTCAGATGGTATATGGTATATGGTGTACTCAGACTGAATGCTCAGTAAACAAAGGAATTAGCATAATGAAAACACTTCAGGAACCCTCACCGCCATTTGATTGGCTTGTGAATTGATTCAGTTATCTTATGATAATTAGCTTTAACATTGGTTTTGATTCAATTTAGCGCTGCTTACATTTCTGATTGTGAACAAGCATTGATAGTTGTTTGAGGCATGAAGGAAAATACGACAGATGTCTTGATTGAAAGATTGGCGTTAGCGATGGATCGTCTGAACTTTAAAACTTTGATACGCTCCCATAATGCAGTGACTTCGTTGTTGTCAGCTCATAAAAGTCCCCGCTGAGGGGTCTGAGCTAACCCTGAACTATGTATCAGGGCGCAGTTGACTACGCTGGCCTAGCTGGGTGGATTTTCCTTCACCGTAAGAGCGTCGACTCAATGTGTTAGGTATAGCAATACCTACACTCCTTACTCTATTATTTAAAAATGCTGGCATGTGATAAATGCACACTGGCAGCTTTATTTTGTTCTAGAATTGTATTTTCAAATGATTTCGAAACATGTCGGTTTTGAATGTCGTAGGAGGGATGTTAGGTATAGCAATACCTACACTCCTTACTCTGTTATTTAAAAATGCTGGCATGTGATAAATGCACACTGGCAGCTTTATTTTGTTCTAGAATTGTATTTTCAAATGATTTCGAAACATGTCGTTTTGACTCAGTCTAATTTGAGAAGCCCTTCGACATGTTAGTCTAGTACATTAACATTCTCTTTAAAATAAATCATTGTTTTCCCCATAAATTATACCTTTTCTTTTCTACACACCCCACCACTACAATACAATGTACATATTAATTTAAAATTCGAAGGCACATTGGTACGTGGACGAGATCGAATCCGAGTCTCTCTGACAGGAGGCAGCGGCCCTAACTAATATACCCGTACTTCGTTAATGTGTCATGTTAATTAAATTACAAAATTTTTGTTCACAGGATGGGTATTACCCCAGTGAGTTCGGTTTGGATCGGCGCGTGGTGGGTCGGATTTATTTTCTCCGCCATTTTGTGTATCGTCGTCGCTATTCCTATACTGGCGTTTCCTCATGAGTTGCCAGGTAAGAATTAACAATAGGGGACTGTTCCTAAATTTACCATATTTTATAAACTATTTTTAAAATATAGATTAGTAGCAGACGATTCGCGTTGAAAAAAACAGAATCGGTTGAAAAACGAACTTACAGTGATTTTTTAAAGTTTCAATATGCCTGTTTTTTTCAAAAACGATTTTTTGTATGGAGATTATATGGCGTTACTAACAAATGACGCCACAAGTGGGTATGTGCCTCTCTGTCTAATCTTGAATTTCAAACCTTTATAACTCGGTCAATTTTAAAGATAGAGCAAAAATTTTTTTTGTGTTCGATAGCAAAAACTAATAAGTTTGGATTTATAAAACAAAAAAAGAAGTCCGATCCCCTATTCAGAAGATGAAAGTAAAAAAGAAATCGGTAAAATAATTAAAACCTAAGTAGGTATCCAGCAGCAGAGAAACATTATGTCGACTAAGCTTCTGGTCTCAGTAGCTCGTGTCGGCGTCAATAATAGTACTGTTATAATAGTATGTTATCCGGTACAGATTGAACTACTGGGACAAGAGACGTCTAAGGTGCTTTATAGCAACCACAATCTCCTTCGTTCAGCGTTTTTTTTTCACGAACTGTACGCAAACATATTTAGTCTGAGCCACAATCATTACCTACTACTATTATTGTTTAAGAACCTATATGTTATACTATGCTATTATACTTACCTTGTTTATTTCCAGGCGCAGCAGAAATACGGGCTTCAAAAATTTCTGAAGCTCATGAAGGTGCCGCGAGCAAGTCAGCCGCTTTCAGCGCTTTAAAGGAGCTGCCTCGAGCAGCTGTAGCACTCTTGAAGAACCCCACGTTTCTGTTCCTAAACCTCGCTGGAGCCAGCGAAGGAATGATCATATCTGGGTTCGCTGCGTTTCTTCCAAAATTGATTGAGAACCAATTTGCTGTTAATGCTTCAGAAGCGGCTTTGTTATTAGGTTGGTACTTACCTTACCACTTATTTCTAGATTTAGAAAACCAGATTTGTAAAATATGTTTGCCCTTGACTTCGCCTACATGTCATACGATTTCTCGCAGAAGCCTATATTTTAAATCGTAAAAATCTAAGTAGTCTCTGAAAAGGAGATGTCGGTGGAACGTAATATTGTTCTGTCAGAGTTGCAATTTTTCCCTTCCAGTGACGTATTTCTATGAACAGTGTTAATATTTAGGTAAAATATGAGGATCCCATTTCTAATTTGGAAAATTCACGCATACAGGCTTATATAGCCTCCTAACACAGACATACTAATGTCTAAAAGGAGACTTCAGAAATGTTAAACTATGTAAATAAGCGATGAAAAATAAAGATTTTGTATTTGTTTTTGTATAGCGTTTTTTATAACGTTTCCAGGAGTGATCACAGTCCCAGCAGGTGGTGGAGGCACCTTCCTCGGCGGTTGGCTGGTCAAGCGGTGGCAGTTGGCCTGTGCTGGAATCATCAAGCTCTGCGTGGCGGCTACCGTCATTGCTGCAGCCTTCACCTTCAGCTTCGTGCTGACGTGTGATGATTATCCCTTTGCTGGTGTCACGGTACCTTACAGTGCTCCTACGCCACCAGGGTACGTATATAGTGTGTCTGGTTACCGGTGTCCGACCCGTTAAGGCATACAGTATATTAATTGCCAATCAAAATTACATCAGAATTCGCAATTTATGATACCAATCAGGTTATTCGAAAAGTTGGAAGGGTTCTGATAAAAAAAAATGGTTAGGTTAGGTTAGGTTACCCAAATTAGTAAAAATTTTTCGATTTTCACGATTTATTTAAGTACATGCATTTCCATTCAAAATCATTAACTGTCGTTCATTTACAGAAGTAACAAGCACCTGAAGCATCTGATTGTCAGAAAAGTAAAGATTCCGTGCTTCGGGAGACACGCTAAGCCGTTGGTTCCGGCTATTATCTACAGAAAATATTCGTTACATATATTCGTATAGGCCTCTAACCGTTGGCGTTTCCATAATGATCAACCTTACACCCACACGATGAGAAAGATTTCCAGGTTCATGTGCAGTTTTCTGCTGTTTATGTTCTAACCTAACCTGTTCTACAAGCTGTCTGCCCGCGGCTACGCTCGCATTATGTAATATTTTCCCGTGGGAACAAGACTTTTCTCGTAAGAAGTAGGTATTCTATGTGTTAATCTAGGGTACAAACTATCTCCATTTCAAATTTCATCCAAACCCGTTCAAAGGTTAGGCGTGAAAGCGGAACAAACATCAAAATATATTTTCAAATTTATAATAAGTATTAGTGTAATGAGATAGAGTGATCCAATTTCTTCTACTTTTCTTTCAGTGGCGACCGTCTCTTCTCCACCTGCAACCTAGACTGCGTCTGCGCTGATGCTGCTTATGCGCCCGTCTGCGGTGCTGACGGCGTGGTCTACTTCTCTCCTTGCCACGCTGGATGCAGCAGCAGAACCCTCGCTGGCTCAGCGCAACTATTTCATGAGTGCAGCTGCATTAAGAGCAACCTGACTCTGCCGAGTTATAGAGTTGATGAAGGTGAGGGTGAGACTGGAACATCAGCTGTATGACGCATGTAAATAATTTTGTCAGTGGTCTATTGCGGTTCCAGGGTTCGCGGGGTAAGTTGTCCACACGATGAAGAAGAAGATAAATCATGTGCAGAATAGGGGATCGGACGGTTCCTAAATTTACCATATTTTAATAATTATTTTTAAAATATAGATTAGTAGCAGACGATTCGTGAAGAAAAAAACAGAATCGGTTGAAAAACTAATTTACAGTGATTTTTTAAAGTTTAAATATGTCTGTCTCTTTCAAAAACGATTTTTTGTATGGAGATTATATGGCGTTACTAACAAATGACGTCACAAGTGGGTATGTGCCTCTCTGTCTAATCTTGAATTTCAAACCTTTATAACTCGGTCTATTTTAAAAATAGAGCAAAAATTCTTTTAGTGTTCGATAGCAGAAGCTAAGAAATTTGGATTTATAAAATAAAATAAAAAGTTGTCCGATCCCCTATTAAACTGCAGTGTCACGTTTGTACGCTAATTCTTTTTTGGCAGTTATTTTATTAAGTTCTTGGATTAAGTTTAAAAAGTTCTAACTTTAGACTTTACTTTCCTCAGGAGTGAACTCCACGATCCAGTATGAAGCGATAAACAGCATCTGCAGTTCAGACTGCCCATATCTCTGGGCGTTTGTGGCTCTTACTTTCGGAGTCATGCTGTTCACATTCGTCGCCACTATGCCGGCACTGTCTGCTACGTTAAGGTGAAGTGGATATCTCTATTTATCATCATCATCGAGCAGAATAGCTTTCGGTTATATCAGAGGTTTTGGATTCTAATCTCAGTGGGGACACTGTGCTCAAACAAAAATAACTTTGAGACTCCCCAGTTTGGTTAGGATACTGTTGACTGAATCACCTGATTGTCCGAAAGGAAAAAATATACCGTGCTTCAGAAGCATGTGAAGCCGTTGGTTCCAGCTATCTATTAGTAAGTTTATCAATTGTCTGATATTTACCTATAATGTAGTAGTTCAAGTTGAACGCTGTTTTTAGCGGCACTACCCTCAACCTGCTCTTAACGACCAAAGGTTAGCTGGTAGAAAATGCTATATAGCATTAGGTTCGCCTTTGTACATCCTTTTTTGGTGCAATAAAGTATATATCAATCAATCAATCAATTAGTTCGTTACATGGCCGTTCAGAACCCATTGGCGCATGGCGGCTTAATAATTCTCGGTTATCAACCCACACTAATCCGCATCGTCACAGCATCGCTTCGCTTGCGACTTGGCGCGCCGATAAACGTGCGTTTGCGCCTTTCATACTACTCGTAAGAAAGAATACTGACCGACCTTACTCCTCATGGCGATGGCGTGGAGATAAATATGCGATAACCTTCATTCTTATCCTTGGATCCTCAACCTTTTTTTTAAAAGGCACCAGACATTAACAGCCATATTCTCTTCAGGTGTGTGCGGGAAGACCAGCGTTCTTTCGCGTTGGGTATCCAGTGGATTAAGGTTCGTCTGCTGGGCACCATTCCAGCACCTCTGCTGTTCGGATTCCTCATTGACTTGTCCTGTTCACTATGGGGCAAGGCCTGTGACAACACCACTGGAGCCTGCTTGCTTTACGACAACATTAACATGAGCAGGTATGGCTTTCGTTTTACTTAATCTACTTACTGCAAGTACACGTTGATGGATATCCTATTTTATGCATAAATGTGTATAATCTTGTAGTATGAAGCACGCACTAAAAACTTGGTCAAAGAACAAAACTCTGAAGTGCCAAGCAAAATGACTGACCACTGATTGATTCGCTGTCTTACTTGATCCATATTGGTGTCGATTCGGCATACGCCCAACTAAAATTAGTCCTGTCACTTTCTATCATTTTAATTGAAAAGGGACCGAAGATCATCGGTTTTGTTTTTGTCTTTAACCTCACGACTAACTTTGATTAATAGTATTAAATAGCTTATCCTATTCTGTTTTTCTTGTGTGCACCGTCCCACAGTTCCAATGAAGTTTTCTTGTACCCTAAGGTTGCCTGGAAGAAATTGCTACCTTAGCAATAAGGCCGCCTATCTGTACACTCTTTTATCTGTCTTCTGTACCTTCAAGCTATATCCTTGTGTGCAATAAAGTATATTCTATTCTATTCTGTCAAATTTAGTCTTATTTTAGTGTCTTTTTATTCGTCATGGTGTTTAGGTAGGCACTAAAACAAGACTAAATTTGACAGTTAGTCGTGAAATCAGAGACAAAAACAAAACCGATGACCTTCGGTCCCTTTTCAATTAAAAATGATAGAAAGTAACAGGACTAATTTTTAGTTTAGTTTAGGTAACGAACGACATCATTAGGTAACGAGAGTTCTACTTGCCCCTAGCTGTAAATAAGCTGTTGGTTAGTTACATTGACTTCAAGATACAATGTTTTCTATTTTCCAGGTACATGCTAGCCCTAGCTCTGGTCGGCAAGCTCTGTTCTGTGCTGTTCTTCTTCCTGGCGTGGTGGTTCTACCGACCCCCTGGAGGCAAGAGTTCCAACGCCGTGGTACCTTCAGTGGACCTGGTGGTTTGTAGTGAGAAGACCAATGGCAATTGCAACGGCAGTGCTGGAACTAATGGATACTGCAACGCGGCTTTAGAAGCTAGCGATCATTTGTAATTTGGGCTCTAATTCAGGGTAGGCTCGAGCTCTTTGGTGGGGCGGTATGAGTTGACGATCATTTTTAAGGGTTTTGGAATGGCCTACCGCTGCGTCTTCCAGCCCAAATATGTGCGCATATAATTCCTCGATTTTGCAGCACATATAACAAGAACAAGAGTGAATTTAAATTTCGAAAGAGGAAAATGAAGAAAAATAAGAAACTAAAGAAACAAGCAGTATTAGTTGCAATAAATAGAACAAACCACAATCCTTTCACAGGGTGTCAGTACAACGATACTAACGCATTCACTTTGAATGAATCTTGACTATTCCGAAGCAATTTTGTAATGTCAAAGTCAAAAAGTAAATTTTTTTTATTCGAATTAAGATTTTTATAAATCATTTTTCGACGTCAAAGCTATCATGGATGGCACGTTCACTACCAGTGTACGCCCTCTGTGGAGAAGAATGTGTGTCTCGTGCAAGAGTGCGTTGGTGCGAGAATCAGTCGCATTGACCATTGATAACCTTTTCCCATCCTTCAAATCTTGAAGAGGTTTTTCATCATTTAGCTAACACGTTGTATTGGGCATCTAAATTACGATATTACTTCAGTGCAGTAGTGAGTAGTTGTACTGACCGAAGTGAGAACTGCGCTTTAAGCATAATTTCAGGAGTATAAATTAATACTGATATATAACTAAGTTTTGTTGAAGTAACTAAATATAATATCTGTGATGTTGTAGTTGTAAAAATATTTAAAGGAAGTGCACGCATCCAAATAAAAGGATCGCTTTTAAAAACAGGATAAGATAAGACATGTCTGAAAAATGATACTTATCTCTCTTTTTTTGGGATTTTAAGCTCTAATCCTTAATAGAAGTTCGTTCGCCGTTTTCGCTTTTTAAAGGTACCTAATAAAAAAGCGATGGGAGATAGGCGCATTAATTTTAGTGCTGACATAATTACATTCAATTTAAAAAGTTCTTTGAAAGCTACAACCTTATTTGAACGTATCATCCAATCAAATTAAAATCATTCGTTTTGTTCGTCACCTCTCTTGTTTTACTCATGATAACGAAAAGGATAGCTTGACTTTGGGATTGGAGCAAAATTTCCCGAATCTTGATGTTTGACCTTTTAGAGATACTTACATTGCGATGCAAAATAATGAAAAATACAATAGGGGATCGGACTGTTCACCATATTTTATGAATTATTTTTAAAATATTTATTAGTAGCAGACGATTCGCGAAGAAAAAAACAGAATCGGTTGAAAAACGAATTTACAGTGATTTTTTAAAGTTTCAATATGTCTGTCAAAGTCAAATTCAAAATCATTTATTTCCATAGGATGTTATTACATCACTTAGATCCGTCATCACATTTTTTGGGTGAGTTCACTAACACAATGGCGGAATCTGTGGAGAAGAGCTCACCGAAGAAACTCCACAGTCGTCACATCTTTTGCGTTTCCTTTTTTAAATAAAATATTGTCAATTACAAAATTAATGCTTATTACTCGTATATATCGAAAAAGCCTGCTACTCAAACAATCTATTCCCATGGACACCTGTCTTCTAAGTAATCAGATATCCTATACCTTTTTTATACAATTTCTGTTTTATAATTATTTTAAAATTTTCTAAAGGCAATTTTTTAATATCAGTAGGGACCTTATTGTAGTAGCGTATACAATTGCCTTTAAAAGAATTACTAATTTTATGTAGTCGGCTGACATAAGCAACCAACTTGTCTTTATTTCTAGTATTAAAATTGTGTATATCACTGTGCTTCTGAAAATTACTTATATTTCGTTTTATATACACAAGATTGTCATAGATATATTGAGACACAAATGTCAGAATATTGATTTCTTTAAACTTTTCCCTCAGTGACACTCTAGGCCCTAATCTATAAATTGCACGAACAGCCCGTTTCTGCAAAATGAAATATATACTATTAGTATTCGCAGCGTGACTCCACAATAAAATACCATAGGTGATTAGACTATGAAAGTAACTGAAGTAGACTAAAAGTAGCGGTGTCTACGTCGGTAAGGGCTCTAATTTTTTTAACTGCGAACGCTGCTGAACTCAGTCGGTTCGACAACTTATTTATATGAGAATCCCATTGTAGTTTGGCATCTAAAGTAATGCCCAAAAAGACAGTCGAATCTACAAGGTCCAATTTCTGTCCTTTTATAAATATATCTGTAGTTACCGGTTTCACATTGGGTAATACGAATTTAATACATTTAGTTTTCTTTTATATGGCGTTACTAACAAATGACGTCACAAGTGGGTATGTGCCTCTCTGTCTAATCTTGAATTTCAAACCTTTATAAATCGGTCAATTTTAAAGACAAAGCAAAGATTATTTTAGTGTTCGGTAGCAGAAATTAAGAAGTTTGGATTACAAAAAAAGTAATCCCATCCCCTATTATTAGAATTTTAGGCAACATTGTTGAGTCAGCCAATCATTGCCTCTTGTAGACAACCAATCACTGCCAGTATATGAGGTGTTGCTATTACGAAATAAGTTTGAATATTTAATTTCTTCTATTGTATCGCACTGTAACTATCATATTATTGCGTCTAGTATATTACGGCCGCGGCATCAAGACCAAAATTATTTTATTCGAATTAAAAATTTTACAAATCATTTTTCGACGTCAATGCTATCATGAATGGCACGTTCACTACCAGTGTACGCCCTCTGTGGAGAAGAACGGCCAGAAGATAAACAAATACTCAAAACGCTTTTGTTATTATAAAAGCCAGTTCATAAACATCACAAAATATAGTATCTAAAATGAGGCCTGTTTTAATAAAGCCCGCATTCCGAGACGCCAGAATAAATAAATAAATAAATATGTGTGTAATAAATACATCTCACACACGTGATCCCTTACTAAGCAGAGCTTGTACTATGGGTACCAGACAGCTGATATATGTACATTACATGAATAGATAAATACATACTTATATAGATAAATACATACTTATATAGATAAATACATACTTATATAGATAAACAACAACCAGACACAAGGCAAACACAAGTGTGTTGGGAGGAATGGGGGCCTTATTAAAACCTAGGCTAATGACAGTTAAAAGTACAAGTTGTAAAGGCACAATTTTGATAATACATAATTTAGGGTATTTACCAATTATATATTAATTAGCATCACGTTTTATAACTAATAGTGTACAATAATCAGCAAAACTCGATCGTATGTCAACATAAAACCCTTGAGAGACGTAGCTATAATAGTACATTGTGATACGAGGGGTGAAAGTAACTTATTTAGCGCCGAGACGGGGTTTGGGCCCTAATAGTTCGAGGCACTAAATAAGACTTTAACCAGAGGTAAACACTGTGCTTTTCATTACGAATACAAGGAAAGTAAAAATAAAAACACGAATTAGCTAAAGAAAAAATGAGTGACTTCCATATCTGAATCAGATGAACTCATTGTTAACAAAACCCTACAACTCGAGAAACAAATGATAATCGGATTGTTGCTTTCCCGCCTATTTTTATTTTTTGCTGTGGCCGTGCCGGCCAGCTTTTTGAACTATTATTTTTAATTTCCAAAAAAATGTTAAATATTTTACCCAAATCTATTTTATTTTAAAGAAATAGTTGAAAGTTAATTATAATAAAGTCATCTAAAAATATATATATTATTTAATTAATACTTAACTTTATGTTATTTCAATTTAACATTGCGCTGTAATTGAGTGGCAGTATAGAAAGATGGAACATAGTTCAATAGAAATGTGAAATTAGAACCAGTTTTTTCTTTAATAATTTGACAGCTGTCAGTTGAAAGTGATTCTCCCTCCGGGCTGAAAAGTATTACCTTCAATCCGTTCCTTAGGCAACTTCTTACCTACTTTCCGAGTATGAGTAATGAAAAATTATATTAATATAATGTGTCAAAAGAAGATCTCTTGTCGTCTAGAATTTGTATCAAGTCACAAGCCAAGCAATGGTCAATTATTTGACTGAACAATTTGCTTATATTTGTAGCTACGTCTGTTATAGGTTTAAGAGTAGACAAAAATGAGGGTACGGTGTTTACAGACCTACCAGAGTATCTGTGGAATGGCCAAAGTTGGAACTACGGCAATCAGTATGGAAATGTCAACTTTCAGAACTGCCGTGATTGGTTGAATTACAATTTTGTATCACTACTAGCGCGCTATAGCGCCGCGTTTCATTTCACAGATACGTTGGTAGGTCTGTTTTTTTACAGCCAATCAGCAATGGCAACATTAAAAAAAAAACAGTTGCATCATTATTTATTTTTTTCTTTTATGTTGCTACTTGCTATAGTCCCAGCAACGGTTTATGAGCGTTTAGAGAAAATGGTGCGAGTTACTCGCCTTGGGTCTGTACTGCAGCAAAAAAATTATAACAAAATACAAATAATAATATTACCTATTATTATTATCAAAGCCAGCGCTCATAACATGTTGCACGACTTGTATGTAAGTATAGTTGTACAGTCGTGTACAGAATATTTAATTTATTTGTTGAATTTGCAACATAATTATAATTTTAAATGTATTTTGGTTTGAAGACTGATTGTTTAGAGTTAAGGATTATTCCGTTTAACACAAAACAATGAATATTTATTATAATATTTCAATTAATTTCATGTTGATTTTATTATTTTGTTTCTTTATTTTGGGATTTTATCGATAGTTGACGCTGTATGATATCAGTAGGTCAATTCTACTAAATAACTGCAACTGCACGTTTACGCTTGTCATTTGAGTCGTGCAGGAGCAGTGCAGTTCAAACAGACGTATTCTACTAAAATTTCCTGCACTAAAACTACGAGTACACGACTACTGCACTGCTCCTGCACCGCAACTACACGAATCCTGCAATCAACCTGCAATATAACTAATACGGGTCATTTATCATACACATGAAATTGATCGCCTGGGTAGGTGATATTGAGGCGGAACAATGGATTGTTCCTCCTCATGTCCTACAAACTCCTCCTAAAAGAGACCAAACATTTTTCACAATGCAAAACCGTATATTACAAGTTAAACTGTGATGCAAAAGTTGCTCAAGTTTAACTTCAATAAAACTTCAAAAAAACTGCAACAAAACTGCTGCCAATGCCATTCAAATGTCAAAAAAAATTAACAGAATACGATTATTTTGCAGTGAACGTGCAGCTGCAGTAACGTTTTTTTAGTGGAATAGCTATTCATTTGCTGCTGCGCTACTGCAACATTACTGCACTAGGACTGCTTAACAGAATACCGAAACGTCAAAATTTGCTCATTTTGACACACGTCGCGTAGCAGTGCAGTTGCGGTTATTTAGTAGAATTGGCCTTCAGAGCTATTGTAAATTATTAACGACGAATGTAGGTCCATTCACATAGTGTTTTTTTTTATCTGTGCATTTTTTTTAATCTGTTAGCTGATGCCTCTTGCCCTGGAATAACAGATCTAGAACAAATTGAAAACTACTGAAATCAATTTTAGTTTTTTTGTTAGTACTTTATAATTATAAATTAAATAATATTTATTTTAATGCTTTGAATGTGATGATGAAGATGAGTAAAATAGTCTTTGGTAATTATGTGAATAGTTGTGAATCAATAAGTGTCGATAATAATTAGCTAAGTTAGTATGTACCTCTAAGTATTAGTTATATACCTACGAATCAGCACATAAAGCTTAAAAACAGAATATTACAACAGTCCGAATACATTTTGGAAAACTTTTTTGTATGTTTTCTAATGTTTGTAAAGTCAAGGTGATCAATTTTGTAATTGTACAATTTTACACGTATAAATTAAATTAAATATTAAACAAAATTGTTGTTTCACTTTTCACCGCAACTGTAGGTACACTCACGGCGTATTTATTTTTAGTTAGTGGTAAGCTTTCCTAGTTTCACTAACCGTTAGTGGTGTAACGAGGCATTCGTCCTCTTTCCTGTTTTATGACTGGCAACCTTTCTTGCTGGCAATTTTATCTTTCATTTTAAATTCATTTTCAAATTTAGATTTCTTACGTTTCGTTTTTGTCTTTTTTCTGCTAAATTATTCACTTCATGTCCTGATCTCCTAAAGCTTATCTACTATTTATCCATGTTTGTTATTTAATATATAAATATATAAATACCTTTTCTTCGGACTGTGCCCTGGATATTGTCACACTTTATTGTATTTTTATTCTACAACACTCTTCAGTGGGTTCCAATTTTCTGAGCTTCGGAAGACACGTTACACGTTACGCTGTTATTACTGTCGCTGGCCGACAGAAGACATGTGGGTGATGGCTTGATGTATAATTAAACAACAAGGTTGTACAAAACTATTAGTTTATAGGTATCCATGCTAGAGAGCAAATTTGTCTCAGGTATACCCAATGAACTACAATAGTCAAGAAAAGTAAACGCCTAGCAAAGCCCGCTAAAACATAGCACCTAACTTGCACAATTAATTTTGACAGACGACGACGACGACGGACAGGCAGATGTCGCTGCTGTACATTGAAGCTTACTTTCGACGTTCTTACAAACCGAGTCATATTAACATCATTGTACCGCGTATTCGAATGTGGTATGGTATAGTTTTTTACCCGGCTTCTTTGGTATTCATTTGGTGGGGTCAAGTTTAAAACGTAGTTACGTTTCTTGACTATAGATAATTCGTTGGGTATAATAAATACCACTCACACTCATCAACTGAACATAACTCACTCAAGGTTGCGCCTGCGACTGCGGAATGCAGAAACGGTGCGACATCATTTTGTTATTCAAACGAAACTGAACTATTGTTTTTTTTTTCTGTGATAAGGGGAATAGTGTGCGATCTTAACTGAAAATGTATATTTTATCACAATACTTACCGTTATTGTATAGTTGACAACGTCGAGCGAATCTGGCATCAAGACAAACCTACAATGGTTTAATGATGCTTTGTATATTTACTTCTTGTATCATAATAAATAAATAAAAAATAAAGAAATTTTAATTATCATACTTACTGTGAACATATTGTTACGGTCTAGCAGTAGCAACTAGCGCCATCTATCCACAGAGCCGAGAACTATCTAGATATCCCAAGACGCTCGAGAGCTGTTTACGTAATGCGTCTACTCGATGCTAGATGGCGGCTTTGTTCCGGAATGTTCGTCGTAGTGTGGGACTACACTGGTAGTTTCTGGAAGATTCTAGACCCGATTTCGGTGCATATATAAGGCGGCCGGCTCTGCGCGAGTTCAGTTCAGTTTCGAGTGAGCTATCGGAGTGAAAACTTCAAAGCGATCAAGAGCGAAGAAACCTGCGACCTAAGCGATACCTACGGATTACGAGTGACTCTGTGAATTGGATTATAGTGTGATTTGCCCTGGAACCAGTTGTTCATCGCCGAATAAACCCTCGAATTACGTCATTGGTGTTTTAATCCAAATTATCGAACCCTTGTACGTAACATTTGGTGTTGGAAGTGGAATTTGGAGATGCCAGTGACTCCGAGAGACGATACTACCGGCGTTAGAACGAGGGCGCAACTTGCTGCGGAAGCCACGCCTACTCCCCGTGGGGCCACGCCCACTGACCACCAAGCCCCGCCCACCGGACCTCAGGCCACGCCCCCCTGCCCCGCCTACCAAGCCACGCCCACCGGCCACGCCCCCCAAGCCACGCCCACTGGACCGCCCACTAGCCCCGCCCACCAGGCCACGCTCACTATGGAGGCCACGCCCACCATGGAAGCCCCGCCCACTGGCTTGACCCACCGGGCCACGCCCACAGCTCAAGCTCCGGTTAGCAGCCGCATTCAAGAAGCAAGGGCATCTGCGTTCGACTATAGCACATTCATCCTGATGATGGAATGCATGTTCGAGAAACAGGAAGAAATAAAGGAGGTAATGCGCGAGAAACAAGAGGAAATGTTCAAGGAGCAGAAAGAAATGAAGGAAGTAATGCGCGAGAAACAGGAGAAAATGAGCGAGAAACAGGATAGAATGCTGCTAGCCGTGAACTCGGTTATTGATGTGGTTAAAAAATTACAGCAAAATGTAAACCTGTTGGAAGAGCGAGTAGTAAACCTGGAGGCCGACGTAAACAGCGTTAAAACGAACCTCGCTGGACTGCAGAAAGAAGTTCTGCGACTCAAGACTGCAGCACCCGTCGTGTCGAGTGAAGTTGCTTATAGTATCCAGGCACCGAGGGTGAAAGTACCCGCCTACGACGGCACTACATCCTGGGCTGCGTACCGCCAACAATTTCAGACCGTCGCCGCTGCAAACGGGTGGACAGAGAAACAGAGCCTGACTGCTCTCACCGTCGCACTTCGGGGCTCGGCCCTCTCCGTTTTGGAGGTACTGCCCAGCACAGGCAGCACATTTAAAGACCTGATGGAGGCACTCGAGTCTCGTTATGGAGAGCGCCATCTGGAGCACGTCTTCCGCGCCCAACTACGCGACCGAGTCCAGCGCCCGGGAGAAGGACTGCAGCAGTGGGCACTGGAAATAGAAAAGCTCGTCCGCAAGGCGTATCCGTCTGCCGATGCGAAGATGGTAGACTGTAATACGCTGCAAGCATTCGTCGACGGGATCCGAGATCTGGAGATTAGGGCTGCAGTGAGACTTCGCCATCATGCCTCGCTGAAGGAAGCCCTCGCGCACGCTCTTGAAGTTGAAGCCGTGCGGAGCGATGTAAAGCCAGCTCACGAATTGCGGAAGGTAATAGAAAAATCGCAGGGGGTCAAGACGTGGCCACCACCCAAGAACAAGATGACTGGACCAATGTGCTACAGATGTGGAGAAAGGGGTCATCTTCAGTTCGCCTGCCCCAAAAAGGAGACTCAAACGACAAAGCTTGCTGAAGAGATAAGTAAGCTAAAGGAGCGCGTCGAGGAGGTGGCAAAGAGGCAGGAGACCCTATCTCCTGCTGTTTGTCAGGGAAACGAGCAACAGCCAGGACCAAGGGGCGGGTACTGGCTGGCATGGAGAAAGCCCCGGCAATAAATATTTCGCAAGCACGTAGTGGGAAGGCCCATGGAAATGCTGATGCGCTCTCTAGGAGGCCGTGTCCGGAAGATTGTAAGCACTGTGTCAAGCACGAGTCAAAAGAGCTGTTGGTTAGGCTTACGAGGACGAGCCCTTCGGGACCTTGGAAAGATGAGGTTTTCAAGGAAGCCCAAGAAGATGACGAAGATATAAGGCTTATAAGCGCTTGGAAGAAGCGAAGTACAGATAAACCAGAATGGGTGGAGGTAGCCCCTACAAGCCCCACTACTAAGGCATACTGGGCTCAGTGGGACAGTTTCATCTTACAGGATGGAATACTTTACCGGAAATGGGAAAAACCTAATGGCAAAGAGTTTCATCTTCAGGTAGTAGTTCCGAGGGCCAAGGTGAAGGATGTACTGCGTGAAGTTCATGATGGTGTGTCGGGTGGACATCTAGGCGTCAAGAGGACATTAACGAAAATAAGAGAGAGGTTTTACTGGCTTCATTGTCGGGATGACGTGCAGGATTGGTGCCGTAAGTGTTCCGTCTGCGCTGCTGTGAAAGGCCCACCAACAAGAAGTCGCGGAAGCCTTCAACTCTACAACGTTGGTGCACCCTGGGAACGGATCGCAGTGGACGTGGCAGGACCATTCCCTGTAACTGAATCCGGAAATAAATACTTCATGGTCGTCATGGACTACTTCACTAAGTGGCCAGAAGTGTTCGCTATCCCTAACCAGGAAGCTGCAACAGTAGCTTCAAAGTTGGTAGAGGAAGTAATATGCCGGTTCGGTGTACCTTTAGAAATCCACTCTGATCAAGGAAGGAACTTCGAGTCACAGATATTTCAGGAAGTTTGTAAGATATTGGGAATGCACAAAACAAGGACCACTCCGTATCATCCACAGTCTGATGGCATGGTGGAAAGATTTAATCAGACTCTAGAGAGGCATTTAGCGAAACTGGTCGACAACCACCAGAGAGACTGGGACAAATATATTCCTCTATTCCTGCTGGCGTATAGGACCTCGGAACAGGAAAGTACTAAGGTGACTCCGGCATATGTGAATTTTGGTAGAGAACTACGCTTACCAGTGGATCTGCTGACAGGAAGACCTCCAGACGATCCCCAGACTGAGCAAGACTATGTCTCCGAGCTACGAGAAAGGATGCAGGACATTTATGCCATAGTTCGAGAAAATGGTTTGCAGTCGAGCAAGAACATGAAAACGAGATACGATAGAAGGGCGAATACAAGTGGCTTTGAGGAAGGAGCATTAGTCTGGCTACACAACCCGACTCGCCGTAAAGGAAAATCACCAAAATTGCAAGCGAGGTGGGAAGGTCCCTACAAGGTCGTCACCAGAATAAACGATGTTACATACCGGATTCAACGGCAGCCGAGAGGAGCATTTAAGGTGGTGCATATAGACCGCTTGGCACGGTATCACGGCAACAACAGTAACGCTCGGGACGAGCGTAACTAAGGAGGGGGTAGTGTTACGGTCTAGCAGTAGCAACTAGCGCCATCTATCCACAGAGCCGAGAACTATCTAGATATCCCAAGACGCTCGAGAGCTGTTTACGTAATGCGTCTACTCGATGCTAGATGGCGGCTTTGTTCCGGAATGTTCGTCGTAGTGTGGGACTACACTGGTAGTTTCTGGAAGATTCTAGACCCGATTTCGGTGCATATATAAGGCGGCCGGCTCTGCGCGAGTTCAGTTCAGTTTCGAGTGAGCTATCGGAGTGAAAACTTCAAAGCGATCAAGAGCGAAGAAACCTGCGACCTAAGCGATACCTACGGATTACGAGTGACTCTGTGAATTGGATTATAGTGTGATTTGCCCTGGAACCAGTTGTTCATCGCCGAATAAACCCTCGAATTACGTCATTGGTGTTTTAATCCAAATTATCGAACCCTTGTACGTAACAATATGTTAGGACCGTTAGGACTTTCAAATATTTGTATATTTGTTCCGCTTTCACGCGTAAAGTACTGAACTGATTTGTGTGTTTTGGTTGTACCCTGGACGGACACCCCTGAATTAAAACACAGGATACTTTTACGGGAAAGTCTTATTCCCACGGGAAATTTAACACAACGCGAGCATAGCCGCAGGCGGAGTTATTAATAAAAGTCTTCAATAAAAATATTACGCAATATATTCCAACATTAAAAATACGTATAACTTAACAAAATGCGTTCAACATTTCATATCGAAAATAATGTACTTAGCATAAAATTGATTAGCAAACAGATAAGTGGACGTCACTTTACTTAAATATAAAAATGAGATACGGCCTTAGACTTCGATTCCACCAGAGATGTGCGAGGAAAAATAACAAAATAGCATCACTTCATTTTCCTAGCCTCGCTCAGCTCAGCTCTGTTAAGGGCCCCGGAGGCGGTCAAACGGTTTGATTCAAATAAGTAAAGTTTGGTTTGACTCAAACCATTTTGATCGTTTACGAAGGTGGTACTTTGAACGGTTTGTCAAACATTTACGTGTTTGAAGCATGTTTGATGCAATTTCATATTTTTGTTGTATTTGACGCGTCAGAGTAATTACGACAGCGTACAGAATCAGACTGCGCAGAGCCGTTTGACAAACGGTTTGATCAAACACGTAAGGTTCGAGTCAAACCGTTTGACCGTCTCCGGGGCCCTTTAGCGCAGCAAGATTTTTCTACATACAAAACTGTCAAAACAAGCGAGAAATGTGTGCGAGAATGTGTTCGAGAAATGTGTGCAAGGGATGCGTGTGACAAGTTCGTATTATAACGAGGCATTCGTCCTCTTTCCTGTTTTATGACTGGCAACTTTTCTTGCTGGCAGTTTTATCTTTCACTTTAAATTCATTTTCAAATTTAGATTTCTTACGTTTCGATGTTGTCTTTTTTCTGTTAAATTTTTCACTTCATGTCCTGATCTCCGTCAGTAAACTTATCCTTGTTATTATTTTCCATGTTTGTTATATAATACATAATATATAAATACATAAATACCTTATTTTCGGACTGTGCCTTGGCTATTGCCACACTTTATATTATTAACCTCTACAACATTCTTCGTGTGGTGTTCAGCAGCTTCGTGGCGGCTGCTGAGCCACAGTATATCTGGAATGAGTCCGCTACGCATCCTCGCACGCACCACTCATCTGCATACATTTCACAGATTCGCTACGCATCTTCGCACCGCTCAAACGCCCACACGTTCTGAAAGCTGCGCTAAACATTCTCGCACGCGTCATTTTCCTCGCACATCTCTGGTGGAATCGCAGCCTTATTGCCTACATATTTTACTCTTACAAGCAACCCTAGGCTTTATCAAGTTTTGGGTTCTGAGCAATCATACGTATAAAATCTAATGACTCATCTCCTATCAAAGAAACAATCAAAGAAACAATGTAGAATACGCATAAAAAAAATATTAAGTAGTTTTTTTTCATAGTTCATCTGAAAGTATACAAAAATAGAATACTGACAGTCAAAACAGAATCGAAATTGATCGAAAAACAAACTACCTATAGATACAACATTATTAAACAAATATATCTGTCCCTCTTACAAAAACAAAATTTTCTATGTCGGATGTATGGCCCGCGTGACATATGACCTCTCTGTCTAACCATCAACTTTGAAGCCTTATAACTTTGTTTCTGAGCAATCAAATATTATTTTTATGTGTTTATATCTGAAACTTGAAATAATTCGATTAATGAATTTAAAAAATATATGCATATTCCCTATTGATATAAGGTTCGGTGTGCAATGTACAGTTTCATTAGAAAAAAATGCTTCTATTCTAATCCTCAACAATAATGTTAATGGGTTCTAACTTTTAAAAAATGTCGCACTATACTTTTGTATCTTTGTCGTTCTGTACCTATTTATTTTATTACGACAGAGATAAGTATAGTGACGTCGACCTATCTTATAGGAAACAGAGCAGGATAGCAACAGTCTGAAGGTAATACTAAAAGAACTTCACTCCCTGGCTATCATCGAATTCCATCAGCTCACACTTGCCTTTCTGCTCTAGCGCCTTCAGTGCTTTTAAGAGCACGTTCATGTCCAGGCCGTGGAATTCTGAAAGTTAAATAAAAATCGAGTATTACCTACATGGTGCCGTGTGGTGACGGCAGAGTAGAATACATTTGTCACCAACCCCTACTCTTCCCGTGGGTGTCGTAAGAGGCGACTTAGGGACTACACATTGAACAGGGAACGGGTAGGAGCGCTCTTTGATACAGTAACCTTTTAATCTGCGATCCCCAACCCGCCTGCCAAGCGGGGAGATTATGGCAAAACCCTCCACTTAAGGGGAGGAGGCTCATAGTCCAGCAGTGGACTGTAACGGGCCGTTGATGATTACCTACATGTATTTAACAGCCTCCGTGGCAAAGTAGTCGAGAATTGCCGCTCATTACGGCGGTTCCGGGTTCAAATCCCGGTGGGACACTGTCAAGCAAAAATCTCTTTGAAAGACTTTCGTCAGTTTCGTTAGGGCGCTGCGTCACCTGGGGGCCGTTTCACGAAGCTACAAGTTACAAATTACAAGTACAATTTGATGTACATTGCGTAGACAACGAGGTAAAACGATAAGGGGTTCCAATTTTGGCGAATTGGCTACGCAATGCATATCAAATTGTAACTTGTTACTAGTAAATTGTTGCTTCGTGAAACGGGACCCTGATTGTCCGAAAAGAAAGATGATTCCGTGCTTTGGAAGGCACGTTAAGCCGTTGTTCCCGGCTACTGTCTAGAAGTAGTCCGGCTAGAGCCATGTCAGTGGGTTTGTGAAATCGGTTGACGACTTTACAACCTACACGATGAAGAAGAAAACATACATACATGCAATGATATTATATATACATACAAGAGGTAGATATGCCACCAATTATTGTGACCATTGCATTCAGTCGAGCTGTGATCGCTGTCTCTTTCACTCTTACGCTTTGCCTATTTCCTGTCGCACTTATAGCGTGTCAGTGTCGCCGAACAATTTAAGTTGTGCGTGCAGTATGAACGTGACGTATCTTTCTTAAAATATCATTGCATAGATGCATGCAAGTAATTTTATTATACGTAGTACGTAGTCTCAAAGATAAAATGTAAATAAAATACAGTCCACGCGTGAGTTCCAAGGAATCGGCGCTGCTGTTTCGCGTTTATTTGGCTTATCACCTACGAGCCGTCTACTCGCGGCTACGCTCGCGTTGTGTAAGATTTTCCCGTGGGAACAAGACTTTTTCCCGTAAAAAATATCCTATGTGTTAATCCATATAAAATTGTCATACAGGTAATGAAAGATGTGATTGAGAGTGAGAAACTACGAGCTTTGTTATCATTTTGTAAAAAAGACATGATGATGGTTAATCTCATTAACTATGTACAAAGGGCATACGAATATAGTTGATAACATACGTAGATGACGGTAATTAATTTACTATAACCCGTTTTGTTTAATCAAGTTTTGAGCCATTGAGATAAAATTTCTTGATGGAGATCAGCACTCACATCAACATTGTAAAAACAAACAAACTGTGTTTAAAACAATTCTTGTGGAAGTAAGGAGCATGAGTCCAAAAGGAAGATTTTTTAACCAATTATTAGTATATTCTTGTATCACATTTTATAAATGTGAAAATATATTTAAATATTTGTTCCGTTTTCATGCTTAAAGTTACTGGACAGATTTGGATTAAATTTAGAATGGAGATAGTTTGTACCCTGGAATACCTAACAAGATAATTTTTATTGGAAAAAGTCTTATTCCCATACGGTCAGCTAATTTATAATATTAATGAGATAAGACTCACCTTCATCAACTGTGTTATCTCCTTCTCTCAACTCGAACAACGTACAAACTGAATTATTCATGCCATTATTGCAAGCCCAGCTATAGACCATGTTGCCCCATTCATCCAGCGAATGCCAGTAAATCTCCCATACATTTTTACTTTTATCTATGGGTGCCGCGCGCCCTTTCCTAGCCATATCTTCAAGTATTGTTAGAATTGATTCTTGTGAAAGTTTTCTTTCTATTGTAGTGTTATTGAATAATGGTGTGTTTTGTGCTTCTCTTATGTCTATGGTGGACTGTTTGTTCGCCTTTAAATAATCTGCTATAAGCTGTTCCCATGCATCTAACTGTTTTGTTCGGGTTTCTGAGTGCGGCTGAATTCTGTAACAAAGTAATACTCATCATCAACATCGTGTGGGTTGTAAATCAACAACTGACCATACAAACCCTGGTGTCAGTGTCATAGAGCCGCTAAAGGCCACCGACTTGACCAACAGCTTAACGTGCCTTCCGAACCACAGAATCATCTTTCTTTTCAGACAACCAGGTGATTCAGTCTGCAATGTCCTAAACAAAAGTCTCACAAACAGATTTTTGCTAGACAGTGTCCCGGAACCTCCCAGAATACTTATTTAGATATTTAAATAGGCAAGAACAATAAATAGAAAGAGAAGAGATAAAGAATATTTTGTATTATTAAGTAGGTACAGAAAAATTTTCCTTATTATACTGGCAACTACATAAGTACATCTTTTTTTAATTTTTCACATACCTACTGCTTATTTACAAAACATTTTTTAACCACGATAAAATTTAAATATTTAGATCCAGAAACCACAGAGCAGTGTGTGTTGTATATGTTTGCAGTTTTATGTGCTTTTACAAACACTTTTCTTTATAACTGTATTTACAAGTATTACTAAAATTATAATTCAAATTACACAATAACAAGTTTAGCAATTTTATTCCTTTATACTTACACAGAATTATTTACATGTGGAGTTGAGGTGCTTTTCATATATTTCTATCAACTGTTTTTCAGTTTTCAATCTTTTTGCTAAAGTTTTTGCCGCCTTTGGTTCAAGATCTGTGACGGAAACTTTATATGATATTTTGTATTCTCCAATTTGTATGGTGGAGAATCTTTCTTCAATGTCAGTCGAAAAACTGATCATTATCGAACAATCTTTAGCTATAGCTGATATTAAAGCTATAACTTTTGGGTCTGTTGTTGATAAAAACTTTTTCATATCACTTTCTAGTTTAAAATTAATATTTTCTGTTTTTATCCTGTTTACTACAGCTTCAACATATTCAAATCCTGTGCATTTCTTATCTTCAATGGTAAAATCTAAGTTTTCTGATAATCTTTGCACATACAACAACTTGTAAAGAAAATTGTCATGTTTCAAATTATTTTCTTCTGCACAAATAGTTTTTTTCTTTTCAAATTTAGATACAACTGTTGCTGCTTTAGATTCTTCTAACATTATATAATTTTTGTCATTTAATAAAGTTCCAACAATAAAAGTTACAAACATTTCAGAATTGCCAAGAACGGCTATGTTTTTCATAATGTTTTCAAAATCATTTGTATTTAATTTATCACTATAAATTATGTTGCCGTCTTTGAAAAGTTTGAAATTGTTTTGGGGATTCAGTATAAGACTTTTTAAGGCATACTTCATTCTATTCCAGTCACCTGAGAATAAATCTACCGGACAATAACTGCTGATGCCAACAATTTCATTTTGATGTAGTTTTAAAAACTGTTTCAAGCAATAGTAACACTTTGAAAGTTTTTGAAACTTTGCTGATATAAATCCTTCTTTGGGTTTTATTTCAACACAATAGTTTGTTTTAGAATTTGGGCTCAAGATGGTTAAATTTAAGTCTTTTATGGCATATTGACTTAAAACTGATTTGTAGTACTTTCTTTCCTCTGGACGAAGATGAGAAAATTTATTTGCTGAAGCTGCGAGTTTTTCAGCAGGGATCTTGACAATGTCTTGAAGATGATGGTTGTTAGCAGACAACAAGGGTAGCATGAGAAAGTTGACAAAATCCACTGACTCCTGAACAGCCTTGAAATACACAGGATTCCCGTCTTCCTTGATAAGCCGCAGTACGTAATCCGTTCCTAATACTTGTAAAACGATGTGGGCATTCCCTTCGTTAATATATCTCCAGTCTTTGTCCGAAAAATCCATGTTTATAATCCTGACCTAAGCGCTCTATTTTACGATGAGGAAAAAGCTGGTTTACTTACGTAAAAAATGGTGGAAAGCTGTACTGCCAGGGCCATGTTATCTCTGCCATTATAGTGCACAAAATCTCAGACTTATTTTTATATTAATTGGCAAGTTACAATTATTGTTTTCTCGCTCAGAATATCCAGCTGATCTCATCCATTCACCCTTCAGTCAGGCAGGCCTTCACTCACTCACTCACCCAGAGCCAGACCCCAGTTGACATTAGAGATTAGTGTTACCACAAAAAAATAATTTTATTTAGGGTGTATTCCGAAACAAATTTCACGGCTCAAAGTACTGACAGCGATTACTCGCGTACCGATTCAGAAATCGCGATAATACGGCTCATGAGCGAAATCAAAACGGAACGGCATTTGAGCGCACTGAAACTGCTTATAACTCGGTCTTGCCAGATGTTGATTACCGTACCAAAACTGGCAAAAATCTAACTTATTATACGTATTAAAAAAGTATCGTACAGCTGTGAAAACAGCACTTTCCGCATGGCTAGTACCCAAAATAAGAAAAGGTATGCGAATTTTTAAAAATGGAGATGTAAATAGGCACATAAAATAAATAAAATACAAAAAATAATGTTTGATATTCATAGTTATATTTTATCAGATTGCCTATGATATTATCTTATGTGTGCATGTACCTGAGTCAAAACTATCGTAATATATACATAACCTACTCGATACTTTTACTATCGAACATCTGGCAACCCTAACTTACAAAACAGATTGATTTATAGTCGGGCCACTTTATGAAGCGACTTTTGAACTTTCATGTACTTACCAAAGAACGATAACCTTGTACCAGCGTACAAATAAAAAACAAGAAAAGAAGCACTTTTGAAGCATACTTCTTAGATATAATCAAAGAACTTTAAATTTGACACTACTTCTATGATAAATTACAGCTGCTATGTGAGCGCAACAATTTAAAAAAGCTGTACCAAAAATATTAGGCTGACGTGTAAAAGTTACATCGGATGTAATTTTTTTTTTAATTCCCAGTGTTGTCACTATCAGTACCAGCCTGATAGCAGTTATAACGTGAGTACGCTCAAGAGTTACTTTTGAGTATAGTTATTTTGTTTAGGGTGCATCGGCGTCTTTTGTAGGTACTTAAAATTCTGAGAAAAGATAATTAGTTATTCCGTGTAGTCTTGTTAATGTTTCGCTTCAGTCAGTCAGTCTTTCATTTTCGTGCGCAGTGGCTACCCTCTTTTGGACTCTGATCCTGCTTTTTTTTTAAATACCTGTATTTTTTTACTTATCTATGTTTTTTTCTGTTAATAGCATATTTCGTATTTTTTTTCTAATTATAATTCTAAACGGTCGATCTGTTAATTTTAATATGACATCTGCATAATATTTTCATATAATATTATAATCTGTACATTGATAGTATCAAATAAATAATTTTATTTTGTGATACTTCACAAAATGTGTATGTTGATTATTTCTAATAACAAAATATCGTCAACACCGATTGTAATACAAAATTTAACAAAGTATTAAATCATTTTTTTTTTCGTAACTAATTACGAAAATAAGAAAATTTCAAATAGATAGGCATCTTTGTAAGTAAATATAAGAAATGAAAAGGTCTGACTGATATACTAGATACTAGGCAAAGTCAACCATTACACTACGGGACATCATTATTTACGTCACAATGACATCCTTCAAAAGTCGCTTCATAACGTGGCCCGACTTTAAGATATTTCGGTAATTTATCGCCATTTAATAATTGAATAACGTGTTTTTAATTTTGTTCAACCTAATAAATATAAGACACGTTAATTTTATATTTAAACATCAAACATTTAACTTTTAAAAATAAATAAACAATATGTCAAAGTCGAATTTGACATAACGCTTACGAGAATTTCGCTCTGGAGCATGGGCGCCGTTAGCGGAAGATGGCAGCGGTCATGATGCAATCCGTGACGTCATAATGGCTGCCGTAATCCCACTGACAGTGATTCAGTACGCGGTTTTGGTTACTCAAAGTGATTTCAGCGCAAATCGGAACGCGGCCTTAGAGATGCCCAATACGTGGGCGCAACATTGAACAGTAAAATATTTTTGATTTCTAACAATAAAAGCTGTTGTACATCGGAAAATTTGCAATTTGTCGCTTGGTAGTGAATATCAGTAGGTATTGCAAATAATTACCCTACTGCGATGTGTGTTCCCTTAGCCAACTTTCTCCGTCGGAACTTGAAACTGTTGAAGGAGGTTTCATAGCTAGTTATATGTAAACCTTACTTTTTACTATTTTTGATATCTGTTGCTTTGACTGTGTCACTCGTTGTGTAAATACATTATATTGATTCGTTTCTATCTTAGTTTAAATAAACAATCTGCACTCTTTAACAGAAACTTAATAATTTTATTTTATACTAGCGGTCCGCCCGCGGCTACGCTTGCATTGTGTAAAGGTCGGGCCACACTGGGCAACGGCGATCGACAGTTTGCCTATATTTATCATTTATACAAAACGTACGCAAAGGCAAACCGTCGATCGACGTCGATCAGTGTGGCCCGACCCTAAGATTTTCTCGTGGAATAAGACGTTTTCACGTAAAAAGTATCCTTAAATCCTATTTATTAATCTAGGGTACAAACTATTTCTATTCCAAATTTCATCCCAATCTGTTCAGTAGTTTTTGCGTGACCATACATTTAAACAAACTTTCGCGTTTATAATATTATTAGGGATAAGCTCTTAACTTCTCACCTAGCAGCTACATGAATTAAATGTAAAGTGAACAGCACATCAAGCTATACACTGGGGTATTTTGCGCGTTGGTAATAACAACTAGTTTGCAACAAAAATATATAAATAAATAAATAAATAAATCTTTATTTGCAGTAAATGTGGTACAGATAAGATCTTATTGACTATACTGCCGTCCGTTAACTATAATGCCGTTAACAAGCATCTGAGCAATTTTCACTTTTTGATGTTTTCCGAATCAGAAAAAAAAGCTTAATCGAACCATCTTACTCATATTTTTGTATCTTGTTTAGTTTCCGAGATAAAAAAAATAAAATGCCGTTAACTAGTTGGTTTTTGCAAGAATACAATGCTATAACACAGTTAACTTCATTTGCTTAGCTTAATAGCGGTTAAAGGTTTTTAACTTTCATTTCAACCTAAAATTCTATTAAAATTACATAACTTTATTGCCGCTACTTAACTTTCCTTACCTAGAAGAACGTTAAAGCACTTTAACAACAATATTGTTAAGTTTTCTTCTGAGTGGTAGTATTTCAATCCCATACTTAAAAGCCGTTATATGAAAAAACAAGACAAAAATGCGGTTAAAGTTCGATAGCGGCATTTTAGTGTTTTAATTCACGTTTTATTTTATTCAAATTACAGTGGTAATTTCGCTAGCAACGGCAAATCAATGTAAAAATGTACTTATTTTGTAGTGTTTTCAAGACTAAAATGCGGTTAACCCACATTCCTTGTCTAAAATGCGATTAAGCCATCTCCATACCACCGCGAGCAGTACGCAAAGTACTTGCTGCGCGCGTGCTAAGACCTACTTTTCTTATAAGATACCTGTCTAATAGGAAAAGTAGGGTAATACATGAACAAATATTTAGGTACTTTTTACAGCTATTTGTTAAAATATTTCTATAATAAGTTACTTCAATTAAATATGATCGATTTCTTAAATCTATCTTCATGCACGAAATTAGTAGTAATTTTACTAGATGAGCTATAACTTAAATGAATGTATTCATTTAATACACGATCACTTGCATCATCATCATTTCAGCCGGAAGACGTCCACTGCTAAACACAGGCCTCGCACTATAGGTTTATCTGCATAAAATCAAATAAATTATTTAAAACATTAATACCAAATAATACTGAACTAAGACCAATTCTCACCGCTCGAACCGCTCGCGGTGTGGAGGTACCTTTAAGTGTACAAAGTTCAAGGTGGTTCAAGGACACGTTTCGCGAGTGCTTGCGTTTGATTCGATCTCAAATCAATCAGTTCGGCGCAGGAGCTTGGAAGAAACGGACGACGACGCGCAGCGCGTTCGCTCTCTCATCGGTCAAAAGGGTGAATCCCCGTAACTCTAAAACCTGCCTCAAGGTTAGCTTTACACTGTTGAGCTCCCAAATTGAGAGTTTTTTTTACGAGTGCTGTAAAACAGTCTTTCGGTAGAGCAACAATTTTTCTGCCTCTTGTTATTTCTCTCCAAGTTAGAAGGACATTTCTCCAATTAGCTTTAAGAGAGCTGAAATAGCCTACATCAAGGGGTTGAAGTAAGTGAGTCGAGTTTGGTACTAGGCACACAAACTTTATGTTGTTCTCTTGGCAGATTCTTAATGTGTTCACCGAGATGTGAGACCTCAGATTGTCACATAATAATTTTTTTTTTCCTTCTTTTTTTAGAGCAAATGGAAGAAAATGATACTTGAACCAGTCGTCAAAACTCTCGAGATCTATACAGCCACTTTTGGACACCGTCATCCGTGATCCAGGTGGAGCCCCAATAAGCCAGTTGGACCAAGCATTTTTGGCTTTAAAAATAAAGTAAGGGGGAAGGATTTCCCCTGCAGCATTCCCACAAAAGACGGCTGTATAGCACGATTTTGTTGAGTTACGAATCACTTCTGGGTTCCGACATTGTCGTTTAAAAAGCTACTTTTTCTTCTTAGGGTCGTCGTGGAAACCAGTTTCGTCGAAATTAAAGATGTTCTCTGGTGGTACATTCTGGATTTCCGTTTCGAGGTTGTCGAAGAATTTATTTATTAAATCCTCGTTAACTTGAGCGCGGCTTCTACTAATATTATGCCCCAACCTTGCTTTTAAATCTGGGTGTCTCTCTAGAAACAGTTTACCCCATTCCCAGCCCGGTCGAGTTCAAGTATCTTTGTATTATTAAAGTAACATCTTCAATGCCTATCGGGATCCCTCCATCTGCTAACGCCATGACATGATCTTTTATAATGTTTTCTTCTTCTTCACGTAAAGTTGTGGGCCTACCTACTTTTTCTACATGTTTTTTGTTTATTTTATTGTGTTTATTGGTATTTTATATTCTTTGGCAGCAGCATACGCAGTTAGTGTCCCAGATCCAACCTTTTCTAAGCATTCTTCTAAAATAGCTGGTGTGTAGTTGGATTTTGATCCATATCTGTGGGTGCCAGGTTCTGGGACTTTCTTCTTTCTAGGCATCGTGACTCGACTATACCAGCTGAAAAAGTAAAGTGTGTTATTCATTATGTATTTAAAAATATATTTACTGTTTATTTACTTTCGTGCATACGAGTATGTGTACAAATCAATTGTTATTTAACTTTTAATACATGACTGTACTATTTCAAAGTTACCCATAGTAAAAATAATTGATTGCATAAAAAACAGGGTAACTTTGATACTGTCAAAGTTACCCAGAATTTGTTCAAATTACGATATACTAGGATTTTTCGCAATTTTACAGAAGATGCATTATTAAAACGACAAAAATGGTTTGTCTTTCCAAAATAAGATACACTAAAGGTCGCAATAAGTAATTTTACATACCTTGATAGCAGCAAATTTTCGAGTTATCAAAAAAGTTGAACACCGAAAAAACACAACGTTTGCGCGCGTTCGTTTAAACTGTAGTTTTTGACATTTACTTGGTTTGACATCTTTTTTTTAATGCAGTTCGTTTACGAAGGTTATTACGTACACGAATTGTATAAATTTAATATGATGCAGTAAATGTTGCCCACATAAAAAGTAAAAACATATTTTGAGATTTGACTGTCAAAGTTACCCTCGTGAATCAAAGTTACCCCGATTGACTGTACTCATTTACAAATGATTTTTTTAATATGTGCCTTACAGTCAGACTGAAATAATCTACAATAAGAAAATATAATGATAAAAAAATATTCCAATGGATCTCATTTGATTAAGACAATGTTAATGTCAATTATTTGAATAAAAAACAATTTTAATAAAGGATACAAGTTTTTATTTTTATCTGCTTTAATGCATTATAAGGTATTTTCTGAATTATCAACGTTCAAATACTAAGCAAAATTGCCGTTACAATGGAAGGTTTTGTTTTAAGCTGCATTTTAGCCTAACAATAAACACTATGAATAATGTACAAAAAAACATACAAAATTTACAGTGTAACACGTAAGCTTAAATGCAGCTAAGTGCCGTTAACTGCGATATAGTTAAGTAAAATTTTGTGTGTAAAAATACAAAAGCATTACATTTGACATTCTGACGGCGTTTTAGTCCGGGAATCATTATATAAATTAAAGCATTTTACAATATAGATAAAATAATTTAAAATCAAACACTACAACGCCGCTAAGGTAGTCCTAACGGCATTTTAGTTGTGTGTTCATGAAAGAATATTTATAATAATACTTAGTTAAAACGTATAAATTGATTTATTTCAAAACATATTACACATAGAAATGTGGGAGTTTAACTACATTAAAGCTATTTTAAATATCTACGTAATGGTATCATTAAGTCATACATTAGTCATTTAGTTTTCAAACAGCAAGCATTTTTCCGTTCCCGCACTTTAACCCCATTTATCTCGAAACTTGGTTTTGGTACTTAACGGCATTATAGTTAGCGGACGGCAGTATAAGGTATCACACATTTAACTTATTGACATAAGTATGCAAATTTTTGATTTGAGTGAGCTTACGCTAAATTATAATTACTTCCAATATAGGCAATAAAAGCACAATTGTTATAATTTAAGGGAAACAACATTATTTTATAAATTCTGCTACACTATACAATATTTTGCCACATAAATATTTATATAATGAACACTTAAACTGATTTGAGGTTAAAGCTTTCATGTCTTCCGGTTATTTGTTGAAGACATATTGTAACTGTTTTTCATGCAACAAACCGTTGAACATGGACGAATCATCAAATGGTTAGGATATCTAGTCGAAAAACCTACCCTTCTAGTGACAACTGAAACGTCACAACAAAACCGAGAAATTTAGCCGATACACTCTGTAATGGTTTGATGCTTATAGCTTGATGAGCTGTCTAATGTACATTACAGCTTTCGTAATCAGTGGCGTATTATACAGCATCAATGGTACCTATGCCCTTCAGGTAGCAACCGCCCCCGCCAGCGGGGACGCGGAACTAATAGTAGAATATGCCCTTCAGGTAGCAACCGCCCCCGCCGGCGGGGACGCGGAACTAATAGTAGAATTAATTCAGTAAGACCCGGTAGGGGTCATTCTTCTCCGACGCGCTTCTCGCCCTGGCAACGTTCTGGGCCGCGGTCCGAGCCCGTCTGAGGGCGCCCCCAGACACGTTGTCATAAAATTCTTAAGGGGTACGAGCCTTCTGCTCCCCCGCAAGTCCGCGCCCACTATATTACCACTCTGGTATAGATAGTGATTAGGTCCGTCAAAAAAAAAAAAACAATGGTACCAATAATGTGTGCTGGTCTCTCGATCTCCGAAACGGTAGAGATTTTAACGTCTTCTTGCATTATAAATATTGTCGTCTCGTCCGTCACCGTCCGACGTCGTCGTCGTCCGACGCGGGCATCAAACTGGAATTTTTGTGTTCTGGATATCGAGAGATCAATCAGCGAAAAGTGGTTATCAAACTGGCTGGACGTGGACATCTTAGATCCTCTAGAGCCACAAAAACTTAATTAAGGGTAAATAGCCGTAGCTTAAGCTCCCTAAGTAGAATATCCACTTCATAATATACATTTTGATTACTACGCAGTGAAAAAACGTATTTAGTTATTGAACGAGAGAGCGCGAAGCACGAGTGAAGCGTGTCCGTTTCAGTTTAGCCAAAATTGCTTTCGTATGTCTGTAATGTTCTCCTCTACAGGTCACGTTTCTCAACCGATTCTCGTGAAATTTTGTGAGTAGGTTTGATAAATATTATTGATTTTATTTGTAAAGTCAATTTCTGGAAATTTTAAAAAAATTTGGATTTAGACTCGCGAGGTCTACAGCTCACATAGCCACTAGTGCTTAGAAATGTAACTGATATTCCCTATCCTGGAAATACTATGAAAAAAATGGCTTCGATTGGTCGGATTTTAAGTCCAAAATCACCTCATAGGATATACAAATGACAATATGACAATGAAGTAAATAAACGAACTCAAGAGATACATTTGTGTCTCCGCACCCTGGAAGACCTATGAAAAAAATGGCTTCCAATAGTCGGGATTTTCATTCAAATTTACCTCATAAGATACACAAATGAAGCCAATCAGGATGTTTGCTAGCTTAAGGGTAAGAAGTCATTAAGTTTCTAGTATAACGAATGATTCTTCTTCCGGAATTTACGCTAAATGGCGTATTGTATTGACATAAATAAACGTGGTTTATTTAGAAGAACTGACCAGATAGTCCGAGTTATATCTTGCCTCTTGCTTGGGGGGGTCATGACCCCCTTGACCCATTTCTGTTTCTAAACGAATGAACGAATGATTCTTCTTTCGGAATTTACGCTAAATGGCGGATTGTATTGACATAAATAAACGTGGTTTATTTAGAAGAACTGACCAGATAGTCCGAGTTATATCTTGCCTCTTGCTTGGGGGGGTCATGACACCCTTGACCCATTTCTATTTCTAAGTATAACGAATGAACGAATGATTTTTCTTCTGGAATTTACGCTAAATGGCGCATTGTAATAACATAAATAAACGTGGTTTATTTAGAAGAACTGACCAGATAGTCCGAGTTATATCTTGCCTCTTGCTTGGGGGGTCATGACCCCCTTGACCCCCCCCCCCCTATAATAGGCGGAGACAGGAGGAGGGGGGGGGGGGCATGGTCGTAATAGTATGTCTGTAAAAATATATCTAGCTGTCGTGTGTGGTCTCCTGACGATTTTATGGAAAGATGTAATGAGATGTATCGTGCTTAATGTATATCTTTACATTATAGCTGCTGTGTGTGAAGCCCTTTATGTACATCACATCATCTATCACTTTCTAACCTTGCTTTCCAAGACGCGCTGAAATCGATTAAAGCACCCGTAATAACTCATACTTTTTTTGCTTTTGTGATCGCTGACGGTGCTGAAAGTCTGATTCGGATTGCGCCCTAACTTGTTTGTATGATTCTCAATTTTCTTTTTTTCATTATTTTACTTCGAACTGTCTGTCTAGTTTTATTCTCAATTTTCCTAATGGTCACACTGATTTTTAATCTGTGGGCTTGGTTTGGTTGTTGTTGACATTGAAGTTGTCTGACTGTCATTTGACAAAATCGAATTTGCACGAATTTTGGCTTTTATTCAAAAAATAACGCTGAAATTTCATAGTTTTAATTTTTTTAATGTTATTTTAGTCGTATTGTTCAATTAGGGCAGTTGGTAAAATGATAACTCTCAACAGAAAATTGAAGAAAGAGCACACGGAGCCTAGGAACGGGATCACCGCGGAACCTTGCAAAAGAATCTCCGTGAGGGATAAGTTGTTGGTGAAGGAGGTTCAGGAGATGAATGAGAACCTTCCTACGACGTGTACGGTGACGTTCCTAGATCCAAACGTTCTTAGCGAGTTCATTCTCACAGTAAAGCCGGACGAAGGTTACTGGAGTGGTGGCAAGTTCAAATTCAGCGTATTTGTAACAGAAGACTATAATATGGCGGTGAGTAGGTATACAATACGAAATTCTTCGTTGATACCGAGAATGGTTCAACTATAGCTACTCTACATGACATCGATATATAAGCTCTTTATTTTCTAGAACTCATAAACAAACTTAGAAACCTACATTTGTATGCTTTATCATCCCAGCTGAAAGACATTACTGATTACCCTTTCATGCAAAAACCACTGAACGGATTTGGATGAAATTTGTAATAGAGATAGTTTGTATCCTGGATTAACACATTAGATACTTTTTACGGGATAAAAGTCTTATTCCCACGGGAAAATCTTACATAACGCGAGCGTAGCCGCGGGCGGACTGTTAGTTTATTATATTTATTTAGCTTTGTATTATGTGGGTTGTAAATTTAATGACTGAATGAATTTAATCTAAAACCCTGGTGTGAGTGTCATTGAACTGCTGATGACCTCTGACATGGCTCAAGTAACAACTATTTTTGTACATTATAGCTGGGACAAATATCTGAGAAACACATTTTAGTAGGTACCTACCTACAATACAATACAAATATTCTTTATTGACACCAATCAAGATTACAAGAAAACATTTTTATAGTTAGTTGAGTCAATTAGGCGGCCTACTACCTACTTAATTTTAGCATTGATGTAAAGGAGAGTCAATAATCTTTGTTTATGTTAAATATTTAGAGTTGTATCGGTAGAGGCTTAAATTGTTATTCTTTTTAAACACTCTTTTAAATTATTTTGAGTTTTTACATTATATTTCCAGTTTTCTGTTTTGTGCAATAACATACTATAACTATTCTATATTATATAAAAAATATTATTATTAAACACTTTATTGCACAATTTTATTATTTAACTCTTTAACATAAAAAAAATGTTTATTATTATAAATTGTTCTAACTAGATCTTTTCAACACTTTCAGCCACCAAAAGTGAAGTGCTTAACAAAGCTATGGCATCCGAACATCAATTTAGATGGTGACATATGTTTATCATTACTGCGGCAGACCTCTATAGATGAGCATGGCTGGGCCCCGACGAGAAGACTGAAAGATGTGGTGTGGGGGCTCAACTCCTTATTTACGGTGAGTATCTTTAAGTTGAAGCAGCATATTGTATGACCCTTGGTCAATGAGGAATAAAACTGGAACTCAGTGGCACCACAATCGACTAAAATGGGTGCCCCATTGAAGAAAGAAAGAAAAATTAATGTCATTTCGTTTATTTATTTTGTTTAAGATGCTTTTGACAAACTTTTTTTGTGTACACAAAGGTGCGATTTCTTTTTTGTATTATTCTATAATAATAATCTTTGCAAAACTATCAATCATAGATTAAGAAAACAATAATAATATTTACTACCTTTGTTTTTTTCTTTGTAAAACCATGACAAGCCAAATTATCAGAGTTTTTCTAAGGATTTGTAGTGTTCACTGAAGATATTGACCCATAGTTAATTAATAAAGGCAGATTGATGGTAGATAAGATACAAAATGTGGATAATAAAAACAACATTATAATTTAGGTGCTTTTAGTCACATGCTTGTAATAAAATAGCAGCGTAATATCAGTGTTATGAACATTACTCCTATAATTTTAAATTTCCTGTTGCAGGACCTTTTAAATTTCGAAGACCCTCTCAACATAGAAGCTGCAGAGATGTACAGAAAAAACAAAACGGAGTTCCAAACTAAGGTGCAAGAATATATTGGTGTTATCAACAACGGCAAAGGGAACAGATGAAAGTTGTGATATTCACACATACTTGTAGCCTCATTGACTTTACTATATTCACTGCATTATCTGGATTATATAGGCAATCTAATTAATACTCTATAAAGTGATAATAATATTTTTGTGTACAGATTTACTCAGCACTTTTCTTTTGATTAGGTTTAGGGCTTGCGCACTAAAGCTGCTGGCACTATATCGCTTCATAGGTTTGCTACTGGCAGGCCAATAGTAAAGGCTGGTTTCTGGACTGTGATTGTGTAAACAACGATTTTAAGTCAGCATTGACCCAACGGTGCTGTACTGACTTGAAATTAATAGGGGATCGGACTACTTTATTTTTATTTTATAAATCCAAACTTCTTAGTTTCTGCTACCGAACACTAAAAGAATTTTTGCTCTATCTTTAAAATTGACCGAGTTATAAAGGTTTGAAATTCAAGATTAGACAGAGAGGCACATACCCACTTGTGACGTCATTTGTTAGTAACGCCATGTAATCTCCATTCAAAAAATCGTTTTTGAAAGAGAACGACGTATTGAAACTTTAAAAAATCACTGTAAATTCGTTTTTCAACCGATTCTGTTTTTTTCTTCGCGAATCGTCTGCTACTAATCTATATTTTAAAAATAATTCATATAATATGGTAAATTCATAAAATATGGTGAACAGTTCGATCCCCTATTATTTACATGATGGCAGTAGTGGGTCAGCGCTGACTTGCTCACTGGCTGCTGCTGTTTTAGTGTGTAGACCTCTTAAGGGCTTTACATTGCAGCGTAAGATGACATAACATTACAGACCTGCCAGAGTATTGTGAAATGGCCAAAATTGGAACTACGGCGATAAGTATTACAAATTTCAACTTTCAGAACTGTCATGATTGGTTGAAATACTACGAATAACAAACTAGGTTCACATTCGTAGTTGAAATATAATTTTGTATTACTACTAGCGCCGCCTTTAATTTCATTGATGAGTTGGTACAATTTGGCAAAAAAAGTTTGGAGCGGTGACAGGTGGAACTAAATATTTAGTTTGCTGCCATTCATGCTGGGTTGCTTTTTATTACCCCATTTGTATGCCATGTTGATTGTTATTCGTTAATTTTACAATATTTTTTATATTAAGTAATTTTTCCTTTCCTATTTGACTAAGAGGTGGCCACAAGTGCGATAGAAGCGCCCTCAGTTTTTCCAAACTCTTTTTTGTACATAGCTCCATAGCTTAGTTGGTAGTATGCCTGCCTTCGAAGCACAGGGTCGCGGGTTCGAATCCCGCCCAGGGCAAACATTCGCGTGATGAGCGCTTGTGTTTGCCTTGTGTATGTATGTATCTATCTATTTATGTAATGTATATCAGCTGTCTTATACCCATAGTACAAGCTCTGCTTAGTTTGGGATCAGATGGCCGTGTGTGAAAATGTCCCCACATATTTTATAGCTGGGGCTACCCCATGTGAATATTAACGCCACATCGATAAAAATCATAACGTGAAAACATATTTTTAGAACTGTTTAAATCAGTAAGCTATGGTTAATAGGGAATTATGCATAAGAAAATATTAGTTTTTTTCATAGTTCATCTGAAAGTTTACAAAAATAGAACACTGACAGTCAAAACAGAATCGAAATTGATCGAAAAACAAACTAGATACAACATTATTAAACAAATTTTCTCTGGCGGATGTATGGCCCGCGTGACCAATGACGTCACAGGTCACGTCTGCCCTCTGTGTCTAATCATCAACTTTGAAGCCTTATAACTTAGTATCCTCTTAGTTAGTATCTGAGCAAGATATTGTTTTTTTTTTTTATGTGTTTATGTAGAACTTGAAATATTTCGATTTAAAAAAATGTGCATATTCTCTATTCTAGTTACAGATAGCGAAAGTGGGTATTATAAAATAAATTAGGTATTATAAATTTCTAAAAATACTGCACTTCAAATTGATCATACAGATCTTTTATATTTAGTGTTTTCAATAAGTTATTATTTTTTATCGATGTGGCGCTAGTGTTCACAGCACCTTTATTGTATCAATGAATGTATTGAGCTTTGGCTTAAAGGTCGTGTAACCAGGCCATAAATATATTTAAAAAAAAATTGTATTGAGCTTGCGTCATGTAAAAAAAAGAACGCTGGTGGAATGTGTTACATACAAACGCGTACAGTGGTACATAAAAGTAACTTCCTACTATTTCATAATGCTAGTAAAAATAAGAAGTAAAAAATAGTAATATTTATTTACTCTCATATATCGTAAAATTCTAATTACAAAATCCAAAACGGTTTTATATTGACACACTTTATAAACACAATACCGAAATTTAAAAATAGAATCTAACACAGTTCTCTCTATGAAAACGATGTCATAAAATATTTTTTTTGTCATTATGACAGTGTTTGGCCTGGAAACCTTTTGGCAAAAAGTTGTCTGGAGCGCCCGTGAACGTACCCCTGTGTGTGGCAGCGCCCGCTTTAGCGCATGCGTAGTGATATGCTGGGTTTTGGCGCCATTCCTATGTTTTCTTGTACTGAATTTTGGTGGATTGTGATGAGAATTTGACTCCGCCCGATATTTTAAATGCGGCGACGGAAATGACTCATAATCTTTTACCAGCAAAGTTGAGAAAATTATAATATGATAAATGCTATGAAATTTTATGGAATGGAAAATACAAAAAAGGCTACTTCGTTTTTTGGGTAACTTTCATCTTTTATTTAATAGGTTCAACACCAATGTATGAGAGTAGATAAAGTATTGTATGAAACTGCACATAACTAGGTTTTAATTATTTTTTATTTATTTTGCAACAGTTTCATAAACTACTATTTACCTATCTATTTTTATAACATTATAAAACAAAAGAAGCACTGATGACTGTGCCCTTGTTCAAAGTGCTGTACAATTTTTGTTCTAAAAATTCGCCTCATTTCCCTTCGGAACTGTTCCGCTACAAGGTAAATTGACCCTTAATGACTCCTAAGTCTTCGTGAATATTTTTAAAGTTCAATTCATGTATTCATATTTCATATGCCAAATAGTTCGTGTATGTATTATTAATTATTATAAATATTAGTGTATGTTCAAAAACATGTTGTAATATCATTGTACTATTGTAAATACTTATTACTTTGGGGTCACATTCGAAATTCTTACCTTATAAGATAGGTACTTATTACAGTGAATAGTGAATATGTTTTTTTATGATTATGTTTTCAAAATGTTACTGCATGGGTGTGTTCCGAATCAAGCTGTCAGCCTGTATGTAAGCATACGCTTAATAATTGTTTTTCTAAATAATTTCGATACTACTATTCATTCGACCAGAATATTATAGTTAATATACATTCCGCCGTGTAGCACTATAATGTTATTAACTATCTCATCTTATAGCATAAGAAATTATATAGGGCCCGTAATTAAAAAAATGCGTTTCTTTAAGCATTGAAGTTATTAATTATGTGTGTTTGTCAAAGGTCTAGTACTTTTAAAATAGCAATATCAAGTCAATAAATAATTATTGCATAGTAATTAAGTATTTTTTTATCTTAAATGAAGGAAGGTCAATCATGTGAAATACTATTTTTTATTTTTTATCTCATAAACAATAAAACACTGTTTTATCAAATAATGCTCATTTATTAATCTCTTAATTCTAGAGCATCAAGTACCAATTAAGTAGTATAAAATTGTATACAATAAATAAATAACTTAACAAATATAACAAAATTTTCGTAACAATATCTTCATTATGACTAGAAGTTCGCTTGATTATACAAATGTAGATGGTTTTAATGAAAAATGTATTAGATTTGATTCTGCTTTTTGAGTAGACACTTGAAAACATGCCAATCAGACTCGATCCTTAAAAAAAAGTAATTTTTATCGAACTTGTTTTTCTCCAAACTAACACTTTCATATAATTAAGTTTTCAAGTGTGTACAAATAGTACGTTAAGGGTCCACACCTCACGAGTAATTTCAAAAACACAAGTAGGTAATTGTAATTTTGATGCAGAAAATATTAGCAAATTAGAGTAGGTATAGAGCTTAAAAAAAACCCAATATTTAGCTCGTAATAAAAAAAAAGAACCCGAATTCCTTTTATGTATTTTAAAAATCGTTAATGCATAATGATGACCCCTAACGATGTTCAAATGAACTCGAAAATTGACATGTAGTTGAAAATTCAATGCGGTTAAGACGTCGCGCCACGAAAACGATGTTTATATTACGAATTATTACTTTTACAGTGACAACTTCACTCAACCACCGTAACATTGATAAATTCGTACTATACCACTTGCGCCAGAACATTCAGCTTCATATCTTCAGGACAATAAACACAAAACCCCATAGGCAAGACATAGACAATTCAGTGGAGTGTAACAAGCCATTTTCTTTTAAGACAGTTGTTTTCTTCCTCAACAGATGTCGCCATTGAATATGATTAGAATTGACATCAGAAGTGGGATAAGTGAACTATCCATTACCTACGTAAATAGGTTATCGGACTGTCCTAAATTTACCATATATTATGAATAATTTTTAAAATATAGATTAGTAGCAGACGATTCGCGAAGAAAAAAACAGAATCGGTTGAAAAACGAATTTACAGTGATTTTTTAAAGTTTCAATATGTCTGTGTCTTTCAAAAATGATTTTTTGTATGGAGATTATATGGCGTTACTAGCAAGTGACGACACAAGTGGGTATGTGCCTCTCTGTCTAATCGTAAATTTCAAACCTTTATAACTCGGTCAATTTTAAAGACAAAGCAAAAATTATTTTAGTATTCGATAGCAGAAACTAAGAAGTATGGATTTATAAAATAAAAAATAGTCCGATACCCTATTAACTGAATTCTGGTAAATTTTCAGTTTGTACTGTCTTTACCATAACAAACACTTAAATATTTTTAAAATCTATGCGTTTTAATAATACCAGTCTCTTCTCTACAGGGTTAAGTGTTTATGGTCATTTCAATGGCTGGAGAAGTTGGTCATTAGTTCGTCCTGGATGCTGTTGGAGCGTGTGAGGTGTCGAGGTGATATCTGGCCGAACGCGCTGCTAACCGTGTCGGCTTGCGACGCCTCGTGGGACTTCCTCTCGTGGTATTCGTCGGAGAATTCCTGAGAACACAAAAGTGCTTGTAAGATTTTTATTAATGTAAATACTTGGTTGGATGTTTGTTAGCACGGTGCCTCCGATTTCAATGAATTCGTGAGGAAACCTACACACTCACTGGGCCAGTGTGGTTGACTATGATCTGGGTAGGTTTCATCATCATCATCATCATCATCTCAGCCGGAAGACGTCCACTGCTGAACATAGGTTTCCACCGTGAACGGTCCTGCGCTACTTGCATCCACCGGCGCCCAGCAACTTTCACCAAGTCATCTGTCCACCTTGTGGGAGGCCGTCCAACACTACGCCTTCCGGCCCGTGGCCGAGAACCTTTCTTCCTCATCGGTTATCAGTTCTTCGAGCTATATGGCCTGCCCATTGCCACTTGAACTTACTTAACCTGAAAGCTATGTCGATGACATTGGTCTTTCTACGTATCTCCTAATTTATGATTCGATCACGTAGTCTCCATCGCACGCTGAGCGACCTTGAGCTTGTTCATGAGACCAATAGTTAGCGACCACGTCTCAGTACCATAGGTCATTACTGGCAATATACACTGGTTAAAGACGTTAGTCTTCAAACACTGAGGTACTCGTATTGTACGTTCGAATATAATGAGCTGGTAATAAAGATGGATCAAGTCACTAGATTAACACAAATGTTACTTTTTATCACGGGAAATTTTCTAAGACAGTCTAAAGTAGGTGTGAGAGACGTGGGTTCGATCTCCGCCATACACCAATCTGTTTTCGAATTCACAAAACATCGTGAGGATACCTGCACACTCCTGTGAAATCATCAACATCAACGGCCCGTTACAGTCCACTGCTGGACTATGAGCCTCCTCCACTTAAGTGGAGTGTTTTGCCATAATCTCCACGCTTGGCAGGCGGGTTGAAGATCGCAGATTAAAAGGTTACTGTATCAGAGAGCGCTGCTGCCCGTTCCCTGTTCAATGTGTAGTCCCTAAGTCGCCTCTTACGACACCCATGGGAAGAGTGGGGACCACACACGGCACAATGTCTGCACACTCCTGCGAAATGGGCCAGCATAATTAAATAGAGCCTGATTATCTTAACTCAGCATAGACTCGAGCTCCTCGGTGGGGATGTATATAAGCTGTTGATGATGATGAGCAACTTGTTCTATGTTTACCTTTAGTCTGTTCCCGAGGAAGACGGCTCTCTCCCGTTTCTTGTTCATGAAGTCGCTTTGGGTGAGCCACCGGTGTTCGTAGCACTCCTCAGCCGTCGGCCGCTTCAGAGGCACCTTCTTGAAGAGGAACATCAGGAATCTGGTCGCTTCCTACAGGATAAGGTAAGTGTAATGGTTATTCTGTTTAAAACGTATTTTAGTACTCTTTTATAGTTTGAATCTTCGATACATTTCTGTATAGTGTACTATTGCAATAAAGAATATATATATTCTTTATTGATTCTTTATTTGTACCGTTACCTATTTAGGCGTAATATATCGTCTCAATATCTACTATAATTAAAAACTGACAACTTTTCTATATTAGCAAACATGACATAAGTAGGTACTACACGGATCAATCTAAATAATTCCTTTAACTGCAGTAAAACATCTGCTTTATAAATAAAAAAAATACGGACCGGAGTAATCTCCTTGTAGAGATGCTCGAAGCGGTATCTGACGAAAGAAATGTTGGCCTTGGTCTCCGCATCATCAGATCCTCGGAACGGAGACACTCCAGACAACATGATGTAAGTGAGCACGCCAAGAGACCAGATGTCTGTTTGAGGGAACGCAGGTTCGTCGTTCACTATTTCTGGCGCTGATAAAAGAGAAAATGACGCATTTAGGATCAATATTAAACAAAACTCGGAATGCGTATGAGTTTTCGTGAGTTGCTAGTTGCTATTGCTATTAATTCTAGGGGTAAGAGTCTTCTGCTCCCCCTAAAGTCCGGTTACGCTAGATACGTCGATTTTGCGACACACGCACTAGATCCATTAAAAAAAAAACAAAGGGTTTTCGTCATATCGCGATTGTTTTGTGAGCATTATCACCCTTATCAGCCTGTGGTAGTCCACTGCTGGACGAACGCCTCTCCCAAGGCCCGATCTTCGGTGGCACGCATCCAATAGCTGCCAGCCACTTTCCATGAGCATATAAAACATAACCCACGAGTCGTGGGCCACGACATTCCATTGAGCACCTTTTTCTGTCTGCCAAATGTGCTGAGAATTGCTTAGATAACTTTCTCCTAAATTAATGGAGAACGTTTTTTGGTTTCTGTAGTCAAAAAGGAACCCTTATAGTTTCGCCATGTCCGTCTGTCTGTTTGTCTGTCTGTCCGCGGCTTAGCTCAGAGACTCTTAGTACTAGAAGGCTGTAATTGTAAAAGCTGAAGAATAAAATCTTAAAAAATAATAATTTAGGGTTCCTCTGGTAAACGTGAAGTGGAGGTTATTCTTTTTATTCACAACTACCTTATAGTGTGAGGTATCGTTGGTATAGCTTTTCAAAAAATAATGGAGGTTTGTTAAAACTATTTTTCGATGCTAGTGTACGTTTCAGAAATATTTCGTTTTAAAGTGCTTATATTTGTTAGTCAAGTGTCCCCCCTCCCCTACCAGCAAAACCGTTGTATTTGGAAATGTGAATAAAATCACGGTAGTAGTATATGATGACTTTAAAGGAAAACTATCAAATCAACATCAAGTAGGCTTTACAGATTATTGAATAATAGACCAACTTGTAAAATGTACTTAAAAAAATCGGTACAAATATCATAGAAAAATATTTTGATGAGTGTTAACTGTCTTAAACAGGTACCTTAGTACTATTGGACAACTACGGAACCCTACACTTTGCGTGGCCCGACACGTGCTTGGTCTTTTTTTTATAACTTAATTCTTACCTTTGTAATCCAAATCGCCAACTTGAGGTACTCTGGTTCCAAGCTTGTTCACTTTGTGTGCTAACCCGAAATCGATGAGCTTAACTTGAATAGACCTAACTGATGCCATCACTATGTTATCTGGCTGAAGATCCAGGTGGCAGTATCCTCGCCAGTGCAAGTACTGTAGGGCATCCAACATCTGTGTAACGATGGTAGAGACCATTTGTTCTGAGTAATCGTGACGGCTTGATAAGTATGTCAGGACATCAGCTCCTTGAAGCTTTTCCAAGATCAAGGCAGCTACAGGAGATCCAGGTGCCTGATAAGCTCCGAGTAAGTTCGATATCCTCTCGTGTCTAAGTCTTCGTAAGCATTCAAATTCCCTTTGGATCTGGACTTCAGTTTCTGGTCTTACTTCAAGGATTTTCGAGACAACGACATTGTCGTTTGACCTGTCGACACCCTTGACTACTATTGAGAATTTACCGCGCCATAGCTCTGATATGAAACTGAATCGTTCCGTGAAGGCCGTAGATGTGTCCCACTCGATAGGGCTGTCTTCCGTATTGTAGTTTAGTTTTGGTTTCTCTTCATCTACATTGATTTCAGTTCCAGATTCTGTCATTTGCTGCAGATGCCTCATCGCCTTTGTTACTTCAATCTTAGGTGCGCCAGATTCCTTAGTCTTTACTAGGTGGGTTGGTATACCTTTGTCACTCCACCCAATTCTGTTGCGTGAAGACAGTCTGAATTGATAGCTGCTGTCAGGTTTCAGTTCTCTGATGACGAAGAATTCATGGTCGATGTTGCTGGCGACATCCTTCCATTCTAAACCATCACCTTCTTTGTACTGAAGACTGTAGCAGATGACTGGAGAGTTGCCGTCGTATTTCGGTTGCTTCCATCGTAGAAGGACTTCAGTGTCGGAAATTTCGGCAGCAGTAGGGCTGTCCGGAGCATCAGGGTTAGTCGCTTCAACAACTCTGGTTCTCGCAACAGTCTGTCCAACTTTATTACGGGCAACGACCTTGTAGAAGCCAATATCGTGGTGCATAGCTGGGTCGAAAATGAGGGTTGATCTTCCTTCGTCATCTTCGATGATCTTGATGCGTTGTCCCTCGGCAATAACCATGTCGTTCTTGAACCACTGAATTCTGGGTTTGGGATCTCCAACAGCGTAACAAGAAAGCTGTGCTGGTTCGCCTTCTCTAATGGGTAGAAGCTGTGGCTTTTCTCTCAAGAAGGGCAAATGTCCGTCTCTCTTGGACTCCATATAAGCCTGAGCTTCTGCGTAGCTGTCCAGTCTAGTTCCGAGTTCGTGTTTCAGTCTACGGATGGTGTAGCTTTCGGTGCCGTATTGGTTGATGCGATCACGTTGCTCATCACTGATTTCCTCGTCCATAATGTCAGTAAAACGACGACGTTCATGGATGATCGGAGTCTGAAAAAAAAATGTTGATTAAATTTATTGATACGCGTGACTAGAGATGAGAAAGAAAATCTGAGTAAAACTTGTATTAGCATAGCGTCATTCATTATCTCTTGGTATAAAAAAGCAATGACCATATTTGTCCATCCAGTGAAGAAGAATGTTCGTTCATATCCTGTTTAAAAACGCTTGTTTAGTATTTGTTGCTGTGATAAAAAAGAAAAAGAAAATAGCGATGGATCACCTACCCTGGGATCATAAGCGTCGCGCACAGAGATGTTGTAAGCGGGCGAGCGGAAACACGCCACTTTCATGTATTCACGCAGGCGCACTGGGAAGTTTGTGTCGCGGAGCTGAAGCAGGTACGTGTCGGGTCCGTTCTGGTAGCTGCGAATTAAGGGCATTGTTTAAAGCGTTGCATTGCTATTACGGAAGTTAACCAGTTACAGGTTTTACCAGATCACAAAGATGCTCCAAACCGTTAGTGATTTTAACTTAGAGAGTTGACAGCCTTTGTAGCCGATTGGGAGTGCGTTCGGCTCTCATTTCAGAAGTTCTAGGTTCAAATCTCATTCGGGACACTGAGGTCAACCAAAAAATACTTCGTGATACTGTCCCTATTTTAGTAAGTGCAGGCTTAATCTCGATTAATGTCAGAAGCCGTGGCAGCTCAATAATTCTGAGACTAAGTTTCATGGGGCTGGACGTCAATTTTACAAGTCAGAGGCGGGTTGACAACTGAGCTAGTTTGGCAGACCAAAATCTTTCTATTTTTCTCAAAATAAACAAAATACCAAATGAAGACTAAAGTCAAATAAATAATCTTCATTTATTTAATATCTGAGAAGTGGTACAAATAGAGATTCTTTCAGTAGACTCACTGGCTCTCAGATTTAGCAGAAACCTCCCAGTCTGGATGGTCCCATTGCTTGAAATTGAGGTCCAAGGGGCTTCTGCGGTCAAGGTCTCTATCGGGCGTTTCCTCTGGGGTGTAGATTTCTCCTGGAGGATACACCATCTTGGATGGGTGATCAAAGGCACCGCTAAGCGGACGGCGCCGGAACCAGGTACGACATTGAGCGTTGCTCGTCCAATCCCTGAAGAGTAGGCAATGTTTTATGTGAGTTTGATGTTAAAATTTTAGATAACATGGATATTCATAGATATAAAGTAGGGCTTTTTGGGGATTTTTTCGTATTCCATTAATTTTTCAAAAAGTAAATAAAATCATCTGATAGAGCTCATGGAGCACTTTTATTACCAGTAATTAGTTTCTCGATGTTGTGAATGGTTTAAGATAAATCAAGTTAGTAGAGTACATTTAAATTATCAAACCTGTACAAGTTGTAGTAATTCCTCAGCCGATCAGTGGTTATCAGATACTCATCCTGGTAGATCTTATCGGCTAGGTTCAGCCAGGGGTGCTGAAGGGCCCTGGTGACATCCATGCGGTCAAGCCAGTTGATCGTCAGCAACTTCGAGATGAAGTCCCGGGATTCCGTGCTGAGACGAGACCACCATTCCTCGTCGTGCCACTCCCATTTACCTTAAAATTAAGTGCGCATAAGATAAATGTAGACGGTGATGATGTTTGTGACGTGATGTACTGTATGTACCTAATGTTCGTCTGTTCGTTTGTATCATCAAATTATTTCGCTGGATGTTTACTATCTTTTCTCTATAAGGCATACTTTTCAATATTATCTATACTAAAAAATTCTGGCTATCTATTCTGAATATAATTTCCTATTATTAGACACCCAAGAAGACATAGGCTGGAATAGCTGGAAAAATCGCAGCTAGTTTGTGAATCTTCTGTGAATTGAGCGGTCGTAAAGTGACGTCATTTTCTCTGACAAATTCAAAAATTCACCGTAGCCCATAATGTGAATCACGTGAAGTCCCGTCCTATTTTCATTCTAATCGCATAGTGAGGTGTGACGATATTAAACTGTCATGAGACCAACCGACAACGAAATCGTGAGTTGATCGAATTAATTAATTACAGTGATTAACTCACCCTCTTGAATCCTCGACAAGGTCTCCCTATCATTCAATCCACGGAAGGGTGAATGTCCACTAAGCAGGATGTAGGTGATGATGCCCACGCTCCACATATCAGCACCGAAGGACACTCCTTCTCCTCGAGCCACTTCTGGAGCTACGAACTCAGGCATGCCGTAATCAAGGCTGGCGTGTTTGTTGAACTGGATTTTGCGCGAGAGACCAAAGTCACAGATCTTGAGCTCATCGCTTCCAATGTGGGAGAGGAGTAGTTCTCCGATCTGTGGAGGATATTGGGTTGATTTGATTTGCGTTATGTGGCAGTGACTTTGTTTGCATTAATTAAACTGGTTATCTACAAGGATCAAGGGGTGCTGATAACTATCGGCCAGCAGATCTGCTTTCTTGACATCTTAAAGATATGACAGAAGTACCTATACGTCTGAATTGATAATTAACTTTTCCAAAAAAAACTACAATACAAAAATGGTTGGATTTGTTTTTGGAGACTAACGTTCAATTTAAAATATTTGGTAAAAAATTAAAGACTTACCGTAAGACCAAGATGCGCAACGCTGTTCTCATGCATATACTTCAACCCTCTCAGCAGCTGCCTAATGTAACCAGCTATCTCCCTCTCACTGTAACCTTGACTCCTCAGCAGTCTATCCCTGACCAGTTCTCCTCCAGCAGCTAGTTCCATGACCAAAGCGAGAGTGTGCTCATGTTCATAGCAATCATGGAGACGGACGAGGTGACGATCGTTGAGAAGATTCATGATGTCCAGCTCGTTCTTCATGAAGGGTTTAAGTGCTGAGTGACCGTGCATGATCTTGGCGGCGTAGTTGCGACCTGAAGACATATATTTTTTTATTAAATTAAGAATAAGCTGAAAATGGTGTCGATTCGGCATAAGCCCAACTAAACTAAAATTTGTCCTGTCATTAGTTATAAGAGGGCGGACGGAAAAGGGGTTTTTAAAAAGACAAATTTTATTACAGAATTGTTTACTGATTGAAAGCTGAATTATATCTAACAATATTAATTATGAAATAAAATCAATAGACGAAATTGGGGACGCTGACGCTGCAGTCACGGGGCGCCTCGTGTCGCTGGCAGCGTAGCATGGTCAGCTATTACTAGCCGGTCAGGGATGGTAACTCACTTTCTAACATTTTTAATTGAAAAGGGACCGAAGATCACCGGTTTTGTTTTTGTCTATGACTTCACGAGTAACTGTCAAATTTAGTCTTGTTTTAGTGCCTACCTAACACTATGACGAATAAAAAGACACTAAAATTGACAGTTAGTCGTGAAGTCAAAGACAAAAATAAAACCGATGATCTTCGGTCCCTTTTCAATTAAAAATGATAGAAAGTGACAGGACTAATTTTAGTTTAATTTAGTTGGGGCGTATGCCGAATCGACACCTTTGTGGAACTTGATTGGGTTTTAAAAAAAAAAAAACAGTATCGGAAGTTTCCATGGAAACACGTAGGTTGTTTTTGTTTTATGGTCCTGGACTTTAAAGAAGTACACTAAACAATTCTACTACACTATTTCGGTCATCATCATCATCGTGTGGATTGAAAGGTCGACAACCGACCTCACAAACCCTGGTGTCAGTGTTATAGAACCGCCAAAGGCCACTTGGCTCATGTAACGACTAGATAGTAGCCGGGACCAACGGCTTAACGTACCTTCCGAAGCACGGAATCATCTTTCTTATCGAACAAACAGGTGATTAACAGGTATAAATAAATGTATTCTTATTCTTATTCTTATTCAGCCTGCAATGTCCTTACCAAACTGGGGAAAGTCTTACAAAGAGATTTTTGCTTGACAGTGTCCCCACCGGGAATCGAACCCGGAACCTCCGTAATGGGCGTCGAAATCTCGACCACTCGGCCGCGGAGGCTGTATTTCGGTAAGAAAATTAAATAGTTACATGAGTTGTGTACGAGTTTGGAAAGGATTTTTTTAGCACAACAGGGAACTCTATTCTGAAACACGCATTTAACTGCAAAGGAACTTACCCTTCCCTTGATATTATGGCGTATTAGCCGGCAGAAGATGAAAAAAGAAGCCCATTTACAATCTAGGTTTGACAAATACCTAGATGACTTTCTACATACCAGTTAGTCTTTCAGCAGCGTGGTAGACCACACCCTGGACTCCTCGGCCGAGCTCGTCTCCCAGGTCGTAGAAGTCTCCGAAAGGCTTGGTGCTGGGCTTCACGCGTGGTGGATGCTCGCGGATCCTACGTTAAATAAATATCTGATGATATTCTGTGAGATCGTAATATCTCTGCAGTTTTGATACCACAAAGTAATCACCCTGATCCTGAAATAGCTTGATTTTTTTAATTTATAACTTTTTTTGTTCTTTTATTTTTATTATTATTAATTACCAGCAGCGGTAAACCAAATCAAGGCCTAAATAAGCCAAAATTGTGGCTCTGGAGATCATGAGTTAATTTTGTTTACATAATACTCCCGATTTTAATGATTATTTTTTAAGCTTATTTTGAAGATTTTCATTCTTATAGTTAGCCTCTGATATAAGTAAGTTGATATTCAAAGCCCGATACTGAAACCGTTGTCCAACAGTCGATTAAACCATGAATCGTAGACCAACATTATCTTTTAACCATTAACTTTTCGCCCAAAGAATTTTTCATCTAAGAACGTTTCGCCAACATTTATCGTTATGTCAATGAATTTTTCTTCCAAATAAATTTTGACCCATGAACGTTACATCAATAGATCGTTATGTCCATGATCGTTTTATCCTATATTATGTTTTAACCATAAAGTTTTCGCCCAAAGAACATTTGGCCCTTGTACTATTCAGCAACAAATGGTGTGTCAATGAATATTTAAACAGCTAAACGAAAATTATGTTCTAATATAAATACCTAGGTGTGTTCTGCCTATGAATCAATTTCAATGCAATCGGGAGTGCACGCGTAATTTTTCAGCGTGGCGAGTCCCTGGGAAATCACTGAGCTATCGTGGGTCAAAAACGGTGGTGTGAACGGGCTGATACGGTTTAGTTAAGTCGTTGAGCTGTGCGTAGAAACTGCCTAACCTAACCTAACCAAATGTATAAATTAAAGCCGCATTAAAGAACAAATCTAAATAAATTTTTGCAGTACTTCAAAAAATGATATTTATTATGTAATTCTAAAAACTATTCACATGATAAACGTTATTGTATACGTAAATAGGGTGTAAGTAAAACGAACATAAATATTTTTTTAAGCACAATGTAGGTCCAACATAATCTGTTATACTGGTTTCATTTTTTAAGTATGTTCTAATATAACAATTGGCTTTTTTTTCCATCGTAAAATGTTAAACAAAAATTAAACTATAGTGTAGAAAACTAAAAAAACTGTTTTAATAGTAAGCTGAACACATTAATACAGAATTTAGTTCATATAAGTAATTAACGATATGTTGGCGAAACGTTCTTAGATGAAAAATTCTTTGGGTGAAAAGTTAATAGTTAAAAGATAATGTTGGTCTACGATTCATGGATTAATCGACTGTTGGACAACGGTTTCAGTATCTCAAAGCCCACCTGTCCGAGTATTCATGTTCTGACTCTTCAACGTGCAGCATGGCTGACGAGCTGACGGCACCAGCGACGTTCCTCGCTGACACGGAGTACAGACCCTCGTCCTTCATGATGCAGTCGTTGATGATCAGCACAGTGGTGTCTGGCTCGATGAATTGGATCTGTAGAATAATGCAGATTTGAGAATAATGCTCAGTCAATGTAGTAGACCGTAGAGTCTAGGAAAAATACAGCGGTGAGACTTTTTTATTGTTGTTGGTAGATAAAAGCTTTGGCAGATTGACAGTTGAACTTTGATTTTGACCAAATTGTGCGCTGTGCATTGGTATATTTCAGCCGGAATAGAATAATAAGTGAGACTGTCATCAGTCTTTTTTCATGTTTGATTTTAGTAAAATAAGTAAGTACTTAGGTGGGTTCCTTTATCAGTTCTCAGCTCATCCGAGACTTGGACTATCAAGCCCCTCAATCAAAATATATTTTTAAAGGCGTCGCTATTTACTGAATGTCCAAAGACTTATTTTGACCATTACATACCTTGGTCCTAGAGCTAGGAGCGAGTGGCTGCCAGTCCTTATACCACTTGATATCTGGGTACGGGACACCTGTAACCCTGGCTTCGAGCCTGACTTGTCTCCTCTGCAGAGCGACGGTTTCCTCAGGCCTCCTGATGAAGGTGGGGTATTCAGCTAGTTCCAGGCGAACACGTTGACGAGCTTGCCCATGCTCGTTGGTGGCTACGGCTTCGTACCAACCTGCATCGCGGTCCATCATTCTGATAAAGGAGTGAATTGGTTAGTTAACATTTCACCTAACGCTTCAAAAATATACTAACCAAAGTCTAAGCATGGTGAAGGTGAAGGCGATAGAATTTACCTAACATAGAAGTAAAATCTAAGTATAGTGAAAATTGCATTTAAGCTGTTGAAGGGAAGCTTTAATGCATGTACCTTATTCAGAATCTTCAAGTGTTTTTTCGTTGTTATTGCTACACAACAGTTAATTGACATTCAATATATTTTCCCTGAATATTTTATCAAAAGGCAACTACATCTTAGAATCAAAAGTGGGATACGAACTTGTTAATAAACAGCGTAGCCTGTCCGTTCCTGGTGTAGCTCCAGTCGTATCTGCCGCCGATTTCAATGGGTTCGTCGTTAAAGAAGTACGTCATCTTGGGCTTGGGGTATCCATACACGAACCAGAATAAGTTCGCGTTGTGACCCTTTACGCCATATTGTGAGTCATACTCTTGACGAAGGAACTTGGGGGCTTGGGCGTAACCATCGTGTGGAGGACGTTCGATATCGAAGTCCTAAAAAAGAATAAAAAAATATACCTGTATCGACGACGAAGGTCGACAACCTTCCCATTAAAAAGTCGACAGCCGAACATACAAACTGTACGTAGTGTCAGAGTTATCGTACCGCCCAAGGCCTTTGATCTGACATGGGTCATTTAAAAAGGGCCAACGGCTTATCGTGCCTTTCAAACAATGGAATCATCTTTCTTTTCGGCCGGTTTAGCCAGCAATGTCGTACCAAAATATTTTTTAATGCTGTTCATATTGTAATAAAAATAAAAGCTTACCTTAGGGAAGTAAGGAGAAGTTTCCGGCCTGAAGTCGATTCCAGCTTCCAAATACGGCACAAACTTAGGCGGGTCCGGTTCCAGCTTGGAACGGTGCGTGATGGCGAAGGGTGAAGGGTCACTGACGCCATATTTGTTTTCTACGCGGATACGGAACTTGTAGTCGCGGAAGGGCTCTAAGTTACGGATGTCGCAAACACAGGAGCGCAGGCCAGTGCGGGCGGTAAACCAGTCACCGTCGGGTACTTCGCACATTTCCACCTATACAACAAAAAACATTTAGCGATTTGTACATTTTGCGTGTTGTGTTCATTTTGCGTTTTGCACATTTTGAGATTTGTGCATTTTGTGTTCATTTTGCGTTTTGTACATTATGCTCCAAAACAAAAAAAAAAGTTAGAAAATATAATGAAACTTACACAGCTACATAACATTACATTACATAAAGTAGTGGCAAAGATTCTGAGCTAACAACTTTCTATCTTTGTGAACTACTGTTTTTCAGTGTGCTTGCTGTATCTGTTTAGATTAGAAAAAATAGTCAAAAAGACTCCTATTAAGTAGACAGAAACAATATTCTTAAATTTGTCAACAGGACCTCGAAATCAACTCGTTTACCTGGTAAGTGACAGGGAACCTAGGTCCGTGAGGAATGGAAGGTTTCCAAGACAGAGTGAGGTGTCTGTCAGCCATGCGCGAGATGATAGGCCTGTCTGCTAACGGCATGGGAATACCAGTCTTCTTCATCTTGTCAAAGTCCGAGTATTGGTCTGAGATAGGTCGCTTCTGGACTTGGGGTTCCAAGGCTAAAATGAAAATTTTAATTGAGAGTTTGACAGTGTTATTAGATTATAATGTTTTTTAATTTATCTTTTGAATATTAAAATTGACTTTTATTCGACGCTCTTACGCTAAAGGAAACTTACACAACCAGTGAAGAAAATTCAAAGGTTTCACAGGTTTTACACAAATAAATAAATAAAAAAATAAAAAGTGTAGTCGCCCAACCTGCACTATGGGCGAGCGTGGTTGACCAAAGCTTGATCGCCTTAATTCAAGGTAAGCTCAAGCCCTTTGGTAGGGACTTATAAGTTTGTGAACTGATAACTACTGGTTTGTTGAGACCAAATTTATATAGAACTTACAGTCATAGGTAAGATCAGCTCTGCAGAAAGCTTCACCGTGAGGATTGTAGATGCGGCAGGTGTAATTGCCCACATCAGTCTGGTCCACTTGGCTGATGGTCAGTCGGAGAAGACCTGTGGTTTCCTTGTCCATACGGATGCGTTCGCAGGGGAAAAGCCTTTCTCCATTGCGGAACCTGTAAATATAACAGTTTTAGTACAGACCGCAAATGTTAATAAAGATGTTGCAGTCATCATGCATGAAGCACATTAAACCAAATAAGTATAAGAGGAGAAGTTAAATTATGATCTTTCTCTAAAATTAATTTGCGAGGTATCAGCATTCAGTCTGTTAATAACAAAATATTGGTAGAAGTGGCGAAGGATATCAGTTTGATGTTACAAAGTGCTTTTTGTTTCAGTCATAATAAGTACTAAGAAGTTCGTGGGTGACAAGGTCAATTTAAGCATTTATAAATTTGTGTTTTTTATTGACTCACCATTCGACATCAGGCTCAGGAGTGCCGGTTGCGCAAGCGGTGAACTTGGCGCTCATTCCGCGCAACACCTCCGTGTCACCAATCTTCTTCAGGAACTCTGGTGGCTCTATCTTCTGTCTCTTACCGCTGTGAAATGACCATCAAAATCAAATCGGGAATCATTCTAGGTTACTTAAAAACTCTTAATGAAGTCCTGCTCAAACTGATGCCAAATGCCTTAAAAATAAGATGAGTGGTTTTTATCGGATTCTTAGTTTCAATAATACCGAGTTCCATTCTGCCTAATTTCTTATCGATAACAAGCTTATCAGGCTAATAGGTGTGTCTTGTATTTACCTACTTTCAATGTTATTGATAGTGGTCTCACTATATAAAAATACTTACATCTTGTCAACAACTTCCAAATTGGCTTCACACGAAGCCTCTCCTTCCCTGTTCTTGGCCACACATTTGTACTTGCCCGCATCTTCAGGCTTCAAATCCCTTACGTACAGACAACACGCATCACCGTCTCGTTTAATATTGTATTTATCGGTGTGACGCAATGGTTGACCGTTCTTGTACCAGGAAATCTCTGGTGTTGGGACGCCACTTACGCGAGCTGGGAATTTGGCATCGAAGGTTGGTAGCTGGAAAGTAAATCAATTTTTGGATGTAGGCAACTTTTAAGACTTCCATCTTGAAAAAGATGAGTAATAAAGCAATGCCCTTGAAAGCGTTATTATATTTTTCTCTTAATTTACATTATTTTGTTTGAAACCTTACCTGCTGCAAGTCAGAGAAGCGCTGCGAGAATGTAGGTGGCATGTAAACCTTACGCACGTTGATTTTTCCTTCACTCTCATCTTCACCGAGAGGATTCACCAGCTTGACAGAATATACTCCAGCGTCAGGGAGTTCCACTGGATTGATCTCTAGACCCACCTGCAGAATAGCAATCGTTAGAACTTTTGTTTTTTTTAAGAACAAACGAACTGTTTAGACTACATTTTGAAAAGGAATCGTTGCTAAAGGGTAATTTTGTAAATGGAACGTTTAGTTTTTGTTTTTGTGTAGTAATTTGACTGAAATCTTCTTTTTATCGTATGTTTTTCTGAAATGTCTTTACTTTTACCGACATACAAATAAATATTTACCTACTTTAATTTCAATAACGTCAAACAAAAATGCTTCTGTAATAAATATTGATGGTCAATCGGCCATATTATAGGGATATTATTTTCCCATGCGCGTTCAAAATGCTAGAATGTTTTCATGCTCACTTTACTTACTTGCTAACCAGAACAATGAAAATGACCATTGATTCAACAAAATGTATGATGAATTTAGTAGTTTTTTTTTGTTTTGATGTATTTTATTTAGTTTATTATATGAATTATAATCGAAGAATGGGACATGAACATGACGTTCTTCAGCTCCGATGTATATGATTCGTCTAGCTAGATGCTTTATTATTCTTGAAGGCATGCATGTCTGCTTGCTTGCTTACTTCCTTGCATGCTTTAGACCCTGGTGATATGAAAGATGTCCAGAAGCAGATCCTTGGCGGACGCAAGTGAGATAGTCCGTTGCTTGTTATTGTCGCACCCAATGATAGTAGGTCCAGATCTGGATCCGACTAAGTAAAGATATTTCAAGCTTAGTAACTGCCATAAGCCTTGCTATACCTATATTTGTTTAACCGATATTTGATTATTTGTGCTCTATGATGACCATCAGTAAAGTGCAAAATTAATAAGCGTTTCAGCAAAATTTATTGTAGAAATTTATTATGAAAATTAAAAAATGTTACTCACCCTCTTGCCATCGCAAGTGAGTAGAATCTTCTCGTTCGGCTTCAAAGGCTGGCCATCCTTGAACCATTGAACATCAGGAATAGGATTGCCCACGAATGGAGCAGTTATTGAAAGCGGTTGTCCTTCTTCGGCTGTAAGGTCTCGAAGACCATGGATGAACTGAGGACGTTCTTGAGGAGATGAGTCATCAGCGCGGCCTTGGAAAGGAAATTACCAGGTCTTGAATTACAATTCTTATCAACATTACATGAAGTATTTAAAACTTGTAGTAATGATGAATGCACGGATTTTGTACAGTTACATCCTATACAAAGATGGCTTTGGTTAAATACTTACTAGCAACAGTAAGATCAGCAGTCGAAGCAGTCTCGCCCTTTTCATTGATGGCGACTACACCGTATTGCCCAGCATCAGCGGCCGTTGCCTTGTCGATCAGAAGAGCGTTACTTCCATCAGGTAGAGATACAACTTTCACACGTTCACCATCAGGAACAATCTCCTTGCCGTTGTGAGTCCTACGTAAAATATTCTAGTGTCAGGAAACGTGTCGTGGTTCGTCACAAAAAAAAGGTCAGAATTTGAAGTTTTTACATGGAAAGTTGACAATAATTACTCACCACTTGATTTTGGGCTGCGGATGACCAAGAACCTTAACTTCCAACTTCACCGGAAATCCTTCAATAACCTTTGTGGGCATCAGTTCAGCAATAAACGCTGGCTTCCTTTCTTTCTGAGTCACTCCTACATTAGCTTTGCTGGCGACTTCTCCTAGTTTATTGACAACGGACAGAGAGTATACTCCAGCATCCTCAGGTTTGGCACTTTCAATGCTAAGGCCAATGATGCCACCGGGCTGGTTAATAAAATTGACGGCTTGAGATGGACGGATTGGGAGACCTGACGAAAATACACATTTGCATTAAATATTTTAGATAAATTTGTAGAAATTGTATTCATCTTTGAACTTAATAGAATCTTACCGTCTTTGAACCATTTGACTTCAGGAGCAGGGTACGCCATAACTTTAGCTTCAAGCTTCAATGGCTGGCCAACAATCGCTGTGGTATCTTCAAGCTCCTGACTGAACGAAGGCTTTCTTGGTGTAGCTGTAAAAATAAGTTTTAGGTTTATTCTTGTATTTATATTAGCTGTAAATGACTGGATTATAAGGTAATAATGTTTGAGACTACTGAAACTAATATATTCAAAAAGTACATAGTTTTAGGAATCTCAAGTAGTTCTTAACGTTTACTTACGGTTTACAGCTACAGCGCAAAGAGCAGCGTTCTCTCCATTAGGATTGGATAAGACAAGCTTGTAAGCGCCACAATCTTGAGGAGTAACACGATCGATGCTCAACTTGATGCTTCCGTCAGGAAGGGCTGTTTGTACGACGTGACTGTCATTAGGTGACAGTTCTACACCGTCCTTGTACCTATGGAAGATACATTATTAATTACAGATTTGAAAGATACTTACAAGTATCAATAAAAAAAATCAAAAGAACTTGTAAGTCTTCGTTATCATCATCATCATCATTAATTTAATAGCGTGGGTGGGCTGTATGTAAGATTGATGACCGAGTTAAAAAAATAGTCAGCAAGTTCGTTATTTTTGGTGGTTCAAAAACTTTGGACATGACCATAATAATATCTTAGTTATTAACTATTATGTTAGTAAGTTATCACCAGTATGATTAAATGGTGCGCTATTCGTTATTCAATAGATCCAAAATATCCACTCTTAAAAATAATAGATTTGCATGCAACTCACCATTTGACAGTAGGCATAGGGCTTCCGTCGACCTTGCATTTCAGCTCTAGAGGTTCGCCTTCATCCACGTCTCGCTGGCGGTCCAACTTGTGCGTGAATCCAGGTGTGGTTTGTGCCAGAGTAATGGGAGCCTCGCACACTGCTTCACCAGATAGGTTGATTGCGCGACATTTGTACTGGAGGATTAAAGGAAATTCAAATTAGGAACATGCCTCACTCAAGTAAAATGTGTGTTCTGTATAACGGAGATGAGGCTTCCAACTTAATTAGGCAAAAGAAAACATGGATTGAATTGTTTATCCACTCAGTTATCCACTCAGTTATGTTGCAGTTATTGATTTGGGTTTAGTTCGTCCGTGGTCTGTTTCTTGTACAATTTTATATTTTTTAGAAAAATATTTCTTTCTTTATTTCTTTTAGGATAATACTGACCTTTCCAGAATCACTAGCATTGAAGTGTTTGATCTCAAGGTTGCTCTCCACCTGTCCAGTAACTTCCTTGGTGATAGTGTGACGGTCATCACTGGTGATCTCTTCGCCATCCCTATACCAATGCACTTCGGGTTTAGGCACACCGTCGCAACGAACGGAGAGAGTGACGTCATCATAGTCTTTGATGGCTTGTTTCTGAAGAGATTTTGTGAAGACTGGTTGGTTAGCTGGAAAAGAAAAAAATGTTGTTACGTTTCAAAGATGCTAAGATTTCAAAAAATTTAAACAGTAAGTAATACAACTTATTTTATACCATTGTAACTTTAGCATAAAATTTCTGTTATAGAGAAATATCAGAGTATACATAGTATTTATATGAGATGAGAAAAGATAATACGAGAAAGCAAAATAAATACTATACTAACTATGAACAGACAATTTAGCCTGTTGAGCAGTCTCGCCATGTTCATTTTTAGCAGTGATGGTATACACTCCAGCATCACCAACTCCGATGTTCTTAACGGTGAGGGAGTAAGTCTCCTTAGCTGTGTCTTCAACAAGATTATAGTTATCAGATTGTTGGATAATCATACCGTCCTTGCTCCTGTATTTGAGAAAAAAATATAAAGTTTGGTTAAAATTGATTCGAGGCAAAAATAATATAAAAAGGAGGCATCAATGGCTGAAATTATGAGTGTTCTCTTATTCTACTTACCATTTAACCTCAGCAATGGGATTGGCTCGCACATTGGCGATGAAAGTAGTCTCTTCGTATGGTGTAGCAGTAACGTCATGAAGTCCTTCGATCTCAGGGCGTAGTAAGATGTCCAAACGGGCTGAACTCTCACCGCTGCCGTATTGATTCTTAGCTTGGATCGTGTATATTCCAGTGTCTGAGTGGCGACCTGTTAAAAATAATAAGAATTAAACAAAAATGCTTCACTTAAGTGTTTTTCACTCAGTTTCCCTTCGTTAATTCAATTCAAGGTTAAGATAACAAAAATACACTTTGCAGATGATCTGAAACATTCATTCAAAAACTTACCAGTAGGTATGTGTAAGGTAAATGTGCACTCCTTGAGTCCATGATCAATATCCTTAGACTCCTCCTTGGCTTGCACTGTAGCATCAGGCATCAGCAGCTGGCCGTTCAGGAGCCAGGAGACGTGGGGCAACGGATCAGCAGTGCAAACAGCCTTTAAGGTCACTGGTTCACGCTGCATTACTTGTTGTGCTTGGAGAGGACTGGTGAAGATAGGCTTGCGGAATTCACTCACAGCTGTTAAAAGATACAATCAAATGAGACATGAAGTTAAACTTGCAAATATAATATTTATACAAGAAATAAATCATTGTGGATTGAAACTTACAAGAAATGGAAAGTTCAGCGGTCTGAACCTTCTTGCCCAAATCGTTGCTGACTTCACATTCCCATTTGCCTTTGTCTTCCATTTCGACGCTGTCAATCGTCAACTTGTAGGTATCCCCTTCGTTGGCGAGGTGAATTCTCTTGCCCGCTTTTACCTCCTTGCCGTTGTGAAGCCATTTGACGGTGGGTTTTGGAATGCCGTGGATTTGGACGGAGTAGGCGAGAGGCAGAGATTCGTAGATGTGTCCGTCCTTCATGTTGCTGTTTTTGATTGTGGGAGGTGCTGAAATGTTGAGATCGTAATTGATTAGGTGGTGGCAGTAGTGAGATCGTAGAAACATATAACAATATCATATCTGAATTTTATGAAGAGTACATAACCAAATGATTACTTTTTTATTATTGACCTTTGTCGTAACAGATAAACAATATTTTTGATAGTTTTAATTATTTAAACTTATATAACTTATAAAACTGACGAACATAGCACTTAAATTTTATATTACTTTATAATCTTAAAACTTATGAAATGTAATAATTTGTGGAATATTGAGTTGTATCCTATTAAAAGCTAGAAAAAGAAGCACCAGTTATTTACAAGTAAATTTTCAATAGAAGATATAGGTATAGATTTGCCAATTTATGTACAGCTGTTATTGTAGAAATTTATTTACGATCAAACCATATTTTGTTCACTTTGGACTTACCTATTAACGTGTGTAGGTAGAGAAAATTGTAGTGTGGAGTTTATGACTAAGAATTATGTTTAAATACGTACCATTTTTGTTGGTTTGTGTTGGTTTATAAACTAAACAATGCAACTATAGCCATTACCATGCATAAAATATCTTTTGTTTACCTTGATGACGTGATGGGTCTGAGTTCCAACCTCAGTACCTCTGCCGCACCGGGTGCCAAATATTAGTATGCCAGAAGGGAATGTTATTACGCATGCGTGCTAAAACAAACATACGACACAGAATTAGTTTTATTATACTACTGATACGTGTGAAAATTATTTGATCTGCTATTTGTCAACAGTATTCAAAATTTGTCTATAACTTAAATGTTACTGGACCTTCTTCTAGAACCTTAATTACTGTTAAAAATAGCAGACCTTAAATGAGTATCGGAAACAGCAATTTTTAAATAGATATAATAAAAGCATTTTATTGTCCGTATATTATTGCTTAGCGTTACTTTATCCAGCCCATTTTAAACGTAGGATTACCTTTTTAATACTTTATTGAGCGCAAATTACCTTTTTCGGTTTCTTCTGTAAGAATTTCATCTAGGATGCTCCTTTGCCTTTGACTTCGCTTTAGTAGTGCATCTATTTCATCGTCATCTTCTTCTTGTAAACTAAATAATCTACCGTTATGTTTTTTCTTACGTTCTACAGTGGTTTCCGTAACGTCTTTTATAATACTATCAAAATTCTTCATTGAACTTAATACAAACTCCTCTATGAGTCTACTTTTGACACCTTCTATTTTAGATTTCGATTTATTAAAGTCGTTTTCGTCAAATTCTCTCGAGATATGAATTAGCTTTTCGGTGATATCGTTTTCGAAAACTTTTTCCGATTTTTGTTTTAAAAATATTGATTCTTCATCACCTTCTTCACTAAAATAGTCCTCTTTGAAGGAAGATTGGCGTAAGTAGGAATCCTTACTATACACTTTTTTAGTATCGTCCAAATCAAAGATAGATTTTGACAAGTCTTCTATAGAAATATCACGAGAGAGAGGTTCGTTATGCCAGCTTGTTTCATCTTCCGATACCGACATTATTGATATGGTTCTGTTAGTGTGCTGACGTCCACATCTCGAGCTGTTCTCAGCTTCTGAATCAGTTGTAGGTTCTTCTATAATGCCGTATATGCCTCTTCTAACGTGATCCGGTATGGATAATTGCCCTAGTTCTGTTAGAATGTAACTATGACTGGCTATTTCTTCAACTTCCAAAGAGGTTGTATGAGGTGTATTCGGTTGAATGATTTTTCTGCCGCCGCCGCATTCATCATCATCCTCATAAACTACTTTTGATGTCTTTTTGTGCAAAGTTCGTGTTTCGGCTGGACCTACCAGTTAAAATAGTATGTTGATTTTTGGTTACACAACTATTATTGCATTGATTTAATTAAGCATGCTATGGGTCTATGCATTACATTACTGTATTAACGTTTTGTTCTTTACAATATCTAAAGCAATTTGGTGACTGAGTTTTAGAAAATGAATTTATGAAGTTAGAAAAAGAGGAAGGGATAAGCAACGTACTGACCTGTAATAATAGCACCATGTGACTTGCTGCTGCTGACCTTGGACATAATGATTGCACCGTCAGCGCCTGTCTTGAAGGTTGTTACAGTTTCGAACACTCGGCCTAGACAAATCACACTTGCTTGTTAAAAACACAGGTTAAAAGCATGCAACATTGTGCGCGAAAACATGAGTCTCGCTACTTGAAGCTGTTTGCAATATTGAAGAATGAAGCTTGAAGCACTTTTAATTTTATACCTTCAGTTTCAGCACTTAACGGTTCTTCGAGAGGTTTATTTTTAATCGATTTACGTTTGGGAGATTTCAAATTTTCATCTATAGTTACTTCTTCAACACGTTCTGCTTTTGTTGCACTTTTTTCCGCTGTCTGTTGTTCATCATCTATTTCTTCTATGATGGGCTTTTTGTTAGTTCCATCTTGTTCATCATCCCAAAAGTTCTTCTCTTCGGCTGTTTCAGGTTCTGTAAGTGTTTTCTTTCCTTTCTCAACAGCAGGTGTGTCTACTTCTTCTATGGTTGGTTTCTTGAGTTTTCCATTTTCATCAACATCGTCCCAGAATGATTTCTCTTCTGCAGTTTCTACCTCTGTTTTTCCTTTTTTACCTTTCTGTTTTTTTCCGCTTTCAATTTCTTCTTCTAATGGTTTTTGTGCTGACTTACTTTTATCTTCAAGTTCGCTTTCGACGATAGATTCCCTTCTGAGAGATGAAAGTACTTCTTTTGCTATTGAATGAAAAATGGTTACTATAAAATATGGTTTATTGAAATGAGGAATGAATTAATGACAAAATATATGAAAAAGTTAAAATGTAGGATTGTGCATTGATATTTTAAGTGCAAAAGAGCATTCCTGTCTAAGGGAATGCTTTGATTGATAAATAATAACTACCAGTTGTATATGGTATCTAAGGACGACACAATAACTAAACGTGCAATAATGCAGTAATCTTAATTCGAGTTCATTCCGTTAATATTATCTACTACCGTACCTATGTAGTTTCCAGCGATGCGCCGATTTTAGTAGCAAGTTTTTGCTGCTTGATCATACTTTACCTAATGTCCACGAATATTGTAAAGTAGTCTCGTACGAAAAATAGGTATGTAAGTATATTATGTTGTTTGTTTAGACGTAATGTAATTATTCATACCAGCCCCAGAAAAAGTTTCAAAGTGACCTGTTTAGCAAAAAAGCTAATACAAACAATATTTTTCAATGCTTCCAATATCAAAAAGAACTTTGTTGTTTTCCTGCTTGTCGGCATACTTCTGACTCTTCAGTTTATCACTTCTAATTGCCTTTGAAATTATTTTAATTCTACAGCCTAGTGATTTCTTACATAGTATTTCGAATATTTCATTCAGTGTTTAACTGATATCGTTAAATAACGAATACTCACTGTGTACGGTGACAATGCTCTTAGATGATACGCTGCCGAACTCGTTTTCTGCACGGACTTCATACTCGCCACCATCTTCTTCTTTTACAAGGTTTACTGTCAAGTTGTAGTTTTCAAGCCTGTAGATATATATATTTTTTTATTTGTGATAAGGAAAATTATAGGTGATGATTTCAACTAAAGTATATCATCAATCTCAGCTAAATCGTAGTAATAATTTATTGTAGTGGTGGAGGTGTGTGAAATAAAAAAAGATATAATTTATGGGAATTATCAATAATATATTTTAAATATGTTTTTGCATTATAAAAGATAATGTTTTTCAAAGGCTTCTACAATTAGACTGAGTCAAAACGACATTCAAAACCGACATGTTTCGAAATCATTTGAAAATACAATTCTAGAACAAAATAAAGCTGCCAGTGTGCATTTATCACATGCCAGCATTTTTAAATAACAGAGTAAGAATATAAGGTATAATTCCACTGAAAGTTTAATCCTGACTGACCTTTGAGTATCTCTCTCAATCTTGATCCTGGCATCAAGGGTAACTTCCTTTCCATTCTTCAACCATTTGAGCTTCGGTTCAGGGCAGCCTTCCACTTCGACCTCCAACTTCAAGGTCTGGCCTTCATCCACAGTCATGTCCACTAGACTCTTCGTGAAGCGTGGTTTTCCTAGAAGTTGATTGATATTCTTTATGCTAGGTATTTAAAAATAACCGTCGGAATTTCGGATACGGTTTTCATCATTATCGTTTATTTTAAATCTTACTCGGATCTACGGCTTAAAACTTCTTAATTGAATGTTTTGAATTTTTCGAAAATAACGAATCTAAAACTAAACTAAGCCTTATATAAAAAGGCATGTTAAAAATAAGGGGAAACAGAACTTACTGTGCACAGTAAAGGTAGCGTCACAGGAATCGGATCCTAGTTCGTTGGAGACCTTGCAGGAGTACTTTCCGGAGTACTCCGCAGACACCTCCTTGAGGATCAGCTTGTGAGTGGTGCCGGAGTCCACGCGGGTGAATACGGACTTCTTCTCTGTGATCTCCACGTCCCCGAGGTACCTGAGATTCAGAACATCAAATGTAAAATCATTTAAAAATTAAAAACACTGATGTAAGGATTCTAACAATACCCCATACATTCAAATGTTCAGGCGTTTAGAAGTTATGGTGGAAGAAAAAAATAAGAGAAAATGAATCCTGAACACGTTACACTCCTTTTTTTGGGCAGTCGTGTTGTTAAAGCAGCTAAGTATCACAGTCAGATATCCATCGGAATAGATTGCTTGAGTGACAAACAGTTCTCTTTAATTTTCAAGAATTTGTTAAACAGCAATACTTTTATTTAAAAAATAAATGCAACAGATGCGATGATGTCTGTGGAGTTTTTTAGACAAGTTGTTCTCCACATTGTGATTATGAATTCGCATAAAAAAAATGTGTGAGATTATGTAACATTTAGAAGTAAATAATAATAAATAAATAAATAAACACTTTATTTGACAATTTGATTTGGATTTTTTTTTACTTTAATAACACTGTAATTAATTAATTTGGTCAATTCGGCTCACGATTTCGTTGCCGGTTGGCCAACTAAGTATGGTTTCACGACAGTTTTAATAATCTTACAAAATAACTACTGCGTTATCATGTGCTATACACATTTTATCAATATAGCCAATGATGTATTAGTAAAGATGAGGTACGTGCATTTGTCGTAATTTGTCGACAATTGTCTTAATTTTTATACAAGGTGTAAATAAATTAGAATTTTAAAGGACCATGAAACTGAACAACTTTCCCCAAAAAACCGCGCGGCCAGCTAATTGATTTACTATAGAAGATGCATATTTTTTTCGTCCGACAGCCTATGTTTCTTGGAGAAAGCTGTTCAGTTTCATGGGTAGGTTGATCCTTTTAAATAGTGTCAGCTAATTTATCTACACCTTGTATAATATAACAACATTGAAATAAAACTGTCAATGACATACGAGAGACAAAATCAAAACAAAATTAAAGACAATTTTATTTGCTAACAATCACTCAACCTCCCGCAGGTTTAGCCTTATCGACAACGATCTCTATTTTGATTGGTATGAATAAAATAACATAGAAACTCACCATTTTATACTCGGTTCAGGATAAGCCTCAACAGACACTGTGAATTCCACGTTGACATCTCCTTCAGCAGCAACAGTGTCTTTGAGCTTCTGCGTGAAGACTGGACCGCACCGGACGTTCAGCTTGCAGGAATCTTCCACAGTGCCGTGAACATTGCGAACCTGTAAACCAACAAACAAAGAAGTTTTACGAGTATCATCACTTCATTGTTGATGATGATCTTTCAGACCGTTTTCGGTCTTAGCGACCATTTCGGCTTCTAGTCAGTCGGGCGCTGGTGATAAATAAATTTCCATTACGTTACATACAACTTACATTTGTGACATCACATACAGGGTTAGATTTTTATCAGTGTGCATAATTAAATATGACATTTAGGTTATCGTAATAGGTTACTTAGCTTTACAACGGCCTTTAGAAATAAATGGTGCGAGTTGTTAGCGTCGTACGACCCATGTTTCTTGGAAAATGTGCCTAGGTATATGACAGTCAGACAGTAAACATTAGTTTTTTAAAGTAGTTTGGTCTGGTCCTCTGTTTTCCGGATTCTATTATACATGAATTTGCTCTATATTGTCACGACATTGCCAGCTTACCTCACAGGAGTATTGACCAGCGTCAGCACGAGCAGCAGATGTAATAACAAGTGAATGAGCTTCCCCCACTGAAGATATCTTCACGGTTGAAGATTCCACCAATTCGGTCTTGTTCTTGAACCTATATGGTAAAAACAAGCATGAACAAAAGCAGTTAAAAATATACAAAACCTATAGGTTTCACATTCATATAATATGTGCAAGTATTAACCATAAATATATATTTTATAAAGTTACAAGATTACCATTTAACAGTAGGAGCTGGTTCCGCCTCAGTCTCCAACTTGAAGGTGACTGTCTCCTTTTCTTCGCAGACCTTATCTGCTCCCAGTTTCTTAATGATCTTTGGTGGCGAGGTCACTTGCCACTGCCAGAAGTCTGAGCATTGGTTAACTTCGTTCCTGGTAAAAGAGAACAATTTATTATAAGAATGAGGTCGGTTGTCGACCTGTAAGGTCCCCACACGATGAGGAAGAAGGTTATAAGAATATCAAAACCAATAATTATTTAAGTCAAGTAAGTGGACAAATTTCGCTGTATGATAGAGCTGATTTTGGTGAATGAAAATATTTTGTACGTATTTTTCAGTACATACTACTTACTAATTTAATTTTGTCTTAATTTTATTAAAGATAAACAAGGTAAAACTTTATAGTTCTGGTAACTAAAAGCGTTAACATACTTAGCAACCACAGAATAAGATCCAGTATCGGTCAGTTTGGCATCCTTGATGATGATTTCGTGCACTTCATCGCTCTTCTTTACGATCTTGATGTGTTCAGAACTCTTGATTTCAACACCATCTTTGTAGAAAGACACATCTGGGGCTGGCACACCTTCGATTTCGACGGTCACTGTGTGAGTTGAGCCCACCTGGTGAGACAAATTTTACTTAACATCAGAAGATTTTTTAGATTATGCGTGTCGTCTAACAACAGACAAATAGTGAGAGTTTTTATTTTTTTAACTCATATTTTCAAATGTTTATGTTATTAATATCGCGGGATCTTGTCAGATTTTTGTTGTTCTGAATCTATACTTTACTTTTCGAGATCTGATTACAGTCTCATAACTTACCATACAAGTCTGATTTTCAATCTTCTTCTTGATTTTAGGCGCCTGTTTTACCACAAGCTGCATGGTGGTTGTATCTTCTCCCAGTTCGTTGGAAGCTGTGATTAGGTATTCACCAGCGTCAGCGCTGGTAACATTCTTGATTACAAGAGACATGCTCTCATTATCTTCATGCAGGAACCTGGAGATAAAATTTTACTTTCACTTTGTGCTTTTTGAAATTTTTTAGTTTTTGAATTTTTAAACATAGTATTTTCTAGCTATGAAATAAAGACTAGTGCCGTGTAGTAACGATAAGAAGTTTGATTTCATTTTTTAATTGTTCTACTTACTTGTGCCTAGTGTCAGCTTCAATTATCTTGCCATCGTGTTTGAACACGACGCTAGGTTTAGGGAAGCCCTTGCACTGCAACTCCAGCATGGCTGAAGCACCGGCTGATACAATTGCCTCGCGGTGTTCGATGATAAGCGTAGGCTTCTCAGGTTCGCGGTGTAACTCGTGGACCGCTCCTAAATATTATTTGGTGAGTTAATTTATATCGTCTTGTTGTTGTTTTGTAGGTACAACAAGTAATTACAGGTTACAGGGAATTTAATATATAAAACTACGACACTAAAAAGCTTAAAAAGCGCTGATAAACAATATCAGTGTTAACCAAATTCGTTGCGATACATTTTGAATAATATAAAATAGCACAGATAGGTAAAGTTTGTAGAGTTGGTGCAGTACCTACATAGATGGGTAGCATTTGGTATCTCGCCATATATACTTAAATAAAGTATTGAACAAAAATATAATTATATAAATAAAATTCATAACATAGACGAGATATAGACGTTGAATAACATTCGCGCTACAGTAAAAAGCTGACATTTTTCCACAGCTACAAATAATTTAAATGTGGTCCTCTGTAAATGCAACATTGAGTACAGACGACATTATGACATCGAATACGACATGAAAAAGAACAGTCGGTTCAGTACGTTGGCAATGAAAGACCTCGTGCCAAGAATCATCTTCTTCTGTGATTTCCTTGACAGAGTTTGACGAATTTTCAGTTTCCCTTGCCTGATGTGTGTCTGTTGAAGTTTGATTATGCCAATCAGAATTTTTGTAATGTTTTTAAAGAAATTTGGTAATGTACACTTTCTAGTTAAATATCCAATTTTGAATTTAATCGCATGGACATGATGAGAAAAATATAATTAATGCATTTGTTTACAAGATTCATTCAACAGCTCCCGTATCTGAGTCTAGATTTCGCCACTCATTACGGAGGTTCCAAATTCGAATCCCGATGGGGACACAGTCAAGCAAAAACCACTTTGTTAGGCTTTCCTCAGTTTGGTTACGACAATATTTATTTATTTGACATTGTTGTCTGAATCACCAGATTGACTGAAAAGAAAGATGATTCCGTGCTCCGGAAGGCGCATTAAGCCGTTGGTCCCGGCTATTATCTAGTCGTTACATGAACCATATCAGTGGCCTTTGGCGGCTCCATGAACTGACACCAGGGTTCGTGAGGTCGGTTGTCGACTTTACAACCCATGCGATAAAGGAACAAGATTCATGTCACAATACCTTGGACAGTAAGCTCTGCAGAGCAAGAGATGTTGCCTGTAGATGTCTTGGCCACGCAAGTGTATAATCCCGCGTCTTCTGGTTTCACATGCTGGAACACCAGTGCTAAGGAATCTTCATCATCTCCCAATAGAACCTGTAAATTTGTGACGACTTGAAAATATGTTCAATATCGTATCTTGTCTACTTTCTTTTTATCTATTGTTATTACACTTTTAAATACACTTCTTCGGTTTTAAAAAGTTTTGATTCATTATGTTTTACTTTGGTCTCAAAAATAACAATCTTTCTGGTTTAATAATTCTTGATAAATCGGAACTTCTACAGACAGATCTTTTCAACCTTTACCAAAGTAGTACTTTGAGTAATAAAATAAACTGTAAATAAATAAACGGTACCTACCTTGAATCTCTCCTCAGGGTCAAAAGCCTCTCCATCTCGCTTCCAGCTGAATGTGGGCTTTTCCCCCTTAGCCAACAAACCCTCACCGCCAGGTGCCAGTTCAAAAAAGATGTTCTTATCATCTGTAAAACATAATTTAATTTAAGCAGAGTGCATATGAAAATAAGATTTCGAAAATAAGGCTTTGTCCTTGATATTCAAAGCATAAAAGATAAGTGTTAACTAATTTTATCATTATGAATTTCCGATGCTAGTGAGATACGTTCTTTGTATTTTGAAGCTGTTTGTATTACGTAACTTCTTCTATTTCTAACATACAACAAGAGAGTATGATCGAAATCAACAAGTTTCGTCTAATTTCAGTGGCTGTATATTTTTAGTACCCGTAACACACTCATAAACAAACGCTGGAGATCTTCCAAATATTATAAATATCCTTAAAAATATGCCACGACAGTATTTATAGCCGATTACGTCTTTATTCCATTCATTACCACGTTTATGTATGTAATATTAAATGTTTAATCATGCAACACACTCCTAACAACCATTTTGATCATTCTTTAGCCTAAAGAATAGAAACAATATGTCCATTTTTATCTAAGAAAAGAGAGCAGTAAGTGTGGAACGTTTTGTTTCTATAAAAGCTTGTCGATTTACTATCGTCATCATAGTTTTACTACAACAATTTATAATTCTGCAGTTATTTTAAAGAATAACACTTTTTCCTTCAGTTATTATGATCAATACTTATTGGTTTTTTGACAAGTGAATGTCGATAAAAATATTCCTGAAAACATCTAAATTATTAAAAATTTCGTTGACCGCATTAATTTATAAACGACTTTAATGCATACTTGCATAATATACCTACTTATATGTATGTATACTCTTCTACAAGATACTACTTACCAACAACAGTGACAATAGCTTCAGTTTCAACATCACCGTAGATGTTCATGGCCTTGCAAGAGTATTTGCCTGCATCATCTTTGCTGACGTCAGCAATGACAAGCTCGTAGCAGCCCTTATCAGCTCGGGTGCGGATGATGGAGATGCGGTCAGATTCGGAAGTAGACTTAATCTCTTTGCCATCACGAAAGCTAAAATACAGTTAAAGTCAGATTTGTGGATAGTAGATACGTTTAGTCATATTGTTAATATAGATAAACAAGATACAAAATTTTTTTTGGGTATATAGTTAATAGTTTCTGATCTACAAATAAAAGACATTAACACTTTTTTACAATAGAGGTTACAAAATTGGTAGTTTTTAGATATCATGAATTCTTTCATTGTTAAATAAACCTTATTTAAGTAGTACTCACAACTTGACCTCTGGATTGGGGTCTCCTTTAACCTTGACCATGAATCGCAGATAAGTGTTCAGAAGGATCTCAGTATGCTTCAGCGCCACAATGAAGTAGGGCGCGTTCAGTGCATTCTTAGCTTTACGCTCTTCAGTAGTCACTATAAATCGTAAATTGATGTCTGTCATTACACCAGATAATTTATAATATTATGAAAGATGCAACTTTCGCCTTGATAAACTTTTGTAGATCCAATTTGTATACACCTAAAAAGTTGCTTTCTAGCATGTGAAAATTAAGGACATTATCTAATTATAGAGTGACAAAAGCACTTTGCAATAAAGAAAAAAGTGAAGCTGCTGCACACACATCTACAAAACAGCACAGGTTGAACATCTAACAAGTACAACACGTCGTGAACTTAATAGCAAAATACAGGAAAATTACAAAGAAAACACGGAAAGGTACCAAACTACGTGTTATACGCAGTACAATGTCTTAATCATGATATCGCGAAGAAACATGCAATAATATAGAAATAGTGATGATATACAAGAATTCCTTAAAAATAATAATACTGTGGAAAATATCATTAGAATTAATATTATATTAATTAGAATAACTATTTCGATATAAAAATATTTTAATTACGAATATAATCTGCTCAAAAAGAGCTTAAAAATCGAAATAGATTATTCCTTATTTAAAAAGGTAATAATAACATAACTTACACTCCTGTACAACTAACTGAGCTGTACAATGCGTATTTCCTTTGATATTTTCAGCTCTAGCTGTATACAATCCTGTGTCGTCTTCCCTGCAGTGCATAATTTCTAGCTTGTTCTGTCCGTCGGATTTGGACACGATGTTGACGCGGTCCATAAGCTTGTCGGTCAACGGCTTGTTGTTTTTTAGCCAAATGACCGTGGTAGAAGTAGTTTCACGGAGAGAGCATTCGAAGGAAGCGTTTTCGCCAGCTGAGGATCAAATGTTGGTCAAGGGAGTTCGTAAGGTGGGTGTCAAAATATCTATTTCCATCTTGTGATGATAAGTAGGAGTTTTGCAGACTGAACAGTAAGATTTAGGTATCTAATGCTTTAAAAATATATTTTATAATTATTTTATTTAGGATTTTACATACTTTTTAAAAAGACACCGTACAAACTCAAAAATATTCATATGTAGGTACATAATATAGATAAAAAAAATACTATAGTGTTGAGGAATAGAAGCGTTTTGTTAGGTTAATGTATCGTGTATGTTATTGGTCTATAAAGCGTATGTACAAGCACTAATGAGTGTGTTTTACATTTATCATTGTGTTCTACTCTACTCATCGACTATTTGTGTTTACTTACGCTCAATATTTTGACCTTCCAAGGTCTGAGTGAAGACAGGCTTGCCATCAGAAGTGGCGGATTTAGAAATTGACTTATTAGATTGCATCTCTTCTGTCACAGATCCGTTAGAAATAGCAGTTTTCGATGTTTTGCTTTCAAAAGAAGAAACTCCGTTTTTGCTCTCATAGCTCGCTTCAGTCTTTGCTGATACTCCTTCAATGATGTTGTTGTCGTAATCGACAGTGTACTTGGAGCTGCTACCTTCCATTTTCGCAGCACTCTCATAGCTAGATTCAATGCCATATTTAGAAGCAATGGCATCCAGCTTGCTGGTTTCAGTAGAATTAGTCCCAAGTCCGTATTTAGATGCAATGCTGTCTAACTTGCTGGTAGTCTCAGATTCATGGCTAGATTCAACTCCACCAGTCCTGCTTGAGTATTTGGACTCAATTCGGGATAGGGCAGAGCCTTCAACAGACCCGCTAGTTTCATAGCGGCTGCTAGAACCACTTTCACGACGCGCATAAGACGATGATAGTCCAGAGCTTTCGTAGCCCGAAGACGATTCAATGCGACTACTGGAGTATTCTAAAATGAAATAATTAATTGTTAACATTATTAATCAAAGATTAGTTAAAAAAAAATCAACGACGTTGCAGGATGTAATATACCTCCAGAAAGCCGCGAACTGCGGCTGTATCGCGACATTTCGTCACCAGCCTCTTCGGAGGTTACAGCTTGCCCGTTGGCGACTGCTTTGTCTTGACCTACGCCAGTGGCGCTGACCTCTTCTACTTTAATACTTGAGGCTACTTCTGTTGCACTGCTCTTTACATCTGCACTAGATGTTTGTGTTGTTTGTTTCACTGATGATTCAGACTCTTGCGTTGTTTGAACTACAGTATCTGCAGCTACACCTTCTAAAGAAGCTTTGCGACTTGCTTTAAAAGCATCCAAAGACTCTTGTCTAATTAATAAAAGTTCCTTTTTGAGTAATTGTTGTCTTGTTACTCGGTGATGGACTTTTTGATCAACCGATGTTTCTTGTTGTGCTGTTTCAGCAACCTTCTGGACACTGTCTTGCGAATTTTGATCGGTTGATAATTTTTGTTCAGCTGTTGACTTTTGCTCAACTGTTTCCTTTTTAACAACAGCAGATTTTTGCTCAACTGATGATTTTTGCTCAGTTGTTGAACTCTGCTCGATAGATGATGAAACAGCTGATAATTCGAGAGCTTTCTGAGATTTTTTCACTGATGTTGTTACTTGTTCTGAAGATTTTGCTGTTAAATCCTCAGTTTTTTCTTTAATTGATGTTTTTGCTTGTTCAAGAGTAGTTTGTTGTGCTGACTTTTGGTCAACTATTGAAGATTCTGTTGTTTTTTGTTCAGCAGATGAAACAGCAGCCTCCTTTTTTACCTTTGCAACAACCTCGTTTTTTGTCTCATGGGCTGTTTTCTCTACAGCAGTAGCTTGCTGAACAGATTTACTTTCGACGGACTTTTCTTTGAAATTTTGTAAAGGTTCAGCCGCTAAAGGTTTCTGATTTGTTTGTTCAGTGGATGATGTTTGAACAGACTGTGTTACTTGAACCGATGCTTGTTGAACTGCAGATATTTGTTCAACTTTAGCTGTTGTTGTTACTGCCGCTTCTGTTTTTTCAACAGTATCAGTGATTTTTTGTTGCGTTGACTGTGATGTTTCACTAGCTTTAGCAGTAGCAGTCACAGATAATTTAGATTCTAAACTAGCTGTGACTTCACTTTTTGCTGTTTGAACTTCAGTGATTTCTTTTACTTCCGATTTGGATACTTTAGTAGCGATCTCACTTTCCACCGAAGCTTTGCGTTTGGTTGTGACTTGGGTTTCTTCTTTGATAACTTGCACTTCCTCAACTTTAGTGCGTTTTTCAGCTGCAACTTCAGCCGGTTCCTCTCGCGCACGTTTCTTCTTCTCTTCGGGTTCCGGAGAAGTTACTTGAGGTGGCGATAAGACTTGGAGATCGTCTGCTGCGTGTTCTGCTAAAGCGACTGTAATAAATAACAAAAATAAATAGGCATAATTTTGAATATCGTGCATCATTGCAATTCCAATTTAAGCTAAATATATGTAAGTCGTAGTAGTTTTTTATTATTATTAAAATAAATTTATTAATATGTTAGTCAATAAATAAATATGTTTGTCAAGATTAAATTAGTGTTTTTTATTATGATTTATCTGGAAAACACTATCCTAGACAGAATTTATATCATTACTTACCAAGATCACTAGAGTACTGCCTGATCTCAGCTAACCAAGCTGCCTTTACAGGTTCTTTGTGGGCTCTTAGAGTGACAGCGTATGATGTAGCTTTGTGATGTAGTTCAAACTTGAATGGATCTTCTGAATGATCCTTGACTTCGGCTTCAGGAAGCTGTGAATGATTTTCCATGTAAAGCAATTTGGTGTTGGATTTAATCCAAATGAGATTCAGAGTTACGCTTAAAATTGCTCTATATTTGTAACGCAAAAGCTGGCCAGTATTTTGTAAACAAATCGTGAAATTGGGTAATGTTTCGAATGTGCTGTATGTTTTGCGGAAGGTCGGGTAGGAAAATACTACGAATGGCGTAAGATTTACTAATGACGCAGTTTTCAAACTTGTGTTGTAGCTTGTTTGGTTTTTGTTGTAATTTTAGGTTTCATTATAAAGCGTTCTAAAAGTAAAGTTAAGCGCAAGAAAAACTCATCTTATTTGATATTATGTGGCTGAAAACTTATTGCATCTGACAGAACAGTCTTTTCAATTTAAATACGGTTTGACAAACATTGCCCTTGGGTTGGAGCTAAACAGGATTTTACTGGATATAAAATCAAATAAGTTACTACGCAATGAAACGGAAGCAAATGATTCAGTTTGCACGTTCATTCGTAATACGACTCGACGTTGTTGTTTACAGCTGAAATTATATTTAGAATCGCATCGTTTCAACTGTAGGAACGCATGATTGAGATTGAAATTAGGTCAGTTGTCGATTAGAATTTTTAACTGATTTTCATATTACCAGACATTAATTCCATATTCATGTTACCTAAGTTTCAAATACTTACTTTACCCTATATACTATCTTCACTAGATTTTGAACATGATGTACACTGAGGGAAAAGTTTTCTTAAATTTTTACTCTATAGTGAGCTTCAGAAGAAGCTTACGTGAGCCTCGTGATGTAGGTAAAATGTGTGTTAAATATTGAGTTTTTTCATACCTTGATAATATCTTTTAGCAGGAATACAGATCTGTCTTCACCGACTCTCTTGACCTTGCACACCAAGATCCTAGCTTTGAACAGGAACAAGTATCGTTCCCTGGCTTTTCCTTCACTGTCAGTGACGGTGAACCAGTCGTGGGTTAACAAGCGGCCAAGTTTGTAGATATTACCTCGGTATCCTGCAAATGTACAACAATTGAGTAGACTGTTTAAGCTATACATCTATTTTCAAATTCAACATCATTATTTATATTGGTTATGATAAGAAGATCCATTGATTTACAACAGGTCTAGATAGAACATGAATGTTAAAAAAATGGGATGGCAAAGTGGTGCTCAAGCTCTACATTTCCGCAGTACCTACATGTCAATAAAAATGCCTACTACTATAATGGCAGACAATAAGTTGCAATTAATAAAATACACAATATGTCACTTTTTAATCCCAGCGTACCTTCATATAGGTGATATTTTTCTGGTGTATTTTTGTATGACGCGCTATATTTAGGCCTGTTGTAAATCAATGAGATGAACATTAAATTACACAAATGTATGATAATGTGTATATTTGATTATATTTAAAACAAAAAAGGGATAAGCGCTATTGTTTTAAAGTATTCTCAGAAGAAAAATGCTAATATTTTTTTAACATTACCTTCGATGCTAGCGATGAATTTGTTGTCAGTAGCGCGGTTTGGAACTCCAAGGAAAAGTTCTAGAGCTTTTTGAAGGTCAGTGCAGTCTTCGCCAAGGCGTTTTGAATATTTTACTAATTCCTGTACAATTAGAGATTGTTTTCGTTAGCAGAAGAAAATGTTTGAGATTGAGAAAGATGAACAGATATACGATTAGTATAAAGTAAGCAACTGATATTTTTTTTAACCTTCAGTAAAAGTTGGTAGTCGTTGATTCTTTGTATAGGAAGCTTGAGATGTTCCGCCAAACCTTTATCGTCACCTAGTTTGTCTGCTAAAGCCTGCAAGAAAATGAATTCTTCTTCATCATTTGAACTTTTGCATCTTAACAATAAAAGTTACGAGCAGCAGCATTTACATATATAGAATCACTGATTTTTTGATGTCCTTGTTTTTTATTGAGTTCAAATGTTGTAACATACAATTAAATGGTTTGGGAGCCATTAGTTACATTACCTCCCTAGGCTAGTGCCTAGGGAGGTAATGAAACTATCGCGTAGCAATTCCAGTAGTAGGAGTCATCAATTAGATAAAATCAAAGTCAATAAACTTCAAGAATGAATTATCTTTTGTTTTGATGTTAAATGAGTCATCTAAATTCTTAGCAGTAGGCAGGCACATTTCATAACGGCTTTTTCATCACACGCGGTGTTGACAATCTAAAGTGTCTTGTTGAATGTAGTCAGTCACCTTGCTGTAGGACTCTGGGATGACATTGGAACTTTACGATAGAACAAGGAACCTAATAAACATCCAAGATCATGATCAAGCTAGTTCTGAAAAGTATCATTTTAGTAGCGCGAAGAATATTGAACGAGATTTTATAAAATAAAAGGAAAATGCATAAAATAAAACAAGAATAAGAAATATTGACAGAAAACAATGCCAAAGAACTTGTGTGAGAGAGACGCAGAATGACACATCATAAGTAGAGAAGTAATACACATAAAGCATTTAAATTTTGAAGACAATGTCAAAAATATACAGGATGTAAATGACAGTAACAGGACTCCACAAAACGACCAGTAAAGTTTATAATAAAATTCCAAGAGCATGAAGAGTTCTTCCGAGTAGGTATTTTTTGTTAAAATTAAAACAACATAATGGCTAATTGAAAAGTATTTGAAATTTTTAGATTACATTGAGGCTTAAATTATAATATTGACTTGTTTTTCGTAATCAATAATTGTATTTTTAATTCTATAAGTTAAATATTAATGGAACTATTGCATGCCATGAATGGTGAAATATACTGTGACATACTATTTTTATTTATAACATCTTATAATACGTGTATTTTACGCAATAAATTTATCTTTATCTTTAACAATAGGGCACATTGGGAGCACACTCCCTTTATACATAGGTACCAACATACAATAACGATGTCTAAATATCTGTTTACAGCTTTACCAAAAGCTTTAAAACATAAGCTCGTATAACAGAAATGCCGTAACCGTTTATTGTAACATCTAAACCTTGACAGAGAACGACCGGACACTGTTAATTAAACTCAACATTTCTGGGTCGCCAGTAGCCACTGATAAATTGCCATTAAAATTTTACGAGGAACATGGTAAGCTTATATAGAAGATCGTTATAGAGGAAGAAATAAAAAATAATCTCTTTAGATAGTAATTTGTCAATATGGTGTTTACTGACACCAAAACACAGAAAACATACGTAAGAAAAGACAATTAAAATTCAAACCTCATTGCTAGGATAGAGATTTTTCCAGGCAACCTCAGGATGCAGTAGTATATTTAATTTGAGACAAAATGATCAGCACTTCAATTATGACGAGCATCAGGTTAAATTGAAATCAAACTAACGAACCTACTTACTCGTATATCGGTAAATGTATTAAAAAAAGCGATATAATACGATACAAATATTCTTTATTGGTAACATAAGGATACAAAAAAAAATGCAACATTGAACAAAAATATGAGTCGGCCTTATTGCTAAGGTAGCAAGCTGTTCTACACAACCTTGTGGTATGAGAACCATGAAAAAGGAAAGAGTAGTGAGGGTTGCTGGCTGATTTTATAGAAAAAAGTAAATATAAATTCTAGAGTATGATCTTAGACCACAAACCTTGGATATTATAGAGCAGGTGACCGGAAATAAATGTAGCCAAAACTCCAGCAGATCTGTTCATGAAATAAGCAGCCAAGGGTTTCCTTAGACGTATATTTTATAATTAAGTATTTTTAACGTATGTACCTAACCTATCCTAATCACATTGATATTATCTCAGAATCTATCGTTACGTAGAGTCAAGTTAAAATTAAATATTATCAAATAATGAAGGGTTACTAGAAGTTCTTTTACTAATTGAAAAAACACTTTTTATGAAATTTAAGACTGAGAATTTGGATTCAGGTTCTCGAATGGAGACCGCGTCTCGGGAAACGTAGTGTGGGACGTCTGATGACCTGAGGCAGGTGGTGGCTGGATGAGGAAAGCGGGTGATTGTGCGCTTTGGCGTGCCCTTGGGGGAGCCTACGCCCAGCAGTGGACTGCAATAGGTGGATTGATTGATTGATTGATTGATTGATTCAGATTAAAAAAAAACAATATAAGATTTGAAGTCACTTCTAAACTTAAAACCCTCTACGGTACAGTTAAACCATTAACATAATTGAAATATCATATGAATATTCAACATTATATGTATACACAGTTCCTGCAGTCGTTACATTAAAACGGAAGATAGAATGAATATAGCTAATACCACGGAGACAAATATAAAGAGGAGGTGCCACAAGCAACTAAGACCCGGGGCATAGCGGTCTTAGTACTCTTACTACTAGCTATTAACCACCAGGCTCCGCTTCTGTCAGTGTTACTTTGGATTTTATGGATACGACACGAATATGACTTGGCTTGATTACAACCATTTTAATTGAAATTAGTGACGCAAAAATTATGTGCTGTGTTGTATCGTGCAACAGTACGAGTAATACAACTATTTCTAACGAAAAAAAGACATAATTCCACTCGTATGTATTTTTTTAATGCAATTTTTAATGCTCGTAATTTATTCCTTCGAGAAAATTCGGCGATAGCAACGCCATCTATCGCCAAGTAGAATAACTTCTTGACTGTAGAAGGTTACATGACCTGTTTCATTCATGCTCATTCATTCATGTATTTTGTATAGTAAGATGGGTGGCCAGATATGGAATCTAAAAAATTATATTTGTATAAAATATTTATTTTTGTAGCATACAATTATGCAGATAATATTGATGAACTTACTCAATTTTTATAATTGAATACATGACATCAAAATATCACATTTTGGGCAAGCAAGGATGTTTCCTTATACTTGGTAGTAAGTAAATGACGATGATAAAGGACTTACGCGAAATCCCGTGTCAAAATTGAACAGATCTTTTTATGTCTCTTATAGTTTCAGAGTTACCCATACTGACCCATCTAAATGGGCCATCCTGTATATCACAATTGCTCATATTATAAGGTAATCCTACATTAAAAACGACTACATAATACAAAAAAGAAGAGAGAGATCAATTTTTAAAAAATGGCCCGATTTTTTTGTTTTTTTCACTTGCCTGGCAACATTATTCAGCGTAACGAACTAACGAACAGAACCATCTTGTGTGTAATAGCAAAATTAAGTACGGTTCATTAGTGTCTAGCTGCAAAGCTAGTTTTGTTATTGACCGCTAGATGGTTAGCAGAACTTCATCTCCCCGCACCCCCTCCCAATGGCGACCCCCGCTATCATATAGAAAACGTCTTAGGGCAGCACAGCTCCTCATTGTATTTGTCTCCGTGGCTAATACTCGTACCCCTAAAATCTGTGATCCTATCTAGAAAAATGTGGCAGAAGGAGATGACTGCCATGACTTATTCGATCAATTTATTTAGAGGATATCCAATTTAAATTCACTTATAATCAATGTCAATTACCGGAGTACTCGATCCAACTATGAGCCTAATTAACCACACTCGCATGTCTCACTAATTGATTGGCAAATCTCCAAACGCTTGCAAATATTGACATCCGTCCTGATGTTGTAATACAAGAGTCGTGAAAGTGGCTGTTTCTTTAGCCCAATGTGCTAATTATTACATACTAAATAAATGAGGCACAATCATCATCAGCATTGTATTGCATCAACAGCTCTGACTGCAGGTTGAAATTAAGGATGAGATTGAATTAAATAATATTTCTAATAACCCAGCATATTATAAGCTACGCAATGTTCATATTTAAAAAAAGATAATCCTGGTTCCCATCACTGATTTAAAGATAACTGCATTGTTACCTAATGCAAACATACTATAAAATATAAAAAAATAGTTCAATCAGTTACAGGAAACTTACGATTTGCGATCTAATATTCAGTTTCACCCGAACATAACGAACGAATGAATGAATGAATGAATGAAATAGCACACAGACAGAAATATACAGTAATTCCAGAAGTAAAAATACGAATGAATGAAATTAATATACTTAACAAACATTATTCCTATTTGAACTCTTAAACGCCTGTTCATTAATAAAAAAACACTCTTATCTACCAATAGTTCTTTGAATATAAAACAAAGAAATGGCACAATGTAACGAATAAGTTAAAGAAATAGCACATTACTGCCGCGGCCGCAAAATTATTTATGCAAAATTATAAATTATTTATTTATGCCGCGGTCGCAAAATAAAAGAGACGAAAATTACAAACCGCCATATTGCATACTTTTATTTTTTTTTGTTCTGTGCCAGTGTCATACGGAGCATACAGCCAACTCCCATCACCACGATTAGTGTACGATTCATATAAAAATTTGAATTTAGAACATAAGAGTATTCTGTAAAAAGACACAAAAACATTGCTGGCCTAGGCCGTTTGAGGGCACACGGCGGCGGGCCGCTGTTATGTATAGGGCAATGTTTCGTCCAGAAATGAGTCACTTCGTGTACTGTTTTTTTACAGTAATGATCACATTTTCGAGCGTATCGGAGAAAAAGATAGTATTTGAATTATAGGGCATTGTTACGGCCTGTAAACAAAATTTTATCCCCCCGCTCGCTCGTAACGGTATTAAATTGAAGTTATTTAAAGGGTGCATCAACATTATATTCTTATCAATATTGATAATATAACTGTCCACAGACATTGCAATTGTCATTTGATTGGCGTCATTCCAACATATATCGCTAATATTGACATCAACGCGCTGATGTTGCAAGATTAATAGTAGACAACCTGCTTTTGCTTTTATGAGATGTGATTGATTGTGCCCATTAGTTATTTGATGTAGATTGAGAAACAGTTTTGAAAGTGCATTGCCTGGCGCCTCGTAATGTTGTTAGATTTACACCGCAATAGAAGCCAAAACTGAATTTATTTAGTTTTTTCCAATTTTCATACAAACTGTCTCGGTTGTATTCTGTAATATTTTGAGATTTTAAATAAGTTCCGACAGAAACAGTCTCTAGTTTCACCGACTCCAGTCTTTACTCACCCTTTCAGCTACCTCATTTAGTTTACTATTTGTTTGTTTTAATTTGCATGCTCAAAATGGTTTGGTTCGATTTTGGGCTGTAGCTAGTTATAGGCACATATTATTAATAAAAAACAGCTTTGTACCCAAGGTAAATCAGTTCAAAAAATAAAATTCAGAAATCCATCACATCAAGAAGCTATGTGCGTGCGCACCGATATAGAGCGCCTTGACACATTGAAGACGGGCATGCGGACTGCCGGGCTCTGGTATGAAACATATTGTAAAATGCCAGCGATGATGAAGAATTGTATAGGAACGAATGTTACGAAACTTGAAGAGCTAGGAGTTATTGAGATTGAAAACGATGAAATGAGTGTTTTATAATAACGGTGTTATCAAAATCTAAACAATAAGTGCAGATAAGATTCAATCGAAAGCATGCCTGAAGTAATGTGTATCAAAACATTGTTTAAGATAATATACACAATAAAAACTACTATCACAGTATGTATGAAATATGTTTTAGGCATATTTCAAGAAAAGATAAAGCACTGCAAAGGAACTAAAACGACGTTCAGGAACCTATAAGCAGATACCCAAACCTAAATAATATTGCCTTATCGTCACTTTATTCTGAGTCTAACGTTGTTGATAAAGTAAATAAACATAAAATATAGGGGTTAAGTGCTAGACTTTAAGAGGATAAGAAATCAAACTGTGAAATGTTATGAAGTGTAAAGTTGGCTCAAACCAAGTCGTAAAAGTCAGATGTATTTTTATTTATTGTAACACTAGTTAGAGGTCGATAATTATGTGTTACAAATGAAATTATTGAAATTATCTTATTATTAAGTATTTGAAGAAAATGTTAGCAAAGAGTGAATGTTACATCTGAAAGTCAGTATACAATAATGATATTAGTTTTCTGCGATAAAAATTAACAATAAGAAATTCTTGACGGAACTATCAAGCGGAAGCTTAATACTAAACAAACCGATTACTCTTTAATTGCTTCAAGAACATGACGTGGCTTCGATATAAATAGCGACCTAATCCCTAAAAGCCCATATAGAAAGTAGGTCAAGGTCATCTAATGAAGCTTTTGAAGAGGAACATCCTGAACTTAGCAAAAACCTGATGATCATTGAAGAAATATCAGCGATATATCGTAGAAAAACCCACCCACGCCGCTCACTCGAAATAAACCAGACGCAATGCTGAAACGAAACTGAAACACTACACCCGCACGTAACATTGAAATGGGGAAAAATCGCGTTTGTTTAACACTCTAATTATAACCTCACTGGTGATGTATGTTGTATACCTGGTATAGGTAAGAGAGTCCAGTGCACAATCACAAACACAGTCACTCGCGTCACTCGAGAGAGTGGTCGAAGGTCGAAGTGCTGGAGCGTCGAGGTGTTCGCGGCGGCGGCTTCCAAGCGACTGATTTTCAGCAGTTCTGGGCTCGCCGGTGCTATGTTTAGCACACACTAGTAGAGGATAACGCCATTTCTCCTGTGACGTGTACTCTCGACCCACGGTCGCCAGGCAAGGTCGCTAAACAAACCTTGAAGTGTCCTAGCTAGTGCAATGGGAGCATCGTGTTGTTGTTTGGGGTTGAAAACTGGAGAATGACCATTTGGTCTTGGGTAAACAAACGGGCCTCTCTTCTCTATATCTTCTCCAGAGTGTCGTGGAAAACAAGGCGACTGAGTGATTTGAACTTGGTGCCAAATAGGAGAGGCTGGTAACCTGTTTTAGGTAAATTCAGTGACATAAAATTAAACAAAAAATAGACATAGACAACTTTTATTTGACATTAAACACAGCACAACAATCATAGGAACAGATTACAGATTACGTATAAAACAATACACAAACCCGGACACCCTATAATATAAGTGACCCGAGTAAGGTTGCGTTATGGTGCGATGTCAAACAGGGCTAAGTCTCAACGTGTGCTGCGGCCGGGGCCACAGCGCTGATTTTCAGACCAGAGCCCCAGTAATTGCGTGTACGCCAAACGCAGCCACTCACCATTAGCTTGGAGCTTGATTAAACCAAACTGCCATAAATTAAAGGTACGTCTTATGCCTTAGCCCGCACAAACAGTCTCATGGTCCCAAACCACAACCATCCAACCACCACGTATTGCTTATAAATAGAGAATTAAGTACCTACAATACGTTGGAACAACCCTGCTTCTCGACGACGGCAGCTCACTCTGGTAAATAGTAAATATTTTTTTAATTTTAGCTTAATTGTGCCCAAAGATTTACTTTACGTACTTTCTTTAGGTAAGATAAATCTGAATCCGACAGGTTCATGGTTTTAGTACGAGATTCCTGTGAGCTGAAGTGCTCGAATCACCCCTTTATTATCGTCATCGGCTCGTTCTTTGTAAGTGCTCATTTTCCTACCTTGTGTATTTCTTAATGTACTTTTATCAGTCGTTAAGTTACAAAACGTTTAACAATTAATAGATTTTAATTGTTCCGAAATTTTTGACCAGTATGTTTGATTTTATTGAAAATTGTGCTTGTAACTTTTAAAAGAACTAGTACGCCTGATAACAGGAAATACAATTCGTGGAAATCCGACGAACAAGAACAAGAAGATGAAATAAGAAATCAGTACAATAGCCAACAAAAAAAACATAGTTTGTCGATCATATTGAAATTCAATTTTAAATCTATGTTAGCGGAAACACACTTGTGGGTTTGTTATATATTTGGTCTTGACTCAGGCTGGAGATGCGTAGGCTTTAATGCATATTCTCTTAGTTGTGACGTAAAAGTATTTGAATACCTACGCATTAGTAGTCACGTTTACAGTAATTTCTGGAAAATGCTCTACACAGATCTTGTCTTTGAGCAAAATTATTTCTGGAAATCTTAAACTATGAGAGTCGTAAAGGGTCTTCGAAATATTTTTGTAAAATAGTTGGCATCAACCCACTTCAGTTGTGTAAACAAAATGCTAAGAGGTTGTATGCATTTCTGCATTAATATCAAATATCTATTCTTAGCTCATACCACTTAAACAGACTTGAGTGAGTCTGCATCATATCTGCATGATTAGTGATTACTTTTCGAGCATTTATTTAAAACTTTTTTACGATCGGGTGAGTTCAACGACCACTTAAACACTATGCTTTTATATTTATTATTTGAAAATAATCTTTGAAATATTGGAATATGTTATTGTACATAATAAAATATAAAATATGCTTTTTGATAGATTTAAAAACAAATGTGTAAGTATTTGAGTGTACTTCTATAGCTCAATAGATTTTACATAGTAGTTAGATCACGATAGATATTATATGTTTTAATTGTAATTTCAGGTAAGTAAGCAGGTAAGTAAGTTTTTCAAAACTCGCTCTTTTAAGAGTCAAAAGTAGTAATGTATGAAAAAAATAAAGTTCTAGACCATGAAACTTGATTATGTAAAAGTCTTAGTGTGCAAGCCGATCATTAATAGAACTAAAAAGCCTAAAATATAAATAAAAGTTATATAAAATACTACTCGACAGCTGAGCACAAGCTGGTTGGTAAGAGACAAATAATAAAGGCCTAGGTCTAGACGGTCACTATGTTATCAGAGCCCAGAGCCTAAGCTATCTATGTCGTTACATTTCCTGCTTCGAAACTGCTGACAGACAGACTCAAAGGTGAGCGTAAATGGGTTACATTCTGACCCTTTCAGACTTATTTATACATCAACTACGTATTGTGTACAGTAGTCAGCATTACGAATACCGCCTCTACTACTTGGGGATAAAGACGCCTTGAGCCTCCTTTAGTATTACTATGCAATCTCATTGTCAACTTTGCAACCAGCCGCTTATAACGTCGCTACCGACAAGCTCGAGCCTACCCGGAACAGGATGAACCATGTCTTAGACTACGCTGACCTGATTTTACACAACCTTTTATTTGAATTTGTTAGCAGGCGTGTGCCTCGTGCGGTTTCCTTCACTATAATACAAAACGAGTATTATTTCAGCATTTACTTTTCTAAATCTGTGGCTTTTTTTTATTATTGACTAAGCGTTAACCTGTTATGGACGAAGAAACAAGGGGACCCAATTTTACATTTGTTATAGATATATTAGTAAGGATTCTATTTCAAAAACATGTCCTTGTCCTTGTCCATGTCCTTGGTTATTAAGAGATAAAGACCTCATCAAATTGTTTAGGAATTTTCATATTTCAATAAATATCTTCAGCAGAGATCATCATTCGCTTGCTAATCCCATCATTTGGGGTTGGCGCAGTATGTTTTCTTCCTCCATTCATCCATTATTTTCAGCAAAAATTACTTACAATTTAACCGACCTTGGACTGGCTGAAGTTTGTTTAGTCTGCATAAATGCAACAACTTCAAAGAAACTTTCAAGAAGTATTAATATTATTTTAATTTCAAATAACACGTATGCGCAACGATAACAGAATAGTGGGAAATATTCAAAAGCTCTAAAATAGTTCGATAAATATTTGTTGTAGTAATAAAATGCAAAGTTTTATAGAGGAGTGTGAAAATGTATCATATTTGAGCTTTTGCATTTTAAACCTACTTTATTACACAAGTTAATTAATAAAACTATGTCAAAATAACAATAATGTACAGACTAAAGAGTCCCTTGTACTTAGTTCCCGGCGTAAAGGCCCCTTAAATCTTGTCGCGTTACCACAAAAAACCTGGTACAGCCAGGAAAGATCCAAAGTCACACACCTAATATCTGCCATGGAGAATAAACACGGGCTATAGACATCAAGCGACGAGGCTATTTGCCTCACTATCCCATAGCCTTTTAAATTGCAAAGGGATCGTAAGTTGGCTGCAGTGAGGCATATTAGCACGACTTGGTATTTTTGCACCGACGACGACGACATAAATACAGTATACTCTTGACATAAATCTGTCCAGTCATAATTTTACGCAGTCTGAGTTTAACATTAGCAGGATCTCATGTTGCGGTGAATGAAATTGATATACATGTTGCTTCTATTAGTGGCTATAAGGTTAAATAGAACAACGTAATAAAGAACATTTTTTATAAATTAGACAATCTTCTAATACACAAGGTAGTCTCTATAATGTGACACTTCTGAATGAGGAAATATTAGATGAAGCCATTAGACCCATTAGATTGATAATTTCATTTAAAGAACTTGTTATCATGCCTTCCGAAGCATGCGGAATCTCGTTTATTCCATCTTACTTTTTGGAACATTTGGTGATTCAGCATGCAAAGTTTCAAACGAGGTCAGCACCGAATGGTATACGGACCCAGGACCCAGATCGAGAACCTCCGTAATGTAAGCCGAAGAGGGTGCAGTGGCACCATTAAGGGACTAATAAGCTTAAAGTTGGCCATCCTGAAGACGCAGCGTGAGTGTGCCAGGCCCGTTACAAGTTGGACCGACGATTTGGTGAAGATCACGGGAAACCGCTGGATGCGGCCAGCGCAGGACTGGTTATTGTGGAGATCCTTGGTCGTTCGTCCAACTGTGGACATCTTTCGGCTGAAATGGTGATGATGATGATGAACACCCTGTGCATGAATCGAGGCGATTGCCCTCGATATGTGAGGCGGGAATTGACAGCGATCATACGGCGTTATGCAGACTATTCTAGTAGCAGTTGGCCGAGTGCCATGCCGGCGCTCGCGTCTTCTGTATCTAAGAGCTTAGGGATTCGAGGTAATCGTGTAATTTTGACTAGAATAACATCAAAATTGTCTGCCTGAAATGTAGATCCGGGTGGAAATTGTGCAACAGCTACTACTTACAGAAAAGCAAAAAATAATGCCAGTCCCTTTTGGAAATGTAGTTTTTATAAAGTAGTGTAACATTACATTTTAACCCGTTAAAATACGTTATTATTTATTCAAAACGGAAACACTCACGTAAAAATAGAAACTATGTCTTCCAACGTTTCGATCCTGTTCGAGGATCATTAAAATACGTTCATAATTTACTATGATTCACAAAATACCTTGATGTAGGAATTAGTAGGTGCGTTACCATGAAGTAACCACTTATACTATAACTAATGCCATCTCGTGACTTTACTGGGCAAAACATTGATCACTTAGATAAATCAACAACCTCATCAAGAAAAACCAAGATTAATGCCATCTGGTGGCGCGACTGCAAACAAGAGTTATTAGGCGCCGCCAGCCGAAACTTGGATTCGAACCAAGAATAAACAGACTCAATTTCGAACATAAATAATGCAACACTGCTGCTTTACCAAAACACCACTAGATGGCATGGTGACAGAAAGATATCTGAAATCTGCTGTTGTTTTAAATTACACATGATAGATGGAAGCACTATCGCAAGTTCCAAAATTAACCTTCAATCAAGAAATGGTGTATTTCTTTACCGTGCCGTGTCTTCACCTGAATAATGCTGAAATAATGTATCGATCATACTACTTACATGGCGCAGCTACTAAACGATGCGCTTATATTTAAAGGCTGCAGTTAAGAGCACAATATAAATATGATTAAAACATCAGCTCCAAACCAGACAGGATAACTCTAATCATAATTTTATTATAAGACTCTAGATCATCTACGATATGTCATCTCTCAATTAAAATGTTACTAGGAACTAGTTGCTTATCAATTTTGATTTTAAATGTATTGAAACTGACCTGGAAGTAAGCCTGCACGGTGGGTTCGTAAGCCAATAGATGCTGAGCCCGCGGTTCATCGCGACAATACGCCACGTGCTTGTCAAATTCTCTCTCCATACGAAGAAGTGCACGACCAAGCATCTTCGGTTCCCCTGCGTAGTATTTGATACCTTCTAATAGTGCTCTGAAAGAGAGAAAAAACACCTAAGACGTTTCGGATTTAATATTAGCTTTAAGGGGCTGGAAGTACCATGCGTGGTAAAGTCAATACCTTGAGCAACCTAATAGAATGACTTATGCATTTAATTTACTGGCGTTTCATGTACCATTTTCTTCATCACATCACATTATTCGCTACATTGTTAACTTATGGATTGTTTACATGGTTCAATATTAGAGTCGAATTTAGGCGTGGTCAAGTTTCGTCCAGTATTTGGCTACAGCAACGGCAGCACCATAAATTTTTTAAGTGTCCAAAGATGGACAAAGATTATATGCTATGCTTTATCTAGTGCTTATTGGTTCTCTTTATACCTACAATTGTTCTATGAAAACTATGTTGTCATTATTCCTTGTAGCGACCAACTTGGGTTCGCAAACATTTCAGCAATTTTAAAATTGACCGATGTTATATTGGAAACATCATCAGCATATCGAGTGGGTTAGGGTCCATGGCCAACCTCACAAATTCTGCTGTCAGTCTTTCTGAGCCGTCAAAGGTCTCTAACATGGCTCACGACAATTTCTGTACAAATTAATGTATTTACTTTTTAGACCAATGCAATGGGTCGAAGTGCTTAAAGACAAACATTAATGAGGTCTTACGTGCTATGGAACTCAGCAATCTGCTTAAAGTTGGAGAAGAGCAGGTCCCTGTTGTCGAACACCGGTTTGGGCGTGGTCTTCTTATCCAAAGCCTTCATGTACCGGGAGACTACTTGCTGCATATCTCGGCCAAACTCTTCTTCAGTCTCGATCAGCTCGCGGACCACGGCCCTGGGAGATACCAAGGAGTTATTTTATTAACTGGCTTACGGTCCAATTGCCTAATTGCAGTTGTTCCCGGAAAGATAATTTCTAAAAAGAACATGTAATTTTAAACCTATAAAAAAAGCAAAAGCAAAAGTTTACGCCAATCCTTTGCTATATAAAATAAGCGTACCTACACCAATAACTGCATTTTCAAAATCTAATATTAAATTACCTCTACATAGGTACATAAAATCATGCTATCCTCAGAACATTTGTTTTTACATAAATATTTTATTTGCTAATAGGTAAGTACATTTTTCTACAGAATAAAGTAATAGTACTCTTTCACTTTTATGACTTCACTTGAACATATCTAAAAAACGCAAATAATCTAAAACTACCTACTATCTCTTTCTATATTACCACAGACCATCTTAATCGTCCATATCATTAAGGTTGCATTAAGCCCACTGCAGACGCGTCTTAGCTTTAGTAATGTGTCAAAGCAAGATTTTTCAAAATTACAATTCCAGCTCCAGAAATATCTGAAAAGCAGCAAAGACGAGCATTCTGACTGAGCGCACTCTGTAACATATTTTATTTACGTTTTACGGTTACATGCAATGGTTTGTCTTGAGAACATGCTGGACAAAGTGCGCTGTGAGGATTTCGTAACCTAATTAATGTCAAATAAACGACTGTCCTTTAAAATCCAACGCTACAAATGTTTCAACAAAGGTATAAAAGTCGACAATTTCAAAGGCAAAGTCAAGAATGTCGAGATCTTCACACGTTCCAACAATGCTAAGATTATGAAAGGGCCGTGTGCAGCGTTTGCCAAAATGTCTGTCTAATTAGCTATTGAACTTGCAAGATAAACATTTATGGGACATTTTATGTAATATTTCACAGACTGATCATTAACGAAACCGTAAAATAAGGCTAACCTGCTGATAACGTGCTGATAGAATACAATAGTATATTACTGCCGCGGCCGCAAAATTAGTTATTGCTGGACGAGGGCACGTTTAAAGTCCGAGGCGCACACGAGGACTTATATTGTGTACGAGTCCAGCAAGAGTTATTGGCCGAGGCTTGTATAATGCTTTTGTCTGAAATATGCGAGGAAATTACAAAATACTAAAAATATTGTGGTACCTTGAATTTAGATATCTACTTGTATCGCACTAAACTGTTCTAATCTTAATCACTTTCTCTTTGATTTCTTGAACCATTCATTGTTATAATATTTCCCAAAATCAATGATTAGTTAACTACATCATGATAAATAAGTAACAAAATAAATACATAGTACGATAAAAATAAAAGCGGCGAAAATTACAAACGAACCGCCCCATATTGTACACTTTTCTTTTTTTTTTGTTTTGTGCCAGTGTCATACAGAGCATACAGCCAACTCAAATTACTACGAGTCGTGTACGATTCATATAAAATTTGAATTTAGAACAATGAAACTTATAAAAAGTATGCTTTAAAAGACTCAAAAACATTGAAATTTCTGAACGAAAGTTACTTTGCCGGCCTAGGCCGTTTGAGGGCACATTGCCGGCCGCTGTTTTGTATGGGGCAATGTTTCGTCCAAAAATGAGTCACTTCGCGTACTGTTTTTTTACAGTAATGATCACATTTTCGAGCGAGTCTATTTATATCCATCTATTTACGGATCGAAACTTCAACCATATTGAGACTTTAAAAGACTAGTTTTTTTGTTACATCTTAATTTATTTCTGGTGCTCGTCAGCCATTCACCTAACCTTTGCAATAACAAATTCTGCCTAATTAGTGCAGTCGAAGTGGCTAAGTTCTGGGCCGGAGTGATTTAATTTGTCATCGAAACGCAAAGAAGAAGAATAACAAATTCTACCTAGAATAACCCCTAATAGTATATTCCAATGATATATATAAACACTATGATAAATCCGGCTCTGGTGAGTCAGTGTACGATTGCCAACGAGTGGATGGACCCACGGTGAATAATATCACTTCCGATGGTATTTTCTCTAATTGATTTAAGTAATTGCTGTGTAAGATACTATAAACTAACAGTCCTCTGCTGGACTAAAGTCTCTATTGTAAGGGAAGTGTTGCCGAAATCCCCACGCAGCTGGCAGGTTGGTGTTCGCAGTTGTTTTTGATGATTACACGTAAACGTTGCTGCCCATTCACTGGGTATGTTCCTTTAGTCGCCTCGTACGACACCCATAGGAAGACCTGGGTTGGTCCGATTCTAAGCTGGGAATCACCCGTTACATGTAATATACCAAAATGGTTAATCAAGCAAAACTTTTCGGGGAGCGGAACGCTCAAAACCCTATAAAATTCGAAACAACATGCCTAGGGATGCCTTCACTTCAGATGGGTAGGAAAGAACCTCGCCCCAAAAAGTTTCCATCGGAAAAAACGCGTTGGAGTGAAACGACCCTGATGGAGCAGTCACGGATAAGTCAAAACATGGGTTGGAGTGAAACGACCCTGATGGAGCAGTCACGGATAAGTCAAAACATGGGTTGGAGTGAAACGACCCTGATGGAGCAGTCACGGATAAGTCAAAACATGGGTTGGAGTGAAACGACCCTGATGGAGCAGTCACGGATAAGTCAAAACATGGGTTGGAGTGAAACGACCCTGATGGAGCAGTCACGGATAAGTCAAAACATGGGTTGGAGTGAAACGACCCTGATGGAGCAGTCACGGATAAGTCAAAACAAGGGTTGTTCTTGCGCTTCCCCGCTGGCGAGTGCGGTTTTTACTGTAAAGTATTCTGTATTTGTATTTGATCTATTCGCTGATATCGTTTTTATTATGGTCCGGGAATCGGTGAACATGTGCCTAAAGCGATGAAATGCGTGGTCGGATCCCATGGCATGGAGGTGTTGTTGGCACGCATATAGAAATTCCACAATACCTGAATTTATTCGTAAATATCATGAAGATGGATTTTGGCAGCGTTGACGTTGAGACGCGTTGTTTGGAGTTAGAAGAGAATACTTTTCAACGATATAAATATTTTTGAATGTCCGGTGGAAAAAAAAAAACAGCTCATAATATAATACGGTTTTGATTGAAGGTCGGGCCATACCTACTTATCGACGGCGATCGACGACGGTTTGCCTATACAAAACGTGCGTAAAGTATGGAAATCCTTTCGCATCGACGACGACCGACGCGACGCGGCGAAAGGATTCCCATATACAGTGTGGCCCGACCCTAAATACCTTCAAACATTTGCATTAATAATCTATTAAATCAACAAGTCTGTGCCCGATACTTTGGTAGAAATAGTGATCTGACCTACAGCTGTAAGGGAAAAAAAATTGACTATTTGATTATTTTTATAAACATACAGAAGACCAATATTTTTGTATTGATAAATACTCAAAACGAAATTTTAAACATTGTGTAGCATTTCCGTTGCAAAATTAATCGGTTTTCTCATATCAAAATATCTTAAAAACTTGTACAAACTTCTATGAAATCAAGAACTTTGTGGTAGAGTTTGATTATAAAATTTTCCGGAAACGCGTCGAAAAGTAGATTTATTATTTGTAGTGTGCTACTACAGACACAAACAGCAAACAAGTACAAGGTTACTCTCGTTTATAATACCGGGACTGTGGCATATTATGGCAATATCGTTCCTGGCACCTGATTGTACTGCACTGTGCTGTGGCTGTTTAGCAAACAAGACTTGGAAATACTGAGCTACCACAGAATCTGTGGCCAAAATTGGAACTACGACCTTACTATGGAAACGACAACATTTAGAAGAGTCGTGATTGGTTGAAACGCAATTTAATATTACTACTAGCGCCGCCACCGTTCATTTCACAAATAAATAATTGGTAGCTCTGTAAGTAGGTACAAAAATATATACTTTGTCGTTTGTGATTGTGCCGATAAAAAACCACAAACCGATAAGAATTATAGTACACATACAGGATAGTAAAAAGGATTTCAATTTCAAGCGAAAATATTTCAATTCCATTTTGAAGAAGCAGATCTGAGTAAAAATATAAATTGAGAACAAATTAAAGAAACAAAACAGTGCTTATAAAAAGATCGCGAGCTACTCAAAGACACCTTGATCGGGTTATAATAGTTACTTACATACTACACCGTGAAATTTACATCGTTTTGTTCCCGCCGTGTAGTGTACCCGTCAAACTGAACAAATTTTCACAAAAAAAAAAAATCCTGCGACAAAAACATTTTTGGTCTCTCCATACAAAGTGAGACTCCCGACCGACCCATTTTGTATGGAGAGACCAAAAATTTTTTGGTCACAGGCATTTTTTTTTTCATGAAAAGTTGTTCAGTTTGACGGGTACTATCACTATACGGCGGGAACAAAACGATGTAAATTTCATGCTGTATAAAGATGTTTTTATGCACATCAATTCGCAGTATAATAACAATTATACTACGCTTTGTCAATAAAATGGATAGTAAAATCGGATTTCTTGGCAAAGTAGCTTCAAAATTCGCGCAATGATGCCTAATCATAGGTCATTCACAGAGGTTTTTGAACTCATTGACTGTCTATCTAATCAAAAAAGTTGGGAAAAATAATATCCTAAAATTAGAAAAGTGTGTCAGAAAAGGAAACGTTATGATGAGATCGAAATAAGAAAATTATAACGGCATCTAATTATTTCACTTAACTGTAGGAACTTATCTATACTAATTTTGTAAGTAGTACTTCTGTTGTCATGGATCATCTCCAAACTGATTTTGATGAAAATTCTAAGATGGTTTGACAAGCAACAGACAGTTAGTCCTAAATAAACATAAAATTCAAAACATTGAAGGTTTAATTATAAACAAAATTAAAGTACATGCGGGCTGCGGTTTCAGACCCTGCCAATATCGTTGTTTATTTTATATTTATCGCTTTGAAATATTTTATATACACATAAAACGTACTGTAAAAAAAACGAAGTGAAAAACCCAACACAGGAATGAATTATAATAACGTGAAATGCCATAGTTTGATACACTGCGAGGTTAAAAAAGTTAAACAACTGCAAGTCTTAACTACTTTATTAAAACAAACTCTTCTTTCAGTAAAATGTCCTATCTGCAATTTATTAAAATAATTTTCCCTCTGTGTGGATAGCCGGTGTCCACTCTATATAGTAACTTCAATATCTGCAATCTGTGACGCCATCAACAGGCCAGGAAATAGGAGGCCGTCGCCGCCGTCGGATCATTTGTACCATTTGCCATCACTTTTGATACAGCTTCTGTTACAACTGGGACAAATTTATTCCAGTTGTACCCTCGCGATGCCCCTACATGATGTTCCACCCATTCCCAACTAGGCCATGGCTGGCACATTATTTGTAACTAAATGTCATGCATTTGTGTTTGTGTTACATTTGAACGTGATGTGGTTTCAAGGAGAATAAAATAAAGCTAATGAAATGTTTAATCTTGAAAATACGAGTTGCTTATTATAGTATAGTATAGTGTTGGAGATATAGAATGGTCAGTGTTATTTAAATGCGTAAAAACGTTCATATTACAATACGATACAACCAGGAATCAATAGTGCAAAAAGTTACTAGTGGTTAAGTAATCGGATGACACAACTGAAGAGAATTTTATACCACAATTATTATAATGTATAATGAAATCTTATTTCTAAGTCGGATATTAAAAACTGCACGAGCAGCTAGTACTCATTTACGAAATAAATAGTTCTTCGTCCTTTCAAGCAATGTTGTGGTCACATACTCGTAAGAAACTCCACAGGGATCGCATCTTTTGGTTTCTTGAAAAAAAAAAGTCACAGTCAATGGTATTATAAATTAAAACACCAATGTTAGTCTTGTTGAGGCTACTAGTGAACTAGAAACAACTGGTTTTAGGGACCATAGGCAATATTTATATTCCAAAAACTTAAAATTATTAACTACATTAATGGACCACGGGAAGGAAATGTTGCCCCTGGTACACCCAGGTGAACTTTGTTGGAGCACCAGGGGCAACGCGGGTGGCATTACCTAAATCCAAACCTGCCTTAAATAAGTATAAAAGTGATCAACATCAACATCAACGGCCCGTTACAGTCCACTGCTGGACTATGAGCCTCCTCCACTTAAGTGCGGAGGGTTTTGCCATAATCTCCACGCTTGGCAGGCGGGTTGGAGATCGCAGATTAAAAGGTTACTGTATCAGAGAGCGCTGCTGCCCGTTCCCTGTTCAATGTGTAGTCCCTAAGTTGCCTCTTACGACACCCACGGGAAGAGTAGGGGTTGGTGACAAATGTATTCTACTCTGCCGTCACCACACGGCAAGTAATAAATGTAATGTAGCTTTCTTATTCGTAGGATTGTTGTGACAAACTTACCAGATAATCTGCCAAAATATGGCGCAGGCGCGTTGATCGCTCAACACAGTATGAAATTATCGTCGTCAGCATACTATAAACCATGTAATTAATGCCTTAGGTAGGTTTACTTACGTACAAGCATTGCAACTGTGACTTTAACTTTATTTAAACATTAATAACGGATATTAAGCTTCTTCTAATACTAACAAAATAATATACTACGAGTATTTATGTTATAGATAGATAGATAAAACATTTATTAAAGGAAAGTACATCATACACAAAAAGAAAGAAAAGCAATCAGTAGAGAACAGAAGACAAAAGACAAAAGTAAAGAAAAAAGAGAAAAAGTGTACCACCCCTTAACTAGGCCCTAACTCAGCATATGCTGTGACATGAGGATCACCAAACTTCACAGCGCTGTTATTCTGTTAGCACCTATTCAGTTGGAGTGCGCAATCAATGGAGTGAACAATAAATATATATAATGATATTATAATATGTGTAATATATGAAATATAAGTGAATAAATAATACTAAATAAATATGCAATTATTTTAAAAATACATATTTAATAATGAAGAAAGATGTGTTGTGTCACCTACCCGCCCAACAAATAAAAAAATAAAAAAAGTAAAAAGTGAGGAAAAAATGCGGTTGAAGCAAAACTTGTATGGTTCCTATGCCAGAAATTATCCAGTTTCCTTCTGTTGTGTAAGAAAATAGTTCCGTGCTTCATTTTTAATACGGTTTTTGGTGGCTATACAACGAAGTGGCGGAGGAAGGTCATTCCAACACTTTGAGGCCTGGAACTTGAAACTACCGCGGAAGGCTGCAGTTCGATGTCGAGGTAAGCTTAGCATAGGAGAAATCGATCTAGGCACATATCTGTGATTTGCATATCTCCAGGACAATTTTCTAAAAAGATATTCTGGTTTCCCAGTTTTAATTACGCTCAGCTCATATTGTACTTGCACCGAAAATCTTACTTGAATTGAGACTCTCATTATTAGGTTTTAGTCCATCACTCAAACCCATAGAAGTCTTTCTACTTCACACACAATCTTTATATTACCTTAATATCCTTACGACGACGATTTCCGTCCCCGTAAGAAAGTCAAATTAATTTGAAATTTTAAAACGACTGTCTCTCGTTTCTTTTTAAATATTTTCCTCAAGAGAATTCAAAGAAAAAGAAAAGAATAAAGTATAAAAAGAAGAAAAGGATAAAAATAAGAAAAAGAGCATGAAGTCTGGAAGAAAAAGTTTATCAAGACCTGACTTTTTAGTCTACAGTGAGGCTATGTATGTAGGCGCTACATCACAACTCATGTATCATGAAAGTACAGATAAAAATACATCATGTGTTCAAAATTTCAGAGATTCTGCAAAACTAACTTCAAAACATGTGTTGGATATTTGTCAAAATGTTTGTCTGGAAAGCATAAAAATAAGAAATTGTTGGATATTACGAAGAATTTATAGAGTATTACGAAGGAATTTATATTTAGACCAAATTATATGGATATTCAAAAACCTACCCCATCCGCTCCGTCCTTTTAAATAAATACAAAGGACTCCCTGATTTAAGAAATGTGAATTGTTATTCTTAAAGATTTAATAACACAGCAAATATTTCATCATCATAACATACAAAATAAATTCAAAATTTGAAATCACTTCTATGCGTGGTAGAGTTTGAACCCGCGTCTCTCGAACAGGAAACAGCGGACATAGCCACAACACCAACGCTTCATATTTTTTATGATGATGGGTACAAATACAGCCAGTTCTTTAGGCAAATGCAATCACTTTGGATAGGACAGGATTAGTCAACGTTGACTCATACACTGTTGAACATCGTTGCCAAAAAGGCCATGTGGGACTGGGCTGAAAATTTATTAGTAAAGGCCAATTTTCCTGCCACAAGAGATACGAATATGACTCATTTCAAGTGGCTATGAAACTGATGTCTTCGACTCTCAGTTTCTTAGAAACATGTCTTGAGATGATTTTTATATTTTGTTAGTGGAAAAATACGTGAACGACTTTTTCCTTGTTCAATTGTTAGAAGGTAGGTATGTTTAGATTTAAGAAAGATTTTTAAAAAGCCGGTATTATAGGTATCGCTACATATAGATATAGTAAAATAACATTAAAATTGTTATCAAACCCAATCTACGTATCCATGAAATAAACTACAATTTAAAAGATCTGTTAGCGGTTCGTGGTCATTAATTGAAATAGGGTACATTATACCTTTGTCATAAGCTAAGAGCTTGCTTTTATATTTTTTAGTGATTCTTCTTATAATATTATTGTTTTTTATATTTGTTTCTTTACAAAACTCTTTAACTACTTTTATTTATCTTTTTTTTTAAGTTGCTGGATGCCGGTGTATGCAAGAAGTGTTCACCTTGGAAACCTACGGAGGAGGCCTATGTCCAGCAAAGGACGTCTTCCAGCTAAGATAATGATGATCTATAATTTTGTAATTTAAGTAAGAACTTAACTACGTTGGCTGTGGAATCGCCAATTTAAAGTAGTAACCTTGTTTCGTTCGTATAACAAGAACAACAATAGGTAGGGGATTGGAGCTTTACATAAATGATTTGCAGTTGCTTTGACGCACAGCGAGTGACGCACTTGTATAGGTAGTTGCATTGTAAATCTAATTGACATATAGGCATACATGTATGTATAGCTACTAAGAAGAGCAATAAATAACACCTCACTAACATTATCACAATTTGCGGGTTTGTTACCACGGTTATATTTAATATTGTTACCTCGATAGTGATATTGTTAGTGTCACTACACTTCACTATTATTGTTCACTAACAACCACGAAAATCTTAAAACATATATAAATAACACCTGCCTACACTATACTGAAGTATTAGACGTTAGCGTCACCTGGCACAAAATCGCGATTCGGTTTATGAAAAGCTAGTTTGGAAAACCTTCAAAATCGTAAAGTTGGGTGTAAAATTTTATACGATAGGTGTTAATGTACGAGCTAATTCAGAAATTGGCAAAGGAAAATTGAGTTGATGTTGTGCATTGTTTGAGATGCATTCATATTTTAAGGACACCTGTTTTAATGACTGAAGGGGGAACTCACTCATGTCTCTTAATGCTCATATTTCATCCAAGTCACTAAAAGTTGTAATAGTTGCTCTTGTTCAATATGTTAAGCATTGTCAGCCAATTTTTCGGTTTCTAGACAGGTAGAGACCGAAAAAACCGGTTGTCATTAAACCGGTAAGAGCCAAAACCCAAAACCGTTTCTTACGGGTAAACGATATGAAGATAATCTACGCGATACCGCTTAATCCGTATGATACGGCTGATTAATGGGGCAGTTCTATCCTGGACATTGTCTTTTGTTCTATCTTCTGACATACGAAACGATACCTCTTATACAAGACTGATTCCAGGGATCGGACTACCCATTGAAAAACCCCTTCAGTCGTTTGGGTGTCGCGGGCCATACATCCGCCATAGAAAATTTTGTTTTCGTAGAGAGGGACAGATATATTTGTTTAATAATGTTGTATCTAGTTTGTTTTTTGATCAATTTCGATTGTGTTTTGACTGTCAGTATTCTATTTTTGTATACTTTCAGATGAACTATGAAAATATCCAATATTGTTTTATGCATGTTCCTTATAAGAGTACGAGCTATCGTTGATCAAAATCGTAAGGGCTGGTCCCTGGCTGATTCAGTGGTATCATAAAGGGTAATCATTATCATCATCAACATCAACGGCCCGTTACAGTCCACTGCTGGACTATGAGCCTCCTGCACTCTAGTGGAGGGTTTTGCCATAATCTCCACGCTTGGCAGGCGGGTTGGAGATCGCAGATTAAAAAGTTACTGTATCAGAGAGCGCTGCTGCCCGTTCCCTGTTCAATGCGTGGTCCCTAAGTCGCCTCTTACGACACCCACGGGAAGAGTAGGGGTTGGTGACAAATGTATTCTACTCTGCCGTCACCACACGGCGTAAAGGATAATCATACGTTCGGGTTATTTAGCGGAATCGTTTGGAAAATCTCCAGCCGAATCCTTATTAACCCAACCTTTACAACCTTTATCTGTTTCAAAGAAATCCTGAAAATGGGTCTCCTGGATAAGAACTTAAGACGTTCTTTCGCGTCCACGTCTACCGGTGGCGGGAACGCTTGCTACCTGAAGGGCATTCTGTAGAAGTGTTTGGCTGACTAGCAATAGTACCTGGGCGACCGAGCTTAGCTCGAGCCATCTGTTAGAAAACTTTTGAACCATGAATAAATAGGTACATAAGATTTTTTTATTTCTATCATTTTTGTATTTAAATAACTAAATGAAAGAATAAAAAAGTAAATAAATAAAAAAAGAAACACGAACAAAATAAAATAAACAATTATACTTGTGTGGATTCGAACCTTTGACCTTCGGTTCCAAAGTCTCGCGGTTCCCCAACAGAGTTATCGTGTCGTTGTAAACAGGGATGAAATTACCTATCTCTTTTAATGATATGGCGTACCAATTATTTTAGGCCTGAAAACACGGGGAAATCCCGTTTTAATAAAAATAAAACCTAGCTAGATCGATTTATCGCCCCCGAATCCCCCTATGTGCTAAATTTAATCGAAATCGTTGCAGCCGTTCCCGAGATTCTTATTATATATATATATATATGTCGTGGCCATATCGTGGAATTGATCACATCATAAAATTTTCGATCATTTCATGAAATGGTCACATTTCATGAAATTTTCACTGTCCATTGGCCACATCATGATGTGCCTTAGCCAGATCAATGATAAGAAATCGTTTGTCGATATGTTCAACCAAAACGCAGCTACTTCATGAAATGGTCAAGATTATTTGATCATATCGTAAAATTATTACATTTATTGCCGATAGAGGCGCTTTGTTTATGGCGGCCGTGTTATTTCTCGCAGTGAAAAAGTGAATAATTCGTTATTAAAATGAGGAAGATAAAAAGAGTTATGCTGAAAAAGTACTCTGAAAATGTCTGTCGGACTTAGAGAACAATAAGTACCTTATTTTGATTCTTTTTAAATATTTCATGGACGCCCATCGGTATGGCCGTGAAAATATCGATTAGGTATAGATCGAAATATCGATATTTTTATATGGCCAATCGTGGACGACAAAATCGTGAAATGCACACGATTTAATGATCTGGTCAAATTTAGTTGCCCACATCATGAAATGCGACCATTTCATGAAATTATCGAAAATTTCATGATGTGGTCAATTCTACGATATGGCCACGACATATACAAGAATTGCTCGTTTTAAGTATAATAAGATGGGCCCTAATCGCGAAGGTGATAGGAAATCATCATCCGAATCGGCGTACTTACTGTCTTCTAGCAGCCAGCGCTGTTTGGTCCTCTTCAGCCGTCTTTTCTTTCGCCAGCACTCCAGCAGGCACCCACCCTTGTCTGCTCTTGATCTCTCCTCCATCTACATCTTCTAGCACCCGTACAAGCCATCTGAAATGGGATAAATTTCCTGAGATAAAAAAATGAAAAATCGTAGTTAGTATGTAAACAGGGCGTAAAAGAAATTTGAATTAATATATAAAGTAACAGAGGGCAGATACATTTTACAAACAGTAGGTATTTATATAAAAATACTATATACTAAGTATATAAATTTACGCTTTTATTTTTATTATTATAATAACAATTTAGAAAGGACTTTTAGATATTTCTTTCAAGACACATTTTTGCTAAGGAACCGTTGAACGAGTACGATACCGGACGTAGATGGTTATTCGCCACACATATCAATGTCAAAATTACTCAAAAATCGGTCATTCGAAGCGTTCTTTTGGCAGCAAATTAATATTTTAGAATTTGAGCCACCTACATACGTACATCATTTTTATTTTATTGGCACCGAAAAGCCGACAATGTTGACATATTGGGTTATATGGAAATAGAGTTGTGCGACGTCGGAAGCTTTTAATTTTTTAACAGCTGTCGAATGGAAATCTGGACGTGACGAAGTCAGGTCGATGACATCAAGGTCAATGACACTGATTTCACTGATCCTCGTGTTTTTTTAAAGCACTCAGAATTTTATAGCTAATATGCCTACAAATTCTGTTTACTAGGAAGGCAGAAATCGCAAAGAAGTTGTATAAATTAAGTGTGTCAACTAAGATTTTTTAGTTGAAAACAATATAGTTTTGTTGGTGAGATCTTCAAGAATTAAATCAGTTAACTTTATTCATATTTACAATATAAAAAAGGATTAATGTTTTACCTTTTTACATAATAAGTAAGTAGACATCTTAAAGTATTATTGAGCATCAAGGTAACCATTTCTCTCAATTTAATATTAAAAATAGAGAGTGGTATTTGAAAATGTAGAATGAAAGAAAGATGCATGAGAACATTGAAATTAAAATCATAGATTTTTACAGAGACATATTGATTGATAGCACTCATGGTTCTCAGAACAAGCTATTTAAAAAACGAATCACATAATTTCAATCATAAAGGAAAGTGTGTTAAGCTCTTCATATTTTACAACAAACATAATCAGGTGACCGAAATATAAAAAAATATATAGTTCTGAGAAATAAACATTTAGGAAAACAAGATAGACAAACTCTTGTACAAAATATGATAGGTCAACATTATTAATTATGTCGCCCGATCATATTATTAAGAGATATTTGTGAAGAATTTTGTAGACAACTTATAAATCTTTCACTGGGTAATATATGGAATTTTTTGAGAAATATGCCGATCATTCCGGGTTTTTAGGTTAACGTTTATTTTTTAAAGGTATAAATGAAGTAAATATGTCTTTGAAGTTAAATAATCTAGTAAGAATTTAGTGAACTAGGTTGAAACGATTTATGGTTTATTTTTATTTAGTAGGTGAGAATTTGTGTCTGAATTCAGATTGTGATCTTGTTTGGATTGTCAAATAATAAATTGACCTATAATTTTAAATTTAATTAATATTAATTAGGTGGTTACTTTTTATTAGAAAAGATGACGAGGGATTGTACTTTATCTACCAAGTTCGCGCCTGTTATGTTGCCATTTTGGTAGAAATAGCAGAATTAAGTCAGTTGAAACTAAAAGTGCTTTACTTTCACACGCTGCATATAGTGGACACGGATAGATGCTCTTATACAAACTTTAGACGTTGAACACGGTATACCTCCTATGTCAGGTTATAGCTGGTACCTAAGGGATTACCTCTGGAAGAGGAGACAAGTAAACCTGCCCTTTGAATACAAGATGGCAGCCATGTGTCCCCTTACCTACTCCTACCTTATTTAGCACAGTGCAGTTTAACTTAATAAACTATTTCCTCACTGTAGTTACCTTTATTTAATCAGTGAAGTCATATATTTCTTTCTTGACTGATTAGTGGTCTGTGTTAGTTTAAAGAACATATAGCGCAGAACTGATAAAAAAACTAAAAATAACTTTAGATTTGGCTAAAAGCAGAGTCAAATTCACTATACATTGCTGTGAATGGGCATACTTGAGAAAGTGTAGTATGTATTGAGTTAGCATCCTATATAATCTACTATACACTGATGATGATACACACACAAACGCTTGTAAAAGACACAAAAAATAAAGATGTAAAAGAAATTAATACTATAAATCTCAATACAATAGTTACTTGTTCAAAAACCTCGATTCGGGATGTCACGCTGTAATCCTCAATTTAAGTTAGTCCGTCCTTTTTACCTTTTAAAGATTGAAAAGGGACAGGAGATGGCCATCCTAATATTAGAGCTGTCAAACATCGAATTTGAACCCTAAGGCCGTGTCGATTGCACAATTTTAGAGAGCACTTAAAACATGCGACTTAAAAATCTCTTAAACTGACAGCTATGCTCTTATTTTAGGTTATCATTCGTTCAAATGAATATCATTCGTTCATCACCTCTCTGGCATTGGTCATAAAAACGAAAAGGATAGCTGGATTTTAAAATTAAAATTAGAGCATGACATCCCGAATCGAGGCAAATATCTAAAGACCCATTCATAAAGCCTAAAAAATTGTCGTTGGTTCAAAATTAGTTTGACAAATTAGTAATTCACTTCCTTACCACTGACTATTACCATTCATAATCTAGATCAAAGAGTTGTTGAAGTAAAACAATAACAGTCTTAATACTTGCTAAATATGTCTGTCGTAAGATATTAGTGTCAGTGTACCAGGGTTTTATAAATTTGAATGGATATTAGCCAAACAATTGGTAGTTTTATAATTCTATGGTTTTAGTTGTGAAGATCTGTAGTTGTAACTATTGTGATGATAAACGAAATAAATCTATATAAACTTTAGTATGTTATAATCTTGATAATGACCCCATTAAAGGACTCGAGCCTACACATAAATTATTGTAAACAGGCCTTAGCAGATCACACGTCTGCTTTAAAAGACATGTAAACTTTTTAATGGTATAATTCAAATTATCTACTGTGTACTCAAATCCCTAAATATGAAGTTAAATTAATCTCAATAATATTAGTCAAAATGGATGTTTGTTTGTTTGACTTTCACGCCTAAACGACTTAACGATTTTAGACCGAATTTCGTGTTATATTTTACCTCGGGATTTATTTTGATTCTTTAGGAAAAATCACGAAATATACCGGCGTAAACGCGTGTGGTTATAATTAAATTAACGCGCATTACATACGTTACGGGCGCATTAATTTTTTTCTTTCTTCATGGAGTACAGCTTCTATAACCAATCGGTAACGATTTTCTCGTCGATACATCAGATCAGACATGTCTAAGGTAATTGGTGTCTCCATAACTTTGACACTAAGGTTTCCGAGGTCGGTTGTTGACCTTAAAAACCACACGATGAGAAGAAGAAACTGGTTCATAATCGCGTTGCGCAACTTGCGTACGCACAGGTCGATAAAATAGGTCTGTTGATGAAAGGGTTCAATTTATACGATGTTATTTTAAGAACAGATCAAAGATTGGTTAGAAATAAAACTACAAATAATTGGAATGGTTTAGAATGTCAATAAAAGTTTGATCTCGGTAATTGATGGGTTGATCAAATAGAGCAAGGTTTAAAAATTTGGCAATTGCCTTATATTTTTGATCACTAAATAAGTACACACTTTCAACACTAATATTGTATTTATATCTAGTATTTACCTATACTTAGGTATGTATTATTAATTCTATCAAAAAATATAAAATTTTCGTAGCAGAAGTGTTCTGTAAAAATAATAATATGAAAATCTTTACACGTGATGTACAAAAACAACCATGAAACACATTCTTATAAAAAACTTCTAAAAGGCCCCGGAGACGGTCAAACGGTTTGATTCAAACCTTACGTGTTTGATCAAACCGTTTGAGGTCGGTTCGAAAGGTTTATCAAACGGCTCTGCGCAGTCTGATTCTGTACGCTGTCATAATTACACGTCTGACGCGTCAAACACAACAAAAATATGAAATTGCATCAAACATGCTTCAAACACGTAAATGTTTGACAAACCGTTCAAACCACCTTTGTAAACGATCAAAATGGTTTGAGTCAAACCAAACTTTACGTGTTTGAATCAAACCGTTTGACCGTCTCCAGGGCCCTTAAGACGCACTAGCTTTCCACGACACCATTTAAAACAATATAAATCATGTAGGTGGCTCATGAACCGAGTGACTGCGGCATGATCCAGTCAGACACGTCATTCCGACGTTTCCTGAATTGCCCAGATCTTGTACTGAGATGTGGAGCGAGCGAAGCCGTCCGACCTATGCTGAGATCAAAGAAATATGTGAGATATGTGATGTGCCAAACGCTAAAGAGAATACACGAGCCATGAAAAAGACCAACGAAATAGTAGGTATATAAATAATATACATGAAGGAAACAAAATTTTAATAATATCGGATTATAAAAAACTTTTCTTCTTTTCTGAACAGTGAAAATTACGATTGAATTATGATTTTCAATGTATATGAATAGGCTTGTGTCAACTAACAATGAAATCAATGGATGAATGTTTCTAGACGTAAATTGTAATATTTAAACAGGGAAAACCGAAATAATTCCACATAAAAATTAATGGTTATTGTTATTTTTACAAATTAAAATCAAATAAATACCCCCCCTGGCCCCTCCGCTGTGAACGTCAATCAGAACGTATTACGTCACATAGTGGTATGCCGCCATTGTTGTTTTGACGCTTGGTTAACTTTTTCATACAACAGCACAAGTGAACACAATCGTTTGCCACTATGTGACGTCATTCACGACGCCATGACACTTTCTTGTGTTTTTACGCCAGATTAAAAATATTTTCTTAAAACTTAAAATATGTGTTTTAAATATAATTTTTATCATGAAATATTATTTTTTTGGGGTAATACAGGTACTAAACTAACGAAATAAGCCATTTTTGAAATTTACGACACAGGCCTATTATACTAATAGACGATGTTTGCGAAAACAACGTCAAACAAACAACTTTTTTTTACAAAGCAGTAGTATAGTATTGACGTGTCTACACCATAATATACCTAAGATCTATGAGCAACTCATCAACTGCTTGATACAAATAAATTAATTGAAAGTGAAAGAAATTCTTTCAATTGAGTTGGTTTTGAAATAATTAACAAAAATGCAATAAAAAAAGTAATAATAAATAAAAGCATCGGGCAAGCTAAAAGTGACATATCTCCTAATTTGCAAATCGTTTGCTCTAGTTGTAAAACATACGAATTAGCCAATACTACTTACGTTTCCTTTAATAACTTGTGTGTTCCCTCTTTGTTTTGTAACCTAGTTTGTTTAATCGTAAGGAAATCCCGTTGAAAATAGGTGAATCTTCGAAATGACTGATTATATCGGTTTCAAAGATTATAGACTTGGCGCCTCGGAAATCTTTGATTCGTAGATTTATAGACTTGGCGCCTCGGTAATATTTGACTCGTAGATTGAACTAGATAACATTAAAAAAACGTATTTATCCGTAAAGGCTGGTTTACACGTATAAAGTTGTCAAGTAGTAACTAAATTTTAAGCGAATTAATTTTAAGTATGTGTTTACACGTCAAATGCACATACAACTAGTTAGGTTTTTTAGTTATCCCAAGATCCACCAACAAACTTGTGCATTTAACTAAAAATTAACTAAACTGTACAGTTCAACAATTTACTCGAAAAATACTCTACTCGTTTACTTGCACGCAAATTTTTAACTTGCAACTTATTACTAAAATAGTTCTTTACACGCATTAAGTGGCCTAAAATTAAGTTAAAATTTAGTTAACAACTTCACAACTTAACGCGTGTAAAACTAGCCTTAATGGAGTAAGTGAAGTACGCACTAAAAAACACTGGCAATATTGTTCACTATAGATATTATGTGGTACCTGAATAAATTATAATTATTACTATGCGTCTTATGAAGGCACGCCGATCTTTGTGTTTCTTAGTGCACGGTGTGGTGACAGATTGGCAGTAATGTGTACCATCATCATCATTCTCCTGCCCTGTTCCCTTTATTTGGGGTCGGCGCAATATGTTTTCTTCTTCCATTCATCCCTGTCAGACGTCACATCACTATTCACTCCTTTATTACGCATATCATCTTTCAGACAATCCATCCATACTTTCCTGGGTCTACCCCTACCTGCTTTTCCATTCACTCTCATATCTAGCATACGTCTGGTGGTGTGGGATTCCTCTCTCCGCATCACATGTCCATACCACGATAGCCTGTTACTCCTCAACTTGTCCACTATGGGTTCCACTTTCAAGCTTCCTCTTATATACTCATTTCTTATTCTGTCTTTCCTCGTCACACCACACATCCATCTTAACATTCGCATCTCAGCTACATGCAGTCGTCTTTCATCCATGTCCTTAACGGCCCAACTTTCAGATCCATACATGACGACAGGTCTTATAATGGTCTTATAAATTCCTTTTAATTTTAAAGGGAATCGGGAGTCGCAAATAGTCCCTGTGACCTGTCGCCATTTCATCCATCCCACATTCACTCTATTTTTAACGTCCCGATCGATCTCTCAGCAATGTGTACCAATAGATTTGAGTGAATGAATGAATGAATACTTTGTGACTTCGCCTGGTATCCATCACAGCCACGGGACGGAAAAACATGAGGTGGTGAATGAATGAATTAATATTCTAATGAACTACAAGGGTACAATTATAGAATATAGATACGAGGGCTGATTGATAAGTTTCCGAAACGACAAAGAAAAACTTTAAAAATCTATTTAAAATAAATTTATTTCTCAACGTAGTTTCCTTCTACCTCGATGAATTTAGTCCAGCGCTTCTCCAATGCCGTTACACCAGTTTGATAAAATGTTTTCTCCAACCCCTCAAAATACTCGTCCACGGCAACAATGACTTCTTCATTTGATGAAAATCTCTGGCACCTAACCATTTCTTCAGGTTTGGGAATAAGAGGAAGTCACACGGGGCCAGATCCGAGGAATAGGGTGGATGCGGTAGCAATTCGAACCGCAATTCATGGAGTTTGGCGACTGCAACCATTGACGTGTGTGCAGGTGCGTTGTCATGGTGGAACAAAACTTTTTTCTTGGCCAAATGTGGTCGTTTTTTCTGGATTTCTTCACTTAATTTTTGCAGCAAGCTTGCGTAGTACTCTCCATTTATTGTTTTTCCTTTTTGCAGATAATCCACTAAAATAATCCCTCGAGATCCCAAAAAACAGTCGCCATCACTTTGCCGGCCGACAAAACCGTTTTTGCTTTCTTCGGCACAGGTCTTCCGCTCTCAGTCCACTGCTTAGATTGTTCTTTTGTCTCGGGAGTATAATGATGTATCCAGGTTTCATCGACTGTTACATAACGCCGCGAAAACTCGTTAGGATCTCGGTTAAACAGCGCCAAACACTCCGATGAATCGTCCACTCGACGTTGGTTTTGGTCAACAGTGAGCAAACGCGGCACCCATCGCGCGCAAAGCTTTTTCATTCCCAAATGTTGGTGCAAAATATTAAAAACGCGTTCAGATGAAATACTCACCATCTCTGCTATCTCTCGCAACTTCAAGCGCCGATCATTCAATACAATTGTGTGAATTTTTTTGACATGTCCGGATTCGTGACTTCATTTGGACGCCCAGACCTGTGGGCGTCTTCGCAGCTCTGTCTTCCACGTTTAAAATCAGTTACCCAGGTGTGAATTGTACTCAATGCAGGAGCAGAATTACCTAAAACACTGTCTAGCTTGGTTTTAATCTGGGTTGCTGTTTTCTGTTTTAAAACGTAAAACTTTATCACCGCACGAATTTCATTTCTTTCCATTGTTAAGAAAATTTACGACAGAGAAAGTTCTACGTTCTATCAAACAAATTCCACCAGTTCGATTAAATTCAAATTTGGCGTTCTATTTTCAAAAAGATGCCAAAATATAATGTAATTTTTTTTTTGCGTATCATTTTTTTAAGTTCGTCGTTTCGGCCAGTTATCAATCAGCCCAGGTAGAGTATACTATAAATATGGAAAATCAAGACTCCTATCAAACTTCGCTCAGCCAATTATGATTTGGAGTAATAATTTCTACCATCAACCAACACTCTATTATAAATAAAATAGCATTATATTTCATTGTAACTATTGCCAAGAAATTCCATAATCCAACCTTGAATCGGTTCGTTACTACGAACTTCGTATGAATCATTTTCACCCATATTTATTTTCGCTTCAGCATTTAAAACTTTCAGTCAAATGTGAAAGGAGAGAATCGGGAGTTCTCAATTAGCGCAATCTGCTCTTGTTCGTGCAAAAAATAACATGTGTGTTTGATTTAGTCCACGTGTCTTCATCTTCAATTTGCGGTGCTCCAAATTAAAGAGTTAGTGGTGTGGGTGTCAAAAAAATACTGTGAATTAAGACAAATCATTGTATTGTTCTTAATTCTGAATAAGTTTCTCGTTTTAGAGTCAAAACATAACAGAACTTCTGCTAAAATAGAAGTCGACCTTACAAAGTCAAAGTCAAAATAATTTATTTCCATAGGATGTTATTACATCACTTAGATCCGTCATTACATTTTTTTGGGTGAGTTTACTAACACAATGGCGGAATCTGTGGAGAACAAACTTACGATAAGACTTTTCCACTGATACGACTTACATTTTATTTTCTTATCATTAGATTGTAAGATCGACAATCGATCTCAAAAAACCTGGTGTCAGAGTTATAGGGTACGAAAGACCTCTGACCATTGTGCCTCTGACATAGCTTATGCAACGATTATTTCCGTAGAGAATAGCTAAGACACACATCTTAACGTGCCTTCAGAAGCACAGATTAATCCTGAGTTTCGGACAACTATAATGATTCAGTCTGCAATGTCCTAACCAAACTGGGAATAGTCTCATAAATAGATTTTTGTTTTGTTCCCGCCAGAAATCGAACTCAGAACCTCTGTGATTTGCAGTAGTATGGTACTAGTTACTGCATACTGACTCTGATTCTTCAAGTTCTCGCCCACTATATTAACACTTTGGTATAAATAGTATTAGGTCCGTTACGAAGAAATAAAAGACTGGTCCAACTGCATATCAAAGTTAAAATGCAGTCCGAACACCAACGCAATTATTATTATTATGATCATTAATATTGACTGCTCTTTCCATTTGTATAGACGCTTAATCAATTAGAAGAAAAAATACACCGCATTCATTATTCCGATTCCAAATAGTAGTAAACATCTAAAAAATAGAATGATTACAAACATTTATGAACCAATTTTTCAGCTTAATTCAAAACACGAAATAGAAAACTTTTAAACACCACATGAAACCAGCTATCTGGTCTACTAATGATCTTTATGCCCCAAAAAGATTACCAAAATATTGTAGTCTAAATCCGAGACGTCAATTAGCCACGTTTATATCGCGTCTCTGCTGCCAATCAGCGACGGTATATAAAAAAACTGGTGCCCCAAATCCTAGTTAGAGTTCATGGCACAGGGTTAGAAGTGACGATCGGCTACCATCAAAGACAGACAGATTTGATCAAAAAAATCTGGGAGAAAAGCAAGCAATGAAATGACAACACAAAGCATATACAATGTGATTAAAATGGGTGGCCCCAAAGTGACGTCATCGTCATATCAATAAAAAAAAAATACGGCCGCCATACATAAGTATGGATTGCGTGAAGTTAGCCAAGAGCGAGAGTCTTAGCGGTGAAGACGGACTGAATCACTTAATTAAATGAAGCTGAACTCTCATTTTTCTATATGTATAGTAGTCATATGAGCTACGTCAGTTGACCAACCCACACTGGGCCAGCGTGGTCGACTAAGGCCTGATCGCTTTAATCCAGGAAAGGCTTGAGCCTCTCGGTGAGGACGTAATGAGCTGTTGGAGATGAGCTACGTCAGAGCCTCATACCGGTTTAACAACCTCTGACCGTGATGTTGTCGAACTTAAAACCTTTTTGGTATATTCGCTAAGAACATGGCTTTTTGACCGAGCGAAGCAACGCCGTTTCAGCTTGGCCAAAATTTCTATGCCTGTTCATCTATTTTATTGTTTTTCTCTACAGGTCGCGTTTCTCAACCGATTCTCGTCAAATTTTGTGAGCAGGTTCGATAAGTATCGGTTCGATTTTTTGTGGAGACAGTTTTTGTAAATTTAAAAAAATTACGGAGTATCCGCTCCGTAGCCCAGGTGGTAGTGTATCTGCCTCCGACGCACAGGGTCGCGGGTTCGAATCCCGCCCAGGGCAAACATTTGTGTGATGAGCACTTGTGTTTGCCTTGTGTCTGGTTGTTGTTTATCTATATAAGTATGTATTTATCTATTTAAGTAATGTATATCAGCTGTCTGGTACCCATAGTACAAGCTCTGCTTAGTTTGGTATCAGATGGCCATGTGTGAAGCTGAAGATGTCCCCACATATTTATTTTTTATTTTATTTTAGTTATGGAGGTTGCCAGCTCACAAGGTCTACCGCTGAGGCTGTGATCAATTCACCAGAAGTGTAAAGACTCACCAGGTCTACCAGCTCCCAGAGCCACTAGTTTTGTTTTGTTTCACTAGTGTGTTGTTATATCTTTCTTTACAGGATCTCTGATAAGATATTATTACTCAATCTAACTAGATAACCTCGCTTTTAAAACGGTATCTGTGCTATTAACACACTATTTACATTCAGTGAGAGTTATAGCCTCTAAATCGCTCATAAGATTTTACGGCGCTAAGATTTGCGAAAGAGCGTTTATAATTTTAATGAGGTCATTAACTATACGTTTTATTGTTAGCATAAAATTACAGTGGCTCAATAAGGTACGTTATGTCACCATTATAGTATTTTTTTAACTAATTATGCGCTCAAATGCTTAGTCTAGTAAGTTTGTTATATTAATATGGTACATAATATTTAAGAATATCATCAAATAAATGACTATGATTAGGTATAACTTTGTTACCAGGTCCATTTGTTAATATGTCCACTGTCTTTCGGTACTTTATTCACAGAAAATTCAACTACAGGTTATAAAATCGATATAGATTAATTCAGATTTGTACACGCATTTCTTTGACTGATATTTCTACGGAGATGCTATTAAAAGAATTTCGCAAAATATACAAACGTTAACCCAATCACTCTTGACAGGACAGCGCGCACCTACATCTTTTTTTTAAAACACTTGTGTATGTGTATTGGAAAAATAATAGAGTTGGTATTCATTATTAAAATATATTATTAACATATCTGCCTGCAGCTAAATCCAGGTAATGAGAATAGGAGTAATTGTGTTCTGTGACGGGAATCCTAGGTGTGGAAAAGAACAAGTTCTATACTAAGTGTAAATGTGTCACGAACATACAAACTTTAAACTTATATAATTCTAGCGGTTTGCCCGCGGCTACGCTCTAGTTGTGTAGGATTTCCCCGTGGGAATGAGACTTTCCCGTTAAAAGTTTCCTATGTGTTATTCCAGGGTACAAACTATCTTTATTCCAAATTTCATTCCAATTCGTTCCGTAGTTTTTGCGTGAAAGAGTAACAAGCATCCATCCATCCATACATCCATACTTACTAACTTTCACGTTTATAATATTAGTAAGTAGAATACCCCATCAAATGTAAAACCACAAAATATACTACAAATTGATATATAGGTATAGACGAGTTTACGTCAAATTAATTATTTGATGCTTGATTTTGAAAAAATTAAAAAAATTATGAAAATGCGAAATATTTAAGATCGTAACTGCGAGCAGGCAGCTTTGTAAAAGTAGGCCAAGGTTATGTCACAGCATTGAATTCAATTATTAATCAGTCGGCATGAAAAAACCCGACCTTGATGGTCAACATGATTAAAAAAAAACTTTTAATAAAAGATTTTACACTCACTGTTGGAAGATTAAACAACATTTGATAAAAATGCGAAGACGTAAGAACGCGTGCCTATCAATTTTCTCTACAAAGATTTATTTTGGCGACACAATTTTCGTTTTTCGCGCTTTGTCTTGCCAACAACATATTCTCATTTGAAACTGCATCCATTACTGCCGTAAAATAAATAGCACCCGTGGGGAACTGGGAGATGACGATGGTGATTTATTTTTAATTAGGATAATAAAAAGAAACCTAAAAAGCAAGAAAAAAAATATTGTATATTGTAGAGGCGGATATAGTTCTTTACTTCAGAGTTGCATGCTCATTTGTCATGATTATATTGTTTCATTAAGTGAAATGAGCATACGTTTGTTATCCAATATTTTAAGACCACTTTAAAGAGATCTTCAGAAGATTAATAAAAAGTTAAAAAAGATTTTTTATTTTGATACTGAAGCCTACAGCTTTAAATCTAGTAACATAACAATACAAGGAGTAAACGAAACATTAGCCAATTACAGACTTCCATTTTGTAAGTATAACATTTTTTACAATATTATTGTTATTGAGGGTAAACTAAAAATAATCTTAACAATAATAAAGGTGTTGCACAGTGTGAGTGTGAGTAATGAGGTGTGTTTGTGTGTGAAAAGGAATGATCGAAATGGATTGTTACTAAAACCGCAATGTATGTTAATCTGCCGGCTACAGGCGCTAGGGAACACCCAATAGAGTACGGAAATAAGAAGGAATCTAGCGAGCTTGTAACATTCTGATTTGTGTTGATCAGGTGGCAGTGTGACCGCCTGTACAGCACTTCTGACCGTGAACTCTATGCCTTGACTTTCATTTAAAAAAGTATCATGAATCCTTGCATCATATTTTGGCTGAGTCACCCAGACCATTCATAATAATAATAAATAAATAAATCTTTATTTCAAAGAGATACATAACTTGACCATTCAGTCGGAATCTCCTTTTAAGTTAACAGCGTAGCCTGTGCCAGGAGATGCCGCTCTTCCTTAACATGGTTATTATACTTAAGTATCTATTTTCTATTTTGTAAACATAATTTGTTTTATTTTTATTTTATTTTTTTAATCAAGCCTAGTGAAACAGTTCATATCTGGTTTCTTGGCTTTTTGACTTCAATTTTGACAGAAGACACATCTGTGTGTCAATACTACGGAATTTTCAACAACATGAAAAAGGTAGCGTTTAAGAACTAAAAGAGAAGAGAAGAGATGAATGAAGTTAAAGAAGAAAAGTATAGAAATAGGATAAATAGATATGAATATAATATTATGGATATATTATGGTTTTATTGCGTAGGCTGGATAGTCGACAACCGACCTCACAAACCCTGGTATCAGAATTACGGAACTGTTAACTTTAAATAAGGCCCATATAACGACTTTTACAGGTGGAAAGAATAAGCACAGACCCTATATAATGAGACAAAGGTGAATGATGACGATACTACAATAAGGTCCCTACTGATATTAAAAACTTACCTTTAGACAAGTTTAAAATAATTATAAAACAGAAATTGTATAAAAAAGGTTACTATAGGATATCTGATAACTTAGAAGACAGATGTCCATGGGAATAGATTGTTTGAGTAGCAGCCTTTTTCGATATATAATTGATAATATTTTATTTAAAAAAGGAAACGCTGACTGTGGAGTTTCTTCGGTGAGCTCTTCCCCACAGATTCCGCCATTGTGTTAGTGAACTCACCCAAAAAAATGTAATGACGGATCTAAGTGATGTAATAACATCATATGGAAATAAATAATTTTGACTTTGACTTTGAAATCAATACTTTTAGTTAGTTCTGTCTTAACAACTATCTTTATTTTAACAAAAGTACCAATTATTTTAACCACTTGTCGTAAACAACTTAAATCAATAAACCAGACAAGATAAAGTTCAACACTTCTACTCCCACAGTCTGTTTGGTCTGCTCCTTCTAATAATAAAGTTAGAATTGAAATAGCTATACATTTTCGTGTTTTACACAGAATAGTTTGCAGCACCTATCACAGAGGTTCTGCCTGTGTACGGAAACTGTAATCACTTTGGGCGTATTTCGAATCAGACTTTGATTCGGAATACGCGCAAAGTGATTACCTGCACACTCCTGCGAATAAATTCAAAGGTTGTGTGTGAAGTCGTCGACTAACCCGCACTGGGCCAGCGTGGTCTTCTTCTTCTGATAAGAAGAGGAAAAAGGAAGACTGTAGCCCAGCAGCTGCCACACGCTGCTGGCCACACGATTATGTAGTTGTAGAGAGGTAGCGTGGCAGAAGAAAACAAAGTTCAATCCAGATAGTTGCACACACAATTTATTAACGAGAAATTAACATTACAATTTTACATGGTGTGGATGAATAAATGTCTTTTCTTTATTATTTTTTTATTTTTTAAAAGTTACTTTCAAATAAAGTCAATAAAATACAGTTAATAAGATAAGAAGATGATCACAGGTGATGATTAGAGGTGGAATCAGGAAATTTTGATAAAAAAGACAGAACCGAAACAGATCAATTCGAAAATTAAAAATAAATTGAAAATGAATGATGAAAAGTACTGAATTGCCAGAAACGAAATAGCAGAAGAAGGTAGGATAGAAAGAAAGAAAGAAAGAAAATAATTTATTCATCACACATATGGGGGAAAAAATGTACACACAAATAATGATGATGAAAGTTTACATCGTGCAATGAAAAGTACTGGGCTCAGCGTTTGTCACAAGCACTCAAGCACAAGTTCTTGTAACACTGATTTTCAGCCAGCACTGGAGTGTAACACTGATTTTCAGCCAGCACTGGAGTGTAACACTGATTTTCAGCCAGCACTGGAGTTCTAAGTTACACGCCAGATATTAAACAAATTAAATATAAAATGGAGAAATACAAACACAATTGCAGAATTAAAATAAATAAAACAGAAAGTTAGTATCGCATTTTGCCTTAAAGTAAACATTAAAACTAATTTTTAGGGAAGTTTCAGTCTAACGCTTACGAAATGGACTTTTGTTGAGCAAGTAAAAATTCTCTATAAAGTTTTTTGAAGCAGATAGCAGTACCGTTACAAAACTATGACAATATTATGAGTTTAATGCGGATGGTCAACTTCCTGTACAACTCTTTGACCGTCGAACTTCAATGTATTTCAACTAAATAGAGTCCAGACTGCAAATAATATATTTATCATGTCAAAAATAATTTCATTTCTCTATCCTTACCTACTTAATGAGTACTTAATTGATAAATGCGTAGTATTCCAAAGTGGTAATATAGCAGATGCGGATTTCAAACCGAAATGCACACAACTTTACAACCAGCTACCGTCATCTATTAAAAAATCGGAATCAACTATCGAGTTTAAACGCAAACTAACAGAATATATCTTACGGAAAGGTGGTTTAATCAAAGAATAATGGTGCATTTCTCTAATAATGTGAACTTGTGTTGCAAATTTGTAATCCTTGTATAGTTGCTACTCCTGGAGCAGCAGTGTTTGTTATCCAGGTGTTAAGCGAATATTATTCCTACCTTAGTCTTCTTCTCATGTAAGTGGCTTATTGTCTTTAATGAGAATAAAGTATCTTTAAACCTAAATGTTTTCTTTCTACGAATCGGATGTATACTCTTGACCAACTTTCTTCAAGTTGCATCTCGTGTATCAATATATTCACGTCACTTTTACAAAGGAAAGTAACAGAAACAAAAAATGTCTCTTTAATTTTGTCTACATCTTACAGAGTGAGTGATTGTGTTTGTTAACAGAAATATTTTAGAAAATTTCTTTGTTTATGTTCACGACTACAATAGATCGCAGTGGTCATCGGGTTTGTCTTGCCGGATCCCTTCCTAATCAAACCTTTGTTTATTTAACTTGTCAAAGTAAAACTTATATTAGTAGTAATATAAGGCCAATGGTTCTACCGAAACGAATTATGGTTTAACTAGTTAATTAAGAAAATATTAATTATAAAGCCGAAAATTAGAAAAATTGTCGATCTTGGACAGGACTCGAACCTGCATCTCTTTGGCTATCCGGGCCAGAAACAGGCGCATTACGCCACCAAGCTCTGTGAAAGGTCGACGAAATAAAAGATATTAGGTATTTCGTTAAGAGACGTAATCTGTAAGAATAGTAATCTATGGTTAACTCAAAATAAAACCAGCTCATAATATGGATGTTTTTTTTCCTGAAGGTTATTTTATTAGATGCGATGTCATACTGGGCAAAACATAAATATTTGATCTGAATATGAATTTAAAGTTCGCATTTATGCAATTTTTGCCAAAATTCAATGAAATAATGGTTTGTTTTTCTTTTTATTAATATTTCCAGGTAAAAATGTGAATTTCGTATTCATTTTGCTTAAATAAAGTATATTCAAGTATTTTTTCTATTTTATTCGAACAAAATTAATTATAAAATTATCTAAGCTGTATACGTCTCTTCCTTTGCCATTTACTGTGTGCAATTTTCTATGCAAATAGTAAAAAGTAAAGTTCGAATTTCAAAGTAACTTACATCCTTTTTTTGGTCATCATTGGAGTACTTTCAGAGCATTAGAGATGAAAACGTTATTAACATGGTGAATGTTGACAGTAGATTTTCATATTTTGAGTAATATAAAATTTATACATTGGTAATTCTGACTGAATATGTGATCGTTTATAAGTAGACTATCATCCGTGCTTTTGAAATAACTCAGCTATTGATCTTGACTTTGCAGTCTCTAATTCAATCGAAATAAACTTTTAAAACTTTCTATTATACGATCAACAATCAATTATTTCCGAAAAATTTGCTAATGGACAATGCAATTGCTATTTTGTAACTATTGTAACTGGGTAACCTAGCTTCTATGCTATATTTCATCGTTATATAACTAATGTAACTACAGTTTATAGGTCATTACAGTCGCGAATATTTCACCGAATAAACTACACTACAAGGTTAGCGCGATTTATTTCAATTTCGCGCGAAAATTAATGACTATTTGATAGAATTGGAACGGATGCCGTCGGGGCAAGGATAGTGTAAATAGTAATATAGGATTTGTAGACACATTGTATCTGTATTTTATGTATAATAGTACAATTTAAGCATTAGAATCGCCTAGCTAGAGCCTCGGTGGTGTAGTGGCTAGGTCTGTAGTCTTCCGTCCTTGAGACTCAGGTTCGAACGTTCGTTTTCTTTATTGTGAGGGTTGCAAGGTCGACAATCAACATCACAAACTCTAATGTCAGTGTTACAGAGCCACCTTAAGCCATTGTCATGGCTCATTATAACAAATACTGTCGGCGCCAACGGCTTCACCTGCCTTCCGAAACATGAAATCATCTTTATCAATCGGACTATTCAGCCTGTAATCTCCTTATCGAACTGGGGAAACTCTCACTTATAGATTTCTGTTTTCTCACGTTGTCTCCTCCGGGATTCAAACCAGGAAGCTTCGTAATGAAAGTCGAATTCACAACCACTTGGCCACGGAGGCTGAGGTACGTAGAGGTCTGTTACAAATCTAGTCAGTACTAAAGTGCTACAATGCGTAGAGGTCTACTACGAGTGTGGTCAATGCTACAGTGCTAAGATTCGTAGAGGTCAGCTACGAGTGTAGTGATTGCTACAGTGCTACGATACGTAGAAGTCTGCTACCAGTGTTGTGATCGTAGCACTGTAGCAATACAGTGCTACGCTACGTAAGGGTCTGCTACGAGTGTAGTCAGTACTACAGTGCGACGGTACGTAGAGGTCTGCTACGAGTGTAGTGATTGCTACAGTGCTACGATACGTAGAGGTCTGCTACGAGTATAGTGATTGCAACAATACTACGATACGTAGAGGTCTGCTAAAAAAATATATTTAAAAGCCACCCTCCATTTTTTGGTGTTACAGTAAAATATTATTAGAGACTAAGACCCGTTTTTAGACATTTAGATAATTACTAATGATTTTTAATTATAACTAGTATATTGCAATTTTAATTTCGTTTAATTAAATTAATTACATATCTACACTCACTCAATTTTCAACACAATTTGCTTTAACAGGTGGTATGCATTACTGCAGCTCCTATTTATAGAACTTTTACGAAATTCCTTCTTTTCATTTTCATTTTTTATAACACACATTTGTTTTCTTAAATATTACCTTAGGTTTAACGTTGATAATCTTTAAGTACGATAGTTATAAACGATTTGTAAAAAACCACTAAGATTGAGCCAATTATTAGTGATTGCAATTGATACGTGTACGTTCAGCACTAAAAAAGATATAATATCGTTTCTACGAATTGGCTGTGCTGTGCGCCAACTATCGTTGCGGACACTTGGCCAATCTGCGTGCAACCTGTATTGCCAGTTATTAAATTTTATTTCCATATTATTTTATTACATTATTTATTTTTTATAATTATTTCAATCTTATTTTATGTATTTATTTGTATGGACGGCGCATCATCTTCCGGAGGCAGCAGCTGAAAAACAGCGTTGAGTTGTGGTTCCTATTTGCTGTGAACTACACTTCAACTTATGCTGAGCTGTAGCCTTTTTACAGCACACCGTTAAAATGAGACCACTTGCAGTGTACGCTTTGCACATCCTGCGATTTAATTCTTTCTTTGTTCTATTTATTTTTGTAATTATTATTTTCTGCCGGGAGTGTTTGCGTCGGTTTTTATGGTATTGCCATTACACTGGTGTGAACACTCCTTAGTAATACGGAATCTGCCTGTGAAATGAAAGGCGGCGCTAGTAGTATTATAAAATTTTACATTTCCATAGTAATGGTTGTAGTTCCAATTTTGGCCATTTTACAGATACGATGGTAGGTTTCTGTTTGGAAATCGATCGGTCGCTCGATTGCATTGATTGTGTCTGTCTATTATTATGTTATGTAGGTACCTGTCTTGTTTTTTGTTTAATTGTTGTTTACTGTGTGCTGTAAATAAATGTATTCTTATTCTTATTCTACGAGTGTAGTCAGTACTACCATGCGACGACACGTAGAGGTCTGCTACGAGTCTAGTCATTGCTTTAGTGCTACGATACGGTAGGAAGTTCGACTTTTCTATGATACAGATTACCAACGATACATTGTTTGCTCAAAACCAAACATTAAAATTAATTTTAACACTAAACATTAAAGTTTATTACTGCAATTGAATAATTTTTCAATAAACATGGGTGGCTATCAATTTCTACATTAAGTTACAGGGTGTTGTGTGACAAGTCTCTACAAAATGATATGATTCTGAAAAAATAAATTGCTGGTTTTTTTTTTACTGTTACTTGTTTGGAACTCCTCCACGTAAAACTAAACAGTGGCCTTAAACCGTCGTGCTCTACACTGAAAGCAAAAGTTTCTATTCGTGGGTAGTTAAAGCATCAATTACACTTCCTTAATATCAGATGTTAACTACTGGTCATTACTGTTGCAGTAATAATTTACCGTCCCGAGTGCGGCCCAAAAACAGTAATGTAATTCGAATTAGTCTGCTTAACCAAATGACCATAAAAGCCTTACCTTTCTTCTCCATCACGTCTTAGCACCTTACTCTTTGGATGGTTCTTCTTCGGTCTCACAGCTCGTTTATGTTTCGCAGCAGATGCGTCCAGCAGTTGAACTTCCAGGTCCAAACTCGGGTCTTGGCTTCCAGCTGGATCCAGACGGGGTTTCCTGGATGGAGGGAGGGATGGTTAGACCAATCGAAGGTTGTTAGGTTGACAAGAGAGGGGGGGTTCATGAGAAAGGATTTGAAATATTCTGCTTGTACGACTATGAATTTCAGGGTGTTTTTATGTACATAGGGAATTTATATATCTAAAAAGATGAAAATAGTATCAGTGTTTTAGAAGTCTTGTAGTTTATGTTAAGTTTACTGTTTTTTAAAGCTTATTTACTATGTACAAAGTATAAGTCAAGAAAGTTATCAACACGACAGATAAAGAAATGAAATGGAAAAGTGTGTTTGCCTTTTTTATACTATGATTTATTAGGAGTAATCTGAAGGCACAAGTAATTTCCTGGTGAATGGGAACGTGCTTCATCAATTCTGTCTTATTCATTTTGTATAACATTGTTTTGTAACGACGAATGAAAGTGATGTAAAATCATTCTATTGAAAAAATATTTATTTTACTTTTTACTATTCGCCACTATATATATTATAACATGTTTCACCAAATATACCTTACAATACTTTCAGTAAACTTGAGGCTTTGTCACTATTATCAGCTCATTTGTGTCGTCTCCACCAAGAAGCTTAGCTCGTATTTGGATGACTTCACACGCAACCATTGAATTTCTTCGCAGACGTGTGAATGTTTCCTCGTGATTTTCGTAAAAGCGTCGAATATCCGTATAAATGTGGCGGATTCGAGAATTTATGATTCGAGTCCTTCGTTTTGTCTTTTTTACCTTTTATATGGATAGGACATGAACATTTCAATTTTAGAGCTGTCAAACATCTAATTTAGACTTGGACGCATCGACTGCACAATTTTAGAGCAGACTTAAGAGAACAAACTTCAAAACTTCAGCTACGTCGTTATCTCGTTATCATTTATTTAATATAATTCTCCTTCTTTCATCATTCATTAAAACAAAAAGGGATTTAAAAATTTGCTCTAGAGTATGATTTGAATTTTAAAAACACATCGATTATTCATTACTTGGGTACGGACCGGACGGGAGGCAACTACACCACCGAAACTCAATATTTACATAAATCGCATTCATTCTTTCTTTTCTCTCCGAAGTTCAATGTGAAGTCTTCAAGCCGAGCTTCAAGCATTCATACCCCTACATTTCCATAAAAACAACTGTCTCATAAATCCATAGTTCCATAACTACGTTACAGTCACTTCCTTCAATCTATTTTGAGATTCTTTATAATAGCTTTCCTGAGGAGTGTTGTGTTTTCCATCAATCATTTTGAGATGGCAGGTGAAGCTCCAATGCCATGGTCTCGACTTTAGCCAACGTCTGAAATACGACACTCGGAACCACGAGGTGTTTGTGTTGGTCAATGTTATGTAACTTCTAGGAATCTGTGTGGCTTGTGTAGGAGTGGAATAATATTGTTTTGTGGTTGGACGTCAGTGGAAGATCTATCTACTTATGGCTGTAGATCGTTTCATCAGAGTTAGGCCGAAAGACGTCCACTGCTGAACAGAGACCTCCTCCAAGGATCTCCACAACGACTGATCTTGTGCTGTTCGCTTCCTGTGGCTTCTCGCAACCTTTACCAAGGCCATATTCAATAAAACTTGCATTTACAATTTGAAGTACATTTCGTAGCTGATATACCAAGAAGATAATTTTAAACTGATTATCTACGCAATGTTCTTCGAATTGCAATCGCAAGTTTTATTGAATAGGTCTCAGGCTGTGCCTCAGGTGGCATTCCACCTTGTAGGGGCCTAACCACGCTGCGTCTTCCGGCTTGTAGACGCCATTCGAGAACTCTTTGAGAGAGAGTTTGGATATAAACTAGCAGCTATGCTGGTTTATTTACACTAAATATTAACATTCCTACAGGACTTTTATCAAAAACGCATTACCAAAATAAGTTGTAACTGAATGTCGTCAGTTCAACTATCATAACTGTTATTTCATTGTGTTTTATTGGCTAATAGCAAAATTATTTTATAAATGTTATTTTCGTTACAATAATTTTCAAGATTCTTGTTGTTATTGTCATTTCAATCTTTAGTTAACTACCTAGAACGTCAGAGTACACCATTTTTTACATCCTGATTCTTAGTGTGTATTGTAATATCTATTTAGTAAATAAATTATTTAACTTATTTTTGAATGAATTTTTGGTTTTATTACATAATTATATTTTATTAAAATTGTATTTTAGACAAAATAAATAAATTACGATGGACGGCGTGCGTATTGGCCTTGCAATGGCCGATTGCATGCTGCGCGCGAGTTTGATACATTCTATCAATCAATCAATCAATCAATCAGCCTATTGTTATAGTCCACTGCTAGACGTAAGCTTCTCCAAGAAGCAAATAATAAAAAAATCGATATCTTTATTTACTAATATTCAGACCTACATGCGATATAAACTAGCATTACGTCACTGACTTTATCCGCATGGTATTCGTTTAGAACTACAATTTAAAATTCCCCCTGTATAACAGAAATAAATCTAAGTAAAAAAAAGTACTTAATGACTGTTAAAAAAACAACTTACAGTCCTTTCATTATAGCTTGCATTGATCTGTCAGTCAGTCACTCAGTCCCCTTTTACATGAATACAGGTTATCTTCGCTGTGTGCGACGGGCCTAACCGCTGCGTTTCGAGCTGCGTCTGCGCAGACGCGCTATTTGCGTGCGCGAGCGCCCCAGAAAGCTCACGTCGTGACGTCAACGCGACACACTTTCCAATGGGGTTAGCTGTGAACTCCAGGGTGCCGATTCTGGAGCATTCGAGTTATAGCAGGTCGTCACATTCGCAACTCGTCATGCTATCGCAAAACGTCCCAGTCGCAAGTGGTCCTGTTAGAAAATCATCCTGTTAACCGTCCTAGCAACTCATAAAGGCTATGAATTTTGAAATGTTAATCATCAGTATAATTTTTATCTTTAATCAACATAAAATCAAGATTTTAAATTATTGACAAAATTATTATTAAAAATATTTATGATTTTTCACTATTAACTTTTTTTCATTATTCAGTTATTTGTTCCCTAGCTGACTCACTGATAAAGCGTGACTATGTGGTGGGTAGCGGTGGCTGAACCCCAATATTATTCAAAGTCTTTGGGACGAGTTGTAAACGAGACCAGTCGAGAATAGGACGATATGCGTTAGCCTGACAATTTCGGTAATGTCACGACATGCTACTAATCCCGTTAGACATCACAAGATTCACGACGAGTGCGTTTCCCGAGAAGAACTTTATGACTGACATTAACTTGCTATAGTAAAACTTCAATGCAAATCTTAAAATGGCTTTATTATGCTTCATTATCATCATCATCATCATCATCTCAGCTGGAAGACGTCCACTGCTGAACATAGGCCTCCCCAATAGGTTTCCACCGTGAACGGTCCTGCGCTACTTGCATCCACCGGGGCCCAGCATTATTAAGCTTATGTGTGTATTAATATTATTCTATTATTATTCTTAACTGGATAATAAGACTTCTGGACTATATTTCTTCGGAAATAAGATGCCTTTTTGTATTTTTTTGTTTTGTTTATTGTGTACGATAAATTGTTAAATAAGACCTTAAGCGTAATCTCTCCTAAATGATAGCGACTTCGTTTTTTTTAATTATAAACCACACAGGACGGTGATCTTTAAATTGAAATCTTACACACGGCCATCTGATCCCAAACTAAGTAGAGCTTGTACTATGAGTATCAGACAGCTGATATACAATACTTAAATAGATAAATACATACTTATATAGATAAATAACACCCAGACACAAGGCAAATACAAGTGCTCATCACACGAATGTTTGCCCTGGGCGGGATTCAAACCCGCGATCCTGTGCTTCGCAGGCAGGCGAACTACCAACTAGGCTACGGGGCCGTCAAGTTAGTTTAACCTTGGTTCAACCCGACTTCTTGTGTCTAAATTGAAACCGAAGGAAAAGAGTAAAGGTTCATGTAACTTTGACTTAGAATAATTATTCGCTTACCTCGCCGTGTGGTGACGGCAGAGTAGAATACATTTGTCACCAACCCCTACTCTTCCCGTGGGTGTCGTAAGAGGCGACTTAGGGACTACACATTGAACAGGGAACGGGCAGCAGCGCTCTCTGATACAGTAACCTTTTAATCTGCGATCTCCAACCCGCCTGCCAAGCGTGGAGATCATGGCA